>JAIWZP010000026.1:0-450368 GCA_025201375.1 Gongronella butleri | reverse complement strand
TTTCTAGTACGAGGCAGCCGACCAGGCAAGCAGGTGCAGCTGTCCGAGGCTGAGATCAAGTTCCTTTGCGTCAAGGCGCGCGAAATCTTTATCAGTCAGCCCATTCTTCTGGAATTGGAGGCCCCCATCAAGATTTGCGGTATGAACTGACGCGTTGCCTGTTTTCATTTCCAGCCGGGAAAGCGCGCTCACTCACACACGTGGTTGCATTTTGGTACATTTTGCCTTTTTTTGGGTTTTTTTCAATTTTTAGGTGATGTGCACGGTCAATACTATGATCTATTGCGACTGTTCGAGTACGGCGGGTTCCCACCAGACGCCAATTACCTGTTTTTGGGCGATTATGTCGATCGTGGCAAGCAATCGCTCGAGACCATCTGCCTGTTGTTGGCCTACAAGATCAAATACCCTGTCAACTTCTTTATCCTGCGCGGCAATCACGAGAGCGCGTCCATCAATCGCATCTACGGCTTTTATGACGAGTGTAGGAACTTCTTTTTTTTTGAGCGCATTGAGCAGCATCGAAACAAGCGAACTGACCCGCTATTTTGCTTGTGTTGCTTTGAATAGGCAAGCGCCGGTACAACATCAAGCTGTGGAAGACGTTTACCGATTGTTTCAACTGCCTGCCGATTGCGGCCATCATTGACGAAAAGATCTTTTGCATGCACGGCGGGCTTTCGCCAGATTTGCAGTCCATGGAGCAGATTCGGCGCGTGATGCGGCCGACGGACGTGCCCGACACGGGTCTGCTGTGCGACCTGCTGTGGTCGGATCCCGACAAGGATATCACGGGGTGGAATGAGAATGACCGTGGCATCTCCTTCACGTTTGGCGCCGACGTCGTGACGAAATTCCTGCAACGGCACGAAATGGAGCTGATATGCCGCGCACATCAAGTTGTCGAGGACGGCTACGAATTCTTTGCCAAACGCCAGCTCGTCACCCTCTTTAGCGCCCCAAATTATTGCGGCGAATTCGACAATGCCGGCGCCATGATGACCGTCGACGAATCCCTGTTGTGTTCCTTCCAGGTAAAAAATACAGAGAGCTACCCCTGATTTTGACACGTTTTTTTTTATTTTTACACCCAGATTCTTAAGCCAGCCGAGCGCCGCTCGAAAGCCATGTACCAAAACACGCGTGGCAAGGGCAAAAAGATGTAACTCAGGCCCCACGTCACCCATCTTTTCGTTGTATTTTTTAGTCTACGTTCGTATAAAAACAATAAAAATTAGTTTGATATGATATGCTGGAAGATCATGAGCGCACTTGGAAGCGTCGCGTCATGATAAACGCTGCTTTTTGAATTTTCTTGAATAAAATGGCCAAATTCCGCGACCTAATGTCATGATATTTGACTGGAAATAAGCGCTTCGATGTAAGGAACACGAAAAAGGTGTGGCAGGTTGACCGCCATAGGTTTACAAAAAGGAAAAAGAGGCAAAAAAACTGAAAATGGTGATTTTTGGGAAAAGTCTCGTCACTTTTGCTCATTCGTTTGGCTTGATTTTGGGCTTAAACGAATCGACTCGTCCCAAGAAGCTCGAGAAAAAGAGGCGTCGAGCTATTCAACAACGTAACGCAGAGACAACAAAAAATTACAAAAATGTGATTTTTAAAGCGTTGTTTGTTGCCTTTGCCGCTCTTTGGCTGCAACCAAATGGTCATATTTACCGTTAAATCATTGCCAGAGAACCCGTGGATGGGACCATATCACTGAGATGCATGTGCGAGATAATTTAATATAGAAGGATGAAATAAATCGTTTTCGAGAAAATTATCTTGCTTGAGCTGCTTTAAAACTGATGGATTATGTATCATTCGATGCATGACGCTCCTACGATTCGAATGCACCCATCCCCAAGTCTCTGGGGTGCTTAGATGGTAAGCAATCGCGTCAAACAAATACAGCAAAAAATCGCAGGATAACCCCTTAGGTCCTGAAAATACCAATATCACGGTGCTCGAAGCGCCTGGACAAAGGTCCCACAGGTAAAACACGCCCCATTGACCGTCAAAAATGAAAGAAAAAAAGAAGGATAAAAAGCTTGTTTTGGAGAAGAATGCATTTTTTTTCGATTTATGCCTCGTTTTGAGCCCTTAAATAATGCCATTAAAACGTGTCTCATGCTCCTGGAACGCGCGAGCCTCATTGTTGCGCCATTCTGTTGAGCAGCATCCACACCATAAAGCATCCATCGTGCTCGAAAACGCGTCATTTACCGCGTTTCTAGTCTTAAATCGCTTGCGTCTGTGAAAAGCGTGTCGTTCGCAAGAATTGAGCGGGTTTTTAAAGGCAGGACGGGCTGGTCACATGACCCAGGCTGCGAAAAAAAAAAAGGGGGGGCGTGTGACACCTTGGTGTTTCGCCTTTCTTTTCCGCTTTTTTGTTCATTTTTCGTCGCCTTCATACCCCGTTGCCCGGTCTTTCATATGAATCAAGACGCGCACATGTTCCAAGAGCTGCAGCATCTGCACGAGGAGCAATTCATTCAGCCTGACGAGCCTGCTGCGTCGACGTCGACGGCGCCTGCAGCCGATAAACCGCGCACACAGCCTGCAGCCGACAAGGAGTCGCCGTCCATTCCGCGCACAGGCAATTATGCCGTCATGAGCCACTATGAGCTGTACGAGACCAAGACAGTAAGGCAGTTGGGCAAAAAACAAAAGGGGGGGAGCAAAAAGACGCTAATGCCCCTTATTTTTTGGGGGGGGTGCAGAGATATTATCTTGTAGGCAGCGACCATGCCAAGCAGCGGTTCAAGGTGCTTCAGATCCACCGGACGAACCCTCGTGATCTTGTGGTGATTGAGGACGATGTTGTGTATTCGCAGCAGGAGAAGATCAAGCTGCTTGGCATGATTGAGGATGGCAATTTGTCGGTGGGCGGCTTGCATCCCGTGCACAAGCCCATCTACGGCATTGTCGGCTTTGTACGCTTCACGCAAGGCTGGTACATGGTCGTCATCACCAAATGCAAGCAGGTTGCGCTCCTCGGCGGCCATTACATCTATCACATTGAAGCCACAGAGCTCATCCCCATTGGCTACCAGACAAAAATCGATAGAAACAGCAACACCGACGAGGGCAGGTAACATTTGACACGCGAAGCGTGGCGCCGGGACGCTTGGCGCCGGGGGAAATGCGCCGGAACGCGTCTCATTTTCAATTTTCTTTTTTTGGGGGTAGATACATTACGACGTTTGAAAATATCGAGTTGACAAAGAACTTTTACTTTTCGTATACGTACGATTTGTCAAACACACTGCAAGTGAACATGACGCGGATGCCAGGATGGGATCCGCAACACACCAAGCCGCAAGAACCCAATGGCATGTTTGTGTGGAATGATTATCTGCTCAAAACCGGGTTTAAAAACATCAATGCGCGCTCTGGATGGATCCTGCACCTCATTTATGGCTTTGTGGATCAAGCCAGTAAGTCGCGACTTGTAAAACGATTGGACAATGGCCTATTGACACGCTCTTTTTCTTCAGAAATATCGGTTTTTGGTCGAAATATCATCATCACGTTGATTGCGCGCCGATCCCGCCACTTTGCCGGCGCGCGGTTCCTGAAACGCGGTGTCAATGACAAGGTGAGCCACACGAAAAAAATTCATTGGTGAGCGCATCATCGATGAAAAATGCGCCTCATCCGGCATTTTTCTTTTTTTGCTAGGGCTATGTGGCGAATGACGTGGAAACGGAGCAGATTGTGGCCGAATTGGCAACGACATCATTCCATTCACACGATCAATTGTACGGCAATCCGCATTACTCGTCGTACGTTCAACATCGCGGCTCGATTCCCCTCTTTTGGTCTCAGGACACCACCAACATGTCGCCCAAGCCGCCCATTGAACGCAAGTTGCCGCAATTTCTTTGCCATTTCCATGCCAAGTGGCAAAGCGTCTCATCATCTTTTTATTTTCATCATGTGCATGCAGTGACTGTGGTCGATCCTTTCTTTTCAGCGGCGGCATTGCATTTTGAGGATTTGTTCCGCCGGTACGGCACGCCAGTGATTGTACTTAATCTGATCAAGGTACGAAGCAAGGCTGCAAGCAAGGCTACATGTCGCTCACTCTTGATTTCTGTTTCTCATCATGCAGCAAAAGGAAAAAACAGAACGTGAATCGATTCTTGGCAAGGAATTTGCCGAGATGATCACGTATTTGAACCAATTCCTGCCGGACGACAAAAAGATCAAGTACATTGCGTGGGACATGTCGCGCGCATCCAAGAGGTACGGGACCTTTTTTGCATTTTCATTTTTCCTCTGGTTTTCTCATTTTTTTATGACTTAGCCATGACCAAGACGTGATTCGATACCTTGAAAAGATTGCACAAGACACGATGGCGTCGACAAGTTTCTTTTACACGGGGTCGCAAAAACGTCAGATCGCGGCGTCGCGGCAACACGGCGTTTTGCGTACAAATTGCATTGATTGTTTGGACCGGACCAATGCTGCGCAATTCCTGATGGGCAAGTGCGCGCTGGGCCACCAACTGCACGCGCTTGGGGTCATCAACTCGCCGTACATGCAATTCGACTCGGACGCGATCAACATTTTCACGGAAATGTACCATGATCACGGCGATACCATTGCTTTGCAATATGGCGGCTCGCATCTCGTCAATACCATGGAAACGTACCGCAAAATCAACCAATGGACCAGCCATCCGCGCGATGCCATCGAGACCATCCGGCGTTATTATGCCAATGCCTTTTCAGGTACGCGACGCGTCTTTTTTTTTGTCGCGTTTTTTTATTTTTCACTTTTTTTTTTTTTGTAGATGGCGAGAAGCAGGATGCGATCAATTTGTTCCTTGGCAACTTTGTGACCAAGGATGGCCAGCCAATGCTCTGGGAGCTCAATTCCGACTATCATTTGCACAACCAGGATCCGCGCATCAAGCCCAAGCGCAAAGAGTAAGGGTTTCGGGGCCCATTGAAGGGATTGTGGACGCCATTGTCGTTCACTGGAGGGCCATGCTTATTCTTTTTATTTTGATTTTCTTGCGCGCAGCTACCGACAATGGTGTTCGCCGGACGCTTTACACGCGCATGACGAGGATGTAGCGCCGTCGGATGCACGTCCGGCGCGCTTTGAGATCCCTTTGTTGTGCAGGGTGCCTGCGGCTTACCCCGAGGAAGGCGACGAATACCAGGGCTATTGGGAAGAATATTACAGGCACCGCGAATATACCAATCTCAAGTCCCTCTTTGCTTTCCACATGAATGGCACGCTAAAGTACCAGCCGCCGAAGATGTACATGTTTCCGCGCGACAGCCACCGCGAGTAAGTTGTTTTCTGTTTCGCGTGGAAAGTGGCAAAAGCGCAGCCATTGACTCGATTTTTATGATTTTAAAAGGCTAACGCCACTGGAAGCCAAGGAATTGAGCCCATTCACGGTGCGTGCGCTTGCCAATGGGCACCGTTCGGCCCACGCGCCGTCGTCGTCCAAGCCTGCGGCTGAGAATGAGCACACCGACGGCGCATCGCTATTTAAAGAGAAGCCGATCCGCACGCTCGAGAAAATGGTGGATGCCAGCCTGAACCCGACGGTCAATCCTTCAGAAATGAAGGAATACAAGAGGTAAAAAAGCGCAATTTGGGCGCGGGCCACGTGGACGCACAGACGCTTGACATGTTTTTTTTTTCTCAAAATTAGATATACCCAGCAATACCGCCGCGTGGACAAGTTGACGGCGACGCACAGCGACAGCTACGCGAACATTGACAACTTCCCCGAGTATCAGCAATATTTGAGCTACATCCACCGCAATCACCTCGAGGATCATCCATCGGCGATCAAAACGCAGGCCATTGACGAAGAAATGTTCCAAACATACGTGAATATCCCTGTACGCGCGGCCATGAGCGACCTGGGCCACAGGTCGTGGTCCAAACGGTACGACGCGTATGCCAATTACGTGCATCAGTCGTCCGCATGAAAGAAAGAAAAATAAAAAAAAAAAAGCACTTTGACCGTCGTGCTTGGCCATTGGAACGCGGAAAAATGCGGGGGTTGCAGGATTGTGACGGAAAAAGGAAATGGGAAGGGGCGAAAGCCATGCGGCGAGGCACGCTTTTCTTTTCAGCTTTTTGTATTTTTTATTTTTTTATTTTTGCCCCCTTTTTCTCTTTTTCTCTTTTTCTCTTTTTCTCTCGTTTTCCCGTTCTTTTTTTTTCTTTTTTTTGTTCCGTCTCTCTTGTCGATGGCGCCTGTCTGTCACGCCAAGTTTCGTCTGTAAGCTGCTTTTCAAGGAGGGAGGGGTGAGGGGACGCGCACAAAACGCGGACGAGACCGTGCCAAGCTTTTCCGTTTTTTCCTTTTTTGTAGGACAACAACACCCAGCAGCTATCTGCTGTCTCCATGGGATAACACGGGGCCGACGCTGGCCATAGATCGTCTGTCCAAGCAGCTTGCACTCATAGAGTCACGTAGGTGTTTGCAAGGAAAACGACGAAAAAAAGTCGACTGACGCTTGGTTTTTCGCTTTGTTTCTATCTTTAGCACACGTGTCACCAGGAAATCGCCTAGAAACCATGGTCGTCTATGGCTTGGTGGGCTTCATTCAGCTGCAAGCAGGTAAGCGCGGCGGCCATTCGGCGGTCATCCATGCACTAAAATCATTAAAAATCACATTTTTTTGTTCTTTTTAGACGCGTACATGATTGTGATAACTGGGCGCACGCAGATTGGTGCCTTGTTTGGGCATGCCATTTATCGTGTCACCACGTTTCAAATCTTGCCCATTGGCGTTCATGCAGCCAACCTCTCGGGGCCACTCCTCGAGGAAGAGCAAGCATTCATCCACTTGCTCCAATCGCATCTCCAGCTCAATTCATTTTACTATTCATGTACCTACGACCTCACCAACAGCCTGCAGCGACAGACACACCCTGTAAATTGCATAAAAATGCGCGACGCGACGCGGTTTCTTCGCTCACAATGGCTCTTTCCCTATTTGTCATTTTGTCATTTGTTTCCAGAGAGACGACCGCTTCTTTTGGAATCGATACCTATCAAGCCAACTGCTAGATGCCTCCATGGAAAGCGAATTGGTAAGCAATGCATGATTTTTTTTTGTCAAGCACGTCATCTTATAGCATTTCTCTATGTTTTATTTTACAATTGCAAGTTTCTACCCTTTGTATTGCCATTGATTCAGGGCTGTAAGTGGGATGGACAGGTCGCGCGGGTGCTAATGAGCAAGTTTGATGAGCAAGTTTGACACTTTTTTTTTTTTAAAAAAAAAAGTTGTATCGATTGCGACGCTGACGATTAGCTACAAACAGTTGACTTTTGCGCTGGTCAGTCGACGGAGCAACGAGCGCGCGGGCACGCGCTATTTTTCTCGCGGCATTGACCAGGATGGGCATGTGAGCAACTTTGTCGAGACGGAACAGCTCGTGCAATTTAATGACGCAAACGGCCAGCCGTCGCGTCTCTCGTTTGTGCAGGTGCGCGGAAGTATACCCATGTTTTGGGGCCAGATCCCCAACGTCCGCTACGTGCCTCAGCTGTGGTATGAGCCCGTCATCTCGGCAAAGGTATGAAAAGGGCAGGAAAAATAGGGGAGGGAGGCAAAAATGGCCAACTCCACTTTTTTTTACGTGTTTTAGGCGACACAAGCTGCACGTCTTCACTTTGACGACCTGCTTGAGCGATACGGGTCGTTGGCCGTCACAAATCTCATCAACAAAAAGGGCTACGAAGCGCCATTAGGCGATCTTTTTGCGCGATTGATAACGGATCTCGCCTACCCCAATGTACGCTTTCTCCACTTTGACTTTCACCAGGAGTGCAAGAAGATGCAATGGCAAAATGTCGACAAACTCGTGCACCGCCTCGATGCCAGCCTTGCGCAGCACGGGTAAGAGCCATTGGGCCATCGATTCAGGAAAAACACGCCATTGTGGACCCTGACGCGCTTTTTATTTATTTTTATATGTGTAGCTACTATCAAAGCGACGCCAATGGGCGCGTCACGTCGTACCAACAGGGCGTCGTGCGCTCCAATTGCATGGATTGCCTCGACAGGACCAATGTCGTGCAAAGCAAGGTGGCCATGGCCATCCTCAAGAAATGGCAGGACCAAATTGGCGCGACGCTGGTGTCCGACCCGCTGTTTCTCTCCGTCTTCAATTCTGGTAAGATTTTTCCCTTTCTCTTTTTTATAGTCAAAGCGGAAACCAATGAATTGACGTGCTCTTTTATTTTTATTTTAAATCATTTTCAATCTCTTTTTCCCCTTTTTTTTCCCAAGTTTGGTCCGACAATGCGGATGCATTGAGTCTTGCCTACTCTGGGACGCGTGCGCTCAAGACGGATTTCACGCGTGTTGGGCGGCGGACGGTGCGCGGTGCGTGGGACGATCTTGTGAGCTCTTTGGTGCGGTATATGAAGAACAATTATTGGGATGGCGCGCGGCAGGATGGCATTGACCTGTTTCTGGGCAAGCTGTCGCGCGACGCGGCTCAGCACATAAAGTACGTGTCTGCACCTCGGTTTGGGTGCTCGCCATGGCTGATCCAGTCGACGCCGGCCGTGCTTATGTCGTCTGTGATCTTTTTCTTCATGCTGCTGTTTTACCCCATGGATATCCTGTCGTCCACGTGGTATCTCATGCTGCTCGCGCTCTGTTTCACGGTGAGCGTCTTTGCGTGGAATTACATCCTGCTACACGGGCCAGCATTCATCGATTGGCCAAAATTGAACCCACTCGTGCCAGAATCGCTCATTTCGCCAGAACCCACGCTAAAAAGGCGGACCACAGAGACGTTCCTGGATCAGGCGGAGCAAGGGAAAAAAGTCACTTGAATTGGATGTAGCCTGTACTTTTGAATCGGGCGCTGAATTCACTTGTTTTATTTTTCCCAGGCCTCTCTCTTTTTCCCGCTCTCGTTTTTTTTTTTTTTGCATTTCCTCCTCTTTCTTTTTCTTTTATTCCCATTTTTCTTGATCTTTTTTTGCGATGAATAAAGTGACTGTCGATACGCTGACGTACGAGCAGCTTGCCAAGATGTTTGACCATGCTATTCTCAAGCCCGAGCAGACGACGGCCGACGTGGAAAAGGGGTGTGCTCTTGCAAAGGAATACAACGTCAAGAGCGTGTGCGTCAAGCCGTGCGACGTCAAGCAGGCGCACGAGCTTTTGCAAGGGTCGGATGTGCTTGTGGGCACGGTGATCTCGTTCCCGCACGGCAATTCGCCCACGTCGGCCAAGGTGGCCGAGGCGTTGCAGACCGTGGCCGATGGTGCGATTGAGCTGGACATTGTGCTGAACATTGGCCACCTCAAGTCTGGCCGCGTCGACGAGTGCCAGCAGGAGCTCAAGACCATCATGGACGCGTGCCGCGCAAAGAACCCGCGCGTCATCTTCAAGATCATCTTTGAAAACGCGTACTTGACAAAGGACGAAATCGTCACCGCCTGCAAGCTGTCCGTGGCCGCTGGCGCCGAATTCGTAAAGACCTCCACGGGCTTCGCGTCCTCGGGTGCCACCCTCGAGGATATTGCTCTGATGCGCGCCTCTGTCCCCGAAAACATCGAAGTCAAGGCATCCGGCGGCATCAAATCCCTCGACCAGGTCGTCGACCTCATGAACCACGGTGCCACGCGCTGCGGCTCCTCCGGCACCGACAAGATCATTGACGAATTCAAGCAACGTCGTGGTCTCTAGACTCACAAAATAAATAAAAAAAGAGACGCGTCTCGACTTTACCCTTGAAATTTTCTTATTTGCAATGCTCTCGCGCGTCCATTTTGTACAATTGGAAGCTATTGAAGCCCAATTGAGTGTAAAAAGGGAACCTAAAAGCATAAAGAGACGCGCTGAGTTTGATATGACCAGGGTAGTTTTTTTTAGTTTTTTTTTTCTTTGTTCCTTTTTTTCCATTTGCCATATGCTGTCTGCTCGATCTCGTTTGACGCAGAATGGCGTGCTTCTTGCAGGCGTGCCATTGCTCAAGCAAAATAATGTGTCTTCAAGGGGCCTGTCGACGCTTCCGCCTCTGCCACCGTCCGAAACAGCCACCACCGTGGCCACACAAAGCACAAGTCTCGGCGGCTTGATCTCCACGCTCGCGGAACGGCTAGGCGTCGGCGAGTACGACCACCACGCCCAAGACTCGCCCCTTTCATATTGATTCACCTGATTTTTCGTCATTTTTACCATAGATTGGCCACCGGTGGCCTGCAATTGGCGGTGCTTGGTGGTAAGAAAGGCAAAGGGGCACTGGAATGACAGCTCATTCCGCTTTTTTTTTCCCAGGCCTTGTTGCCGGTGCGCGCTACTTTAGTGACTATTTTATAGCGTATTTGAAGAAAAAGACGATTGTCACGGCCGAATTCGACAGCAGGGACGAGTCATACAGGTATGGCGTGCAACCGTGGGGATGTCCATTAAAATGCGCATAAATGAATGATGACGGCTCATTCTTCCTCTTTTTTTAAATCAGCTGGATCCTCAATTGGCTGAGTGAGCAGCCATACTCGCAGCATGCGACGCAATTCTCGGTCACAACAACCATCTCAAGGCACGGCAAGCCATTGACAGGCGAGGGCATCGACTCGTTGCTGCCGGCCGTCTATTTCTTGCCTGCGCCTGGTATGAAAAAACGCAAAAATGCAAAAAGAAAAATAGTCAGCTCAACGCCAACCCCTCATTTTTGCTACAGGTTTCCATTTGCTCACGTATCATCGTCGCTTAATCTGGCTGTCGCGCGAACGTTCGCAGGCGGCCGTGGTGCAAAACGCGAGCAGCATGGTCGAGCGCATCCGAATTTCAACGTTTGGCCGCTCGCGCCATATATTGCAGCAGCTGGTCCTCGACGCTCAGAAGCAATTCATCGAGCGCGACCAGAGTCGCACCGTCGTCTTCTCTGCAGGTACATGCATGGCGTGAAATGAGACCCATTGCGTGCGTAATTGACACTTTTTTTCGGATTTTTCAGATCAATATGGCGCATGGCGACGCACACGCTCACGACCCAAGCGTCCACTCAACTCCATTGTCATCCCCTCGCATATCAAGACGCACCTTGTCGACGATGCAAAGGAATTCCTCTCGTCTGAGCATTGGTACGCATCCAGGTAAAGCCTATTACTTGCAAACCCACGTCGCACCGCGTTTCTCACGGCTCCCTTTTTTATTTTTTTTTTTAGAGGCATTCCATTTCGTCGCGGCTACTTGCTTTTTGGCACGCCCGGATCGGGCAAAACGAGCTTTGTGTACTCCCTTGCTGGCGAGTTGGGCTTGAACATTTACGTGATCAATCTGAGCAATAAGAGTCTGACGGATGACACGCTCGCGGAATTGGTATGCGACACACCTAGCCGGTAAGATGATGGTGGAGAGAGGGGGGCAAACCACAATGAAGACTTGGCTCATAAATTGGCTTTTAGCTGCATATTGCTGATTGAGGATGTCGACGCGGCGTTTGTCCAGCGCACGCGCATGGAAGGCAGCAAGGACAACAACATCACGTTTTCAGGTTTGCTCAACTCCATTGACGGTGTCTCGGTAAGGCCTGCTCTAGAAAGAAAAAAAAGATCTCATAGGCACGCGATCTCATGAATATCCCTTTCATTTTCTATTGTAGGCGCAAGAGGGCCGCATCCTTTGCATGACAACCAAGTAAGACGGAGCTAGCAGTAGTGCATGGAGTGCGAATTGGCTATGGGGACTCACGCTGCCGCGGTTTTTTATCTTTGTTTCGTTTTGCTTTGCATTTTTTTTTCTGCGTAGCCACATTGATCGCCTAGATGACGCGCTGATTCGCCCTGGACGCATTGACATGCGTATCCATTTTGGGCATGCGACGGCGCCGCAGGCACGCGAGCTGTTCACCAAATTTTACCCGCACATGCCGCCGAAGTACATTAGCGCGCTCGCCGAGCAATTTTCACGCAAGATCCCCAATGAGACGTTTAGCATGGCGCACCTGCAGGGCTTTTTGATGAAGTACAAGCAGCACCCGGAAGACGCGTTGCGCCACGTCGATGCATGGCTCACGTCCCAGTCAAAGGGCAGCACCACCACGTCCACCACTACAGAAGACGACACCAGCGAGCTGCTCGACGCCGCTTGCCCGCACAATTACGACACACCGGCCACCAGCCCGTCCCCACCATGGACACCAGGCATTTAGACATTTTTTTTTTTTGATAAATAAAATAACCTAGTAAAACGGCGCTTGCGTCCCAAAAGGAAACCCCGATGGCGAAAAAGGCGCCCCCGTGCAAAGCTGCGGAGGGTGGCGCAGGGCAATCTGAGCCAAGCGCGTTCGGGGTTCAGACAGGGCCCACTTTGGGGGCTATAAAAAGGGCCGTTTTAAAAGTGGATGGGCTTTTTTTCTTTTCTTGCATCCCGGACTTTTTGACCATGGCCAGCAACTCGCTCATTGTGCGAGGCTCTTCCAATGCCGGCGAAATTGGCGTGGACAACATCTTTAGCTACTCGACCCTTGGCAGTGCTGTCATCCAGCTGTGCGCCAAGGTCGCTTGGAATGAGTGCGTCATTTTTTCGTTTTATTATTTATTGGATTCCACATTGACCCCTTTCTTTTTTTTTTATCACACCGTAACAGGATTCCGTCCAAGAAGCTGCGTATTGTGCTTGTTGGTGAGATTTCAGCTTGGTCAAGGTTCCAGCGATAAAAAAATCTAATCTTTTTTATTCTTTTCTTTTTGTCCAGGCACCTTTGCTGGCCTCTATTTCTGCGGCGAGTCTTTGCTTGTGTATCTCAAGAGCAAGATGGTGGTGTCTGCTGAATTTGCAAGCCATGACGAGGGCTACGAGTAAGCGATTAGCCGGCGGGAGCAAAAAAAAAAAAAAAAAAAAAAAAAAAGTGCTTGTGCGGAACATACCCAAGGAACGGGTGCGTAAAGAGATTGACCTATTGTGTGTAACCGTAGATGGCTGATGCATTGGCTCAACAAGCAGCCGTACGCCAAGTCGACGAGCCGATTCACCGTGTCCACGCGGATCCCAAAGACGCGCCATTGGTTTGATGAACCGGAAGACACCAAGGACCATGAGAGCAACAACAGCAAAATGTTCTTGTTGCCTGCGTTTGGTAAGCGTTGACACGGGGACGGCAAAGCGCGTTTCAGGGTGGGGGCAAAGTTTAGGTTTTTGCTTGTGCTAATGTTGATTTTCGCCCGTATTTTGTATCTTAGGTGAGCACGCCTTCATCTACAAGCACCGCCTGATTTGGTTCTCGCGCAGCAAAAAGGTTAATGAGGAGGAAACAGTCATGCTGAACACGTTTGGTCTGTCGCGCCACTTCATGGAGAACCTGATCAAAGAGGCCAAACTTGGCTTTGAAAGTCAAAATGACAATCGCACGGCAATTTACACGTCTGGTAAAGGGGAAAAAGAATTTGAGCGGGTGTGACATGTTGCACAAACACGGTGCAGCAAAGGCTAAGCAGCATTTTTGCTTCCTTTTTTTTATTTTTTTTACTTTTGATTAAAATTGGATCATTTAGGACGCTATGATGACTGGCGTCGCGTGCGCTCAAGTCCCAGTCGTGATCTTGATTCTGTGATTCTTGCCGAGGACAAAAAGGAAGACATTGTCAATGATGCCAAGCGCTTCCTCGAAAACGAGTGCCGCGAGCGCTACAAGTCGCGCGGCATCCCTTACCGTCGCGGCTACTTGTTCTATGGCCCTCCTGGCACTGGCAAAACCAGCTTTATCTTTGCCTTGGCTGTATGTCAAATGCACCCTCATCATCAAAAAAAACTGCACGCATGTTGACATTTATTCTCTCTTAGGCCGAATTGAAGCTGAACATCTACATTTTGCACTTTAATGAGAAGAATATGTCGGACGAGAATCTTGCTGTGCTGCTCTCGTCGACGCCCTATAGATGCATTGTGCTCATTGAGGATGTGGACGCTGTCTTTGTGAAGCGCAACAAGAGTGACGACACTGACGACCGCGTCAGCTTCTCGGGGCTGCTGAACGCAATTGACGGCGTCGTGGGTAAGAAGAAATAGACAAAAGAGAGTGACAAGGAATCGAGGCTGACAATGAAAAAAATACAAATTTGCCCTTTTTTTTTTTTTTTTTTTTGCTGTTTTACAGCTCAAGAGGGCCGCATTTTGTGCATGACCACCAAGTAAGTCAAGCTGTCGTGGTTAAGCAATGGCAAAAAGAACCAGCAACTCACGATCATTGTCATTTTTATAGCCATTATGATCGCCTTGATGAAGCCCTGATCCGCGCGGGCCGTATCGACAAGCAGGTTTTGTTTGACAAGGCGACCAAGGAACAGGCGCGCCGGTTCTTCATCCACTTTTACAAAAAGCCACAGCAACTGCTTGGTGCCTCGTACCAGTTGAACTTGCCGGACGATCTTGAAACGACGCTGGCCGACCAATTCAGCCAAGGCATTGACGACGGCCTTTACAACATGGCCATGTTGCAAGAATATCTCCTCCAATTTGATGGCGACCCCGTCCTTGCTGCCACGTCGACTGAATTGCTAAAGATCAGCCTGGTCAAGCAAGAAGAGGCGCGCCAGCGCGCTGAGGCGCGTAAAAAAGAGGAAGAGGAGTCTGACAGCGACAACGACAGCGACAGGGACAGCGACGACGACAAGGACAAGGACAAGAGCGACACGCCTCCCAAGGAGGCCGTGGACAAGGCTACCAACACGAATGGCCACATTTCTGGCCATGAGGATGCCATTCATTGCAATGGCAAGGCCGAAGAATTCGTGGTCACGAAGCTTGATGTCAATAATGATACCCCCTCAAATTCTGGATTGAATTAAAAAAAGCATATCATATTAAACAACAGAGGCACTTTTGCCACGCATTTACACATTGAATTGTATGATATCAGACACTGTACAAAGTTGTAACATAAAATCGCGTATCATTTTGTAAAAAAAAAAAAAAAAAAAAAAAAAAAAGAGAGAGAAAGAAAGAGAGTGAATTACCGGTACATACAGTATGAATATCATATGATATATCATACTGTAGGTACAGTATGGTAAAGTTTTTTTAGGAGGAGTCATTAAAAATTATCAGATGATATCATACATATCATCATACAGTATGATAATAATGGCAAAAGGTTGCTTCGAGAAGGCGATCCAGACTGGATTTACTGGTACGTATGATATGATAGCCAGTAAATTATTGGAAACATTTTTCAAAATAAATGCAGCCAACAAGCGCTCGAGAATAAGCACAAAAGCACAATTTTTCATGATTTTGTGATTTTACACTACAAATAAGTGTTGAATCCGTACATCTTTTAATCACAATAATGGATAGAAACTGACGCCGCGTGCTATCATTTCAATGCATGAACCATGAAGTACAGTATCCCGCTGCGCTGCACAAAAATGTACTGTACACATTCATCTTTTGAAAACCACATAATACTACAAAGCGTGTTTTTCAGACTTTGCCGGCCTGTTGTGCCTCCAGAAATTTTTTTACAGCCTGCTCGCCCGCCAATGAAAAATGCGTCGCGGCGTAAACTATAGCCGAGCGTTGAAGGCAACAGACGCGACCGATTTTTTTGGACTCGAAAATGCCAAAAACTTCCTCCTATTTGTACAATTTTGCATTCATCTCGCCATATGCATGGTCGACCCCGCTCAAAACTACAGTAGCTGCATCGGATTCAGCGCAAAATTTGCAACAAAAGCGTTTAAACCCCCAAAGCGCTACGACCACTTTTGAAAAATTCAGGGGTCACTCAGGGGTCACGAGTCAGAAAATGCCTAATTCGGGAATTTTCGAACTCCGAGTGATCAATGCATCCCAAGTAGGTAACTCCGGCCATTTGCTATTGGCAGACAAAATGCCAGGTTGCCCCCCACCAACGTAGGAAAAATGTCCAAATAGTGACGCATGAACGGCGATCGACTGAGAAGAGTGCCTACTTTGGCCAAGATTTTTTTTGCAAAAATTTAAGGTTTGACACTTCCAAATTTTATAGGTGCGTAAATTGCATGGAATTTTTTTACTGTATTTTTTTTGCAGGCTTTTGTGCGCTGTAGAATGGGCTGCAAGCTGGTGAAATGACCGATGCAAAAAGTTAAAACCCAAAGCTAGCGCACTGCCCAAGTCATCCATTAGATGCTTTGCCCCCCTGAGTGTTTATTTTATTAAATCTGAAATAAAAATCGGGGGTTGACTAGACAGTTGTCGAGCAAAAAATCGTACTCATTGAATTTTTTGTTGAAAAAGTGTGTTTCCTTGGCCAGTTTTGATCAGATCGCCATGAAACTTGTTTCATCATTCGGTGGAGATTCAGCAGCAGCAGCATTTGACACATTACTGTAAAAGCATCGTTGGCTATTTTTCCAGTTGTCGAGAAAAGCAAGTAAATTTGAAAATTTATCCAATAATGTTGTTTAATCGACTTTTGCAAGCGGCGGGCAAAGTTCATCCATCGGGCAAGCAAAAAACAATCAGGAAATGACACGCGAGTGCGTCTCTTTGATCGGTGCCATTTCATCGCGGCGCACAAAATATTTTGAGAGACTCGCTCGTGCCGGATTTGTGGAAATGTCAGAATTTTTTTGGATTCATCTGCACAATTACTCGGTCGACTCCTGGTTTGAATGGTTTTTTAAAAAGAGTCGCGTCGGTAAAACATTATGTATAGATTTTGGGCGACCCAACCATGATGGTGATTTGTGGCTCCATTTAATTCTGCATTTGTAAAAATGTCGAGATTTCGAATTCATCTACAAAATGATCCAGTCAATCTTCTTATTGGGGTTTCATCATGTTGTGTATGTTGTTGAATACAGTAAGGCGTGGCGAAATACCGGTAGTCAAAGGGCAAAGGTTGGGAGGCAATCGGTTCATCATGGTTATCATATTTGTGCTGGTCATCCGTGCTTCCATGGATTTGTGCCAATTCTTGAAAATGGCGCATGCAGTCCCTTTCAGAGATCATCGATCGCTTTGAGGATTTGAGCTTTTGACTCTGTCTTGGCCCTGAATTTATAAAAAGTGCATTTTTTTCAGGGCTGAGTGATCCGATCTCTGGAAAAACCTGGAATCTTCGAAGTTTTGGATCGAGTAGTATCCATTGGTATAAATTTGGAAACACATGGTCAAGCTTATCAGGAGGAACGCGTACCGGTACAGTATCATAACATATTGTTCGACTCTGCATTTTCACTACCAAACACGAATCTCGAGATTTTCGAGACTGAGTCATCCGACTCGCAAAAAAAAAAAAATAGCATCGCTGAAGAATTGGGTCTACCATTAACTGGTACTTGGGACCAGATGATCAAGTTTCTGAGAAAGCGCAACTTCATTGGCATACGTACAGGCGGTACGATCAGCACCAGTTTGTCTCGTACCGCGGCAACGGCTGAGCGCCTCGACACGTGAACCACATCAAATGAATCAGCGGGTAAACGCGGTAAAAGTGCTTGTGGTTTGGATAAATCGCGTTACTGTAGGACCTCGGTAAGTATGCCTTCACATGGTTGATTTGGCCCTAGTTCATGGAAAATGCATTTCCTCAGAACTGAGTGATCCGATCTCTGAAAAACTTGACGTCGTCAGCTTTTTGTGTTCAGCATCCTCTAGATAGCTCAAATATCATATAGGACCCGATGAACAAGATCTGGAGGACGCGCCTTGCAAAAAGGCGCAAAATTACAGTAAATTAAAATCAGTGATTGCTCGTTGCTGATATGATGAACCACCCTCTTTTTGGCATTTTTTTTCGTGGTTCTGCCATGCCATTTTTCTTGTGGTGGGAGAGATGGCATTAGGGACCTACAATGACATCTTTTGCTCGGGTCCTTGGCCAGACAGCTGTTTTTTTTGGATTGCGCGTGGCATTCTTCAAAGTAGCTCTATTGGGTTTCAATTTACGCTCAGGTTGAGTAGCATGACTTTCAGGGTGCCGAAAAGCTGCTGCGGCAAAGTCAAGGCCATACAGTACACGGATAAATTTCGCCCGAGACGTGCGTGACGCCAGAACGGATCATTGTCCCCTTTTTGAAGGTGTCGTCATTTACCCTTTTACAGATCAACGCCACCATTATCGTAAGGCCAGGGTGGAATGCAATGGCCGATGCTTAGCGAAATCGAAGGATTCACGACTTTCGTGGTCATTGGCACCATGGGTTGCCCGAAAGCACTGGTTTTTTTTTTTTTTTACGGATACTGTGGTGGTGGTCCGTGGTTCTTGCCACTTGCCCCTTGTCACTTGCAAGATGCCGTCAAGCCAGCGTAATGCACAACCAAAGGTGATATACGCATTTTTGTATATTATGCGCATGAATGATCGCCGTCAAAAGATGTAACTGCGCTCACTTTGTCCCTGGGCCGTGGTTTATCCGTGGCCGGGCGGAGTTCTGAACTGGGGCGTCGCGGGGATTGCTTCAATCGGTGCACGTCCCTGGACGTGGATCACAAAATATATATAAAGGTGACTTTCTGCTCGCTCTCCTCGAATATCATTATCAAACAAAACAACAACAAGAACAACAAGAACCATGGTCTCCCATAGTAAGCAAAATAAGAAAAAGCGACCGCTAAAACGCGCTCAATTCCTTTTTTTTTTTTAGACATTACGCTGTACACGGACATTGAGAAGATCTGTCCCTATGCCAACCGCGTGTTGACTACCCTGGACGAGCTCAAGGTGCCCTTTAAGCGTGTGGAACTCCCGCTCTTCAACAAGCCCGCGTGGTAAGCGGTCAATGGCCATGAAACTAGAAGAAGCTTGTTTTTTACCTTTTTTTTTTTTTTTACACAGGTACGCGGAGATGTACAAAGAAGGCAAGATGCCGCTTATGGATGTCGATGGTGTGAAAGTTCCAGAGTCGATGGTCATCGTCGAGATGCTTGATAGGCTCTATGACGGCAAGTAAGTGCCTTTTTTTTTTTTTTAAAAAAAAAAAAACTTTGTTGTTTGGCCGCTCGTGACATACTAATCCGCGCACTTTACTTTTGTGCAAGATTGTACCCCGAGGATCCCATCAAGCGCGCGCAGGTCAATGCCATGATCGTTCATGCGACGGAAAAGATTATTTACTCGCGTTGGCTCAAGGCTGTTGGGGACGAGAGCAAGAAGGCAGAGGCGCGCGATGACATGGAAGCTGGATTTGAATGGGTAAAAGCAATCATGGCGCACAGGATGCATAGCGCGCGACTAATTTTTTTTTTTTTTTTTACGCGCAGTTGAATGAGCAGCTTTTGGCGCACAGTGAGACTGGCCCCTATTTCCTTGGCGAAACGTATTCGGTGGCCGACATTGCGGTGGCGCCTCTCGTGGGCCGCGCGCTGTACCTCCTAAAGTACACCCTGCAGGGCGATGAGCTCGCCATCGTCAAGAAAAGTGCGCGTCTTCGCAATTTCATCGATGCCGCCATGGCGCGCCCCTCTTTCAAGGCCTCATTCCTCAATGACGACGAATACATCGCCTTTATGACTCAAGTCTTTGGGGAAAAGTTTACAAAGGACTTGCCTAAGACCACCGTTTAGAAATAAATTGTTGAATTCCGCGCGTCACATGGACGTTGCGCTTTTTCCCTTCATGTTTTATTGTTTTTCTCGCGTCAAACGCGCTCCATTATGAACTAACGCTGCCGTGACGCGTCGGGAGACTCAGTTTACGCGCTTTCGCCGAGATGCGGGGCGTCAATCCACAAAAAGAGCAAAAGTGTCGCAAAAATATGTTTTCGCTCTCATTTTGAAGTCTTACAAGGAATGGGTGCACTAGTACGTGTCATTCTTCATTAAAATAAACTTGATAAGTGGCAGAGTAAAAAAAAATCAGGACCAGCGACCATTTCCGAACCGAAAAGAGAAATTTCACCAAATTGGGATGATGGCATCATGAAAACATGTGTGAGAGACGTGCTGTTCATAGCCGAGGCGAAGAAAATGAGCATGAACAAGCAAGCGTTGCCGATGGAGTTGCGATTGAGCACGAAATGGACAAATGTAATTATAGAAACAGCATCTTGCGGGGTACGCGGCGGTCACGTTGGCAGGTGCTGGCAATGGACATTGGAAACAAGGACGAATCAAAGCCCAGCCAGCGGGAAGATGATCCGATTGCTGGAAAATAAACATTTGTGCGCTCCGACGGGTCTAAAGATCGCCTTTTTTTCTTTCTTTTTTTGCCTACACTCCCGAAACACACACACTTTAGCAAGGATGGCCAGCGATGTATTAATGCTGGCGTGCCTGCTCGTCTGCGGGGTGCTTTTTGTTAGTGCGCAAGGGTACGAGAAGGGCGAGGCCATTCCTTTGTCGTATGCCAAAGTGTTTTCTCAACACACCCGCCTTGCGATGCCCTACACTTCTTTGCCCTTTGTCTGTGCCCCTCAAGATACCGCCCTGCAGCGCACGTGGCTCACCATCGACCAAGACCTACTTGGCGATCGGCCAGTTCAAAGTGATATTCAGGTAAACGTCTCAGTGGGGCGGATGGAGGCGCCACACTAGCCAATTCGTCTGACAGCCGTCCCTTTTTTGCTTTTTTTAATATATTAGGTGCGCGCCCTGGAAAATGTCGAGTGTGCGACCCTATGCTCCAAGGCTTGGAGTGTCTCTGATGGCATGGAGGCCAAGCAGCTGATCCTAGACGATTATCAAATAGAATGGTAAAAGCGATTTTTCGTTTCAATTTGACATGAACACGCGCTCACCCCCCCCATTTTTTATTGTTTTAGGTGGTTAGATAGTGTGCCGAGCGTCACCGCCTCTTATACCAACGAGATCAGCACTCGCGTCTACCGCATTGGCTTCCCGCTTGGCCGCGTTTCGGTAAAAAAAAAAGCACCAAAATGGGCAAAATAGGCAAATTGGGACATCAGACGCGCTCAATTCCTTTTTTCGTTGTCATGCAGAATGGCGCCGTGTTCATCAACAATCATGTGACGTTGACGGTTGTGTATTCAAGGCAGGAGCGCGATCCCAGCAAGATTCAATTAGTTGGATTTGAAGTTTATCCCGAATCGCTTCTCAACAGCGAGTGTCAACGCAAGAGCATGGACGCGCTGATGCAGCAAGTCACGGAGCGACGCACCAACGTCAAATTCACGTACTCGGTGAAATGGAAGGAGGTGCAGCCACACGATCGCCCATGGTCCATGTTTGTCATGGCGCCCAATCCAGACACGTACCTGGCGTCGTCCATCAACATGTCCATCATGTTGCTGCTCCTCTCGCTCGTCGTTCTCGTCATCATCTTCAAGACGACACGCAAAGAAGCTTCAAATTTTGACGATGTAAGCAAAAGCGTCGACAAAAAAAAAACCATAAAAACGTGCTGATTTTTTCGATTGCAGCTTCATGATGACCTGGATGACGTGGTTGGATGGCGCCTGGTGCATCGCGACGTGTTCCGTCGTCCGATTTATGGCGGTCTGTTGGCGCCTTTGCTTGGCTCGGGCGTTCAATTAATGGTGATGCTTGGGTATCTTATCGGTAAGCCTTTTTTTTTTTTTTGTTACCATTGGACTCGCTCTTACCTTTTTTATGATGCAGTGTCTATTGCCAATGACTGGGTGCATCTCGCGAATCCTGCGTCCATCATCCATTTGTTGACAAAGACCTATATTTTCACCAGGTAAACGAAAAAAAGTATGAGAAACGTGGAGAAATGCAGACAATTGACTTGTTCCATGATCCTTTTTTTTTTCTTAGCGTGTTGGCTGGCTACTGGAGCGCGCGCGTATACAAGATGTTCCGTGGACGGTCATGGTTATTCAATGCAGCATTGACGGGCTTTCTAGTGCCTGGCGTGATCATGACATGTCTTTTTGCGCAAACGGTGCTTGCATGGTCAGCCAATTCGTCGTTGGCGATCTCGTTTCGTGGTTGGATGAAGCTCATCAGCTTTTGGCTGACGGCCGTTGTCCCATTGACGTTCTTGGGCAGCTGGGTTGGCGAGCGCCAGGATCGCATTGAGAATCCCGTGCGCACCACGCAAATGCCGCGCCTCATCCCCAAGAAGCGATGGTACCAGGAATACCATATCAGGTAATGAATGAAAAAACAACACGCGTCGCGTCGCGGGACTCATTGTCTCCTTCCCCTTTTTTTCATTGCAGCTTGTTTTTGGGTGGCGTGATTCCCTTTGCCATTGTGTTTGTCGACCTGCATGATTTGTTTAAATCGATTCTTCAAGGCGAGCTGTCCATGGTCATGTCCCATCTGGTCACCAGCAGCGGCGTCATGGCCATTGTTGTCGCGGAAGTCACGATTATTCTTATTTTCTTCCAGTTGTGCAATGAGGTGCGCTTTTCCCCCCTCTTGTCAATGCCAAAAAGTCGCTCATTTTCTTTTGTTTTTTGTAGGATTACCATTGGTGGTGGATGTCGTTCTTCATGGGCGGATGCTCTTCATTGTACATCTTTATGTAAGGCACAACAAAAAAAATGGACGTCATGTGGGCCTGACAGCCATTGGCGCAGTGCCCAACAAATGGAATGTAGCTGACACGTGCATTTTTGCTTTTTTTTTACGGCTAGGTATGGCCTGATCTATTACATGACCAAGACCGAGATGGCAGGCTTCCATGGCGGTATGATCTTTTTGAACCGATTGGGCTTAGGCTGTGCGCTCCTTGGGCTAGCCACGGGCGCTCTGGGCTTCTTGGCGACTTTTGGCATGATTCGACGCATATACTCAGCTGTCAAGGTACAAAAAAAAAAAAAAAAGCGTGTGGTCAATGGCGCGTCTTGTGATTGGGCCGCCCAGAAATAGAAAGCGGCGCCTGTGCTCATCAATTTTTTCTTTTTTTCAAGGTCGACTAGATTTGGGCGTGGATGATGATGACCAACCTGTTGGACCCGTTCCGAGGAAGGCCAAATTTGGAATGAATAAAATGCTCTCTCTTTTTTTTTCACTCCTTGTTTCTTTTGTCTTTTTTTTCTTCTCCTTGATTATTATTCTATTCCGCTTTTTTTTTTTCTTGATACATCCTTGATGACCCCCACCGATACCGCCTTGACACATCATCGAGACCAATCTCAACACTCGTTCACATTGCTTCCGACACCGACATCATCGCCGCCGCGGGCCATGTCGCCGCCACTGAAAGAAAAGAAGCCCCAGCCCAAGCGATCGCTGATTGAGCTGCTGCAGCGGTACATTTCGGAACTGGAGGGCCGCGACAAGAGCATCAAGATTGTGCAGTACGCGTTCAAGCTCCTTATCTATTATCAGCGCGTCGATGCGAAGCGGTGGAGCGGCATGGTCAGCCAATTCTCGCAGACACGCAAGCTGTTGCGCGTTGGCCACTGGCTTGGCACCGTGCGCGACATGCAAACTACGCACGGCCTATGGCAGTGGGCCGTGTTGTGGAACACCATGGGCAACGAGGTGGCCGATGACATTTATTGCTTTTATAAAATGGGCACCGTCGATGCTAAACTCGGCAAACGCGCTGAAAAGGTCGCCATCTACTGCTGGTTCATTGGCATCTGGATCGACCTGCACAAATCGTGCCTCGCCCTGCAGAGCATCCGCGGCAACGACGAACAAACACAGCAAAAACGCCTCATTGCACGCGTCTCATGTGCAAAATTGATCATGGATGGCATCTTTTGTTGTAAGTTCAATGACCTTAGTTTATCGTCCACTGTTGTGAATGGGGGAAGGGGGGAACAAAAGGGGAGGGATATATAAATTTGGCCTGATCGTCCTTTTTGCTCCTTTTTTTTTTTGTTTTTAGCTTGTGACATCTGGGAGCCCAAGCATTCCGCGGCTATCCAGGCGTGGGCTGGGTTCGTCAGCGGCTGCCTGTCAGGTTTCAAGCTCTGGCGCAAGATCAATGCTTCCAATTGATCAATTCGTGTAGACTTTTTTAAAAAAAAAGAGTAAAATCCATATACCCTGCCCTGCATCTCCCCTTTTTTTTTGCAATTGTTTGGAAATTGTTTGGAAACTGGAGGAGCCGGATGATTTGATGCATGTAAAAAGCTCTGTTCCGTGGAATTGGGCCAAAAATAGAAAAGGCGCGCGGATCTTGTGTCTCACACAACAATTGCCCAATTTTTTCGCCAGTCAACTGCGGGGGGTCAATGCTCTCTCTTTTCCGCTTGGGTCTCCATCGTCCACGACGCGCGTTTTATACTACTTTTCACAGAGATATGACGAGCGTCACCATAGGAAAGCAGCGGGTTCCACTGGTCAGCGACGCCGTTGACGCTGCCGACCTCGCACGCGTGCCCGAGTTTGGCCCCTTTTGCGACTGGGTGCGTGCTTTTGACCACGAACAGCACGCAACCAACGAGCTGGACGTCCAGGCCATCCACGTGCAAGGCATCGATTATTTCGGCGCCGGAAAACTCGGCTTTGTGAAATTCAAAGCACAAGCCGTCTATCGTGCCACGGGCAAACCCGTCCCAGGCATTGTCTTTATGGTAAATCCAAAAGGCAATCACGCGAGCGCCCACAAAAAAAAAAAATCGATGAAAACTCACGCCAGTCTGCCTTTTTTTGGTTTTTTGTTGCTTTAGCGCGGCGGTGCGGTGTCTGTACTTATTGTACTGACGAGCCAGGACGATCCTGCGGGCGAAGAAAAGGTGCTTTTGACGCTTCAGCCGCGCGTGCCTGTACCTAGCCTGAATTTTGCCGAGCTGCCTGCGGGAATGCTGGATGCAAGCGGCGATTTTGCCGGTGTCGCGTCGCGTGAGCTGCAGGAAGAGACTGGCCTGACCATCAGTGCAAGCGAACTGATCGACATGACGGCATTGGCTTATGGTGACGCCTGGAAAGGCGCGTACCCCTCGGCAGGCGGATCAGGCAAGTGAAAATCGCAAAAAATTGAGAAAAATCGAGAGAAAGTGACAAGAGAGAGCGACATGTAGCGCGTCTGACGCGCGCCATTTCTTCCTTGCGGTGCATAGATGAGTTCCTGCGCCTGTTTCTCTGCCGTAAATCGCTACCAAAGGCCGAGATTGAGGCACTGGAAGGTAAATTGACGGGTCTCCGCGACGAGGGCGAGCAAATCACGCTCAAAATCGTGCCATTGAAGGACGCTTGGCAATATTCCCCAGACATGAAGCTTCTGTCGTCCTTGTACCTGTATCACCACGTCGTTCCAAAGCAAAAATAATAATAAAAAAAGCGTGAGCATGATTGCTTACCAGTTCCCCACATCCAATTGATTGTCATTCACGGATCAGATGGCCCCTCCCTATTTTTGGGTCTTGTGGGTGCACAAGGGGCAATTGAAAATGTCAAAATAATGAGCAAAAAAGACAGCGGACCACAAACTTTCTATTTTTCTTCACTCTCTTTTCCCTTTCAAGCTCACTATCATATGCCGTCCGAACCCGTTGACGCTTTTTCCTTGCTTCTTGACGACGCCGACGAGTTTTTGCCCGTGGTTGAAAAGGTAAAATAATAAAAAAGTGACGCACAAAGGAAACTCACAATTTTGTTTTAGATCCTCAAGGAGATCTTTACCAAGTTTGACAAGGTAAATCCGGACGCTTGTCTACAATTGGTACCACCTGACCACCTTTTCTTTTTCTTTCTTTCTTTTTTTTTTTGCGCAGGACAACGATGACGTGTGGAGCACCGAGGAGTTGCAAGCCTTTGCTGAGGCGACAAATGGTGAACCCGTAAGACTTTTGGCTAGGGGGGCCATGTTTTAAGCGCATGACGCGCTTCCAACGCGTCCCCATTCGTCTATTGGCTTGATCTCACACCGCTTTTTATTGATGCATAGTTTGATTCGTCGTCATTGCAGGTAAATGGCCCGAAAAACGCGGAAAAACGCGTGCCATTGATCCTCATCCCCTATTTTTGCAGGAAATCGCCGAGTCTTTTGACGTTGACGGCAAGAATCGCCTGACGTATCGCGGCTTTTACGAGATGGTGCACCTGCAAACGCTGTCCGATCCCGAGGAAACATTGTCTGATCTCAAGAAACGTAAGTGAACAGGGTTAAAACTCGATTAAGTGGCACGCAATGGCGCGCATATGCGTTTTGACCGCGATTTGACAACCCATTGGGATGCGCTCAAGTCCGGACACGAAGGCGCTCATCGCGTTTTTCATCTTTAGATGGCTATGAGGATCAATTGACAAAGAAAGAGGCCAGCAGCAAGGAATAAATAGAATTGGTTGAATAAAAAGACACGGGTTACGCACGCGTTGGCGCGTCTTGCGTGTCGAATTTGGTTTTTTATGAAGGCTGCGATCTGACTGCGGCGTATACAGTCGAATTGAGGCTGTTTCGTGCAACTTGTCCCCCTGAATTCAAGCTCCACTCGTCTTTTGTTACCCGCCCCTTCTTTTCTCAGCTTTTTCCAGCACTCTTTCTCGAGTGCAGACACGACACACACCCCTTTTTCTTCTGTTTCTTACATGAAAAGACAAGAGCAAATGCTTGAGTCTGAAGTTAAACGACAGCGTACTGATGGTAAAAGCTTGCAACCTGGCAAAACCCATTGTTTGACTGTTTTTTTTTTTTTGGCACAAAGAGAGAGCCCCCTCGCCGCCCATGGCTGTCGACGAGGAAGAACCCGAGGGTGACCAAGGTATTATGATGCCACTGGACGATCCTTCCGTAAGTGTTGCTTTTTGTCGCCTGAAACGTGCGTTTTGGAAAGCGGCGGCAAAAGTCTAGACGTGTCGCTCATTTTTGGCTGCTTTTATTCAGATTTCCGAGGAATTGGAGCAGTGCAAGGTGCTGGTGATTGGCGCTGGCGGTCTTGGCTGTGAGATTCTCAAGAATTTGGCGTTGACGGGATTTAAGCAATTGCACGTCATTGACATGGACACGATCGACATCAGCAATCTTAATCGACAATTCTTGTTCCGCGCAAAGGACATTGGCAGGCCAAAGGCGACCGTCGCTGCCGAATTTGTCATGGCGCGCGTGCCCGGGGTGCACATTGAGGCATATTTTGGCCGCATCCAAGACAAGGACGACGATTACTATCGCCAATTCCGCCTTGTCATCTGCGGTCTCGACTCCATCCAGGCACGTCGCTGGATTAATGCCAAGCTGCAGGACATGGTCGAGGAAGGCAACCTCGAAACTTGGAAACCCATGATTGACGGCGGCACGGAAGGTAAAACACGTCATCCCTCTCTCTGTCTCCGCCCGTCCTTTTTTTCTTTTTTTTTTTATTTTTTTTTTTTGTCACAATTGGGGGCTCACTGTATATTTTTTTTAGGTTTCAAGGGCCAGGCGCGTGTCATTTTACCAGGCATGACTTCCTGCTACGAGTGTTCCCTGGACATGTTCAACCAGCGCACGACCTACCCTATCTGTACGATTGCCAATACCCCGCGTTTACCCGAGCATT
Source organism: Gongronella butleri (assembly GCA_025201375.1). Taxonomy (NCBI): domain Eukaryota; kingdom Fungi; phylum Mucoromycota; class Mucoromycetes; order Mucorales; family Cunninghamellaceae; genus Gongronella; species Gongronella butleri. The sequence continues at coordinate 423,063 of JAIWZP010000026.1, read as the reverse complement.
GCATTGAGTGGGCGTCACAGCTGGAGTGGCCAAAGACGTGGGGTAATTTTTCATGAAAAAAAAAAAATAGAAAAAAAACGACGTGACGCGTTCATGTCCATGATATTCACTTTTATTTTAGGCGAGACCAAGCTTGACACGGACAACCCTGAGCACATCCAATGGCTATTTGAGACGGCGACAACGCGTGGTGCGCAATTCAATATCACGGGCATCACGTACGCGCTGACGCAGGGTGTTGTCAAGAACATCATCCCGGCCATCGCGTCGACAAATGCGATTGTGGCTGCGGCATGCTGCAATGAGGCATTCAAGATTGCCACGGGCACGGCCTCGTTCCTCAACAACTACATGATGTATACGGGCAACGACGGCATCTATACCTACACGTTTGAGCATCAAAAGAAGCCGGACTGCCCCGTGTGCGGCAACGCGTCCATGACCGCCGCATTGAATCCCGACATGACCCTCACGGAGCTCATGGAATGGCTCCAAGAGAAGCCTGATGTGTAAATTATAGCAGCTCTTCTTGCCTAATGGTGGAATTTGGCTTTTTTTTGTGCTCATCTCTTTTATTTTTCATCTAGGCAACTGAAAAAGCCGAGTCTGCGCACGGCGTCGCGCTCTCTGTACATGCAAGCGCCGCCCATGTTGGAAAAGGCAACGCGCGAGAACCTGGAAAAGCCGCTGTCGGAGCTGCTGGAGGCGGGTGATACAATCACCATCACGGATGCCTCGCTGCCCGTCAGTTTGCAATTGCTCGTCAGCTGGAAGGCATCGCAATAAATTTGATTCCTTTTTTTTTTTTAAGCGTGCAAGCAAAATTGGATGAGAGTTCTGTATGACATGATAAAAAAAGAGAACATTGAGTCTTTTCACGTTTTGCACGTCCATTTGCTATGATGCGGTCATTATAATGAGCCTTTGTGTGCTTGTGAACGAGGTGAAGCGTGTCTTTTCTCTGTTCGAAAAAAAAAAAATTGCCACTCAGCACTCGAAAAATGCAAAGAACAAATTGTTGCTATTTTACACACAAAATTAGAGCTTGATCCGTCCATCTTTTAATTTTCGTGGATAAAACATGACGCGACCTACCACTGTAAAAATCAGATATCGATCGTGCGGGTGTCGAGAAAAAAAAAAAAAGAAATCAAAGTCGAATTTTAGAAACTGCAATTCTCGCTCATTTTTGGTTGCATGAATGTTGATGAAACCGGTGATCCGATGTCATTGGACAGAGAATGAGATTCTGCTTCTTTTGTCATGACAGCACGCGACATCGTGGCTCGCTTGTTCGCTACTACCAAGAAAATCGCGCTTGAAATCTATGATCGCATGGCACCAGCCGACCAGCGTGCCAAAGTCCGTTCATCGGGTCAGGCAAGCGGAGCCGAAATGATACTCGAGCGCGTCTCTTGTCCGCAGAGAAAATATCATGCCAAACGATCGCTTTTTTGGCGAGTTTTGATATCAACAGGCCAAAATTGACACTCTCTCTATGTGTCCTATCACAGAACACTATTGTGCGACACGACAATGCAACAAGGGGCCAGGTTATTGTGATGAAATCCTAGTTTATTAGGTTCTGAACAAAGGGGGGAGGGGAAGAGGGAAGCAAAGATAAATACAAAGAAGATGAACGTGAAGGAGAGAGAGAAAGGGCATTGAGAAGCAGGAAGAAGGGTAAATCAGAGGCAGAAAAGGAGAAAAATAAGATAAGACGAAAGAATGATCAACTATGAATCAAATACAAACACGCAGATGGTGTGCTTCTTGAGCGCGCGCAATAAAGAGAGGAGGCAAAGAGGGGAGAAACCCATCACAAGAAATAATCGGGTGTGCGACGGGTAACATGAGGTTCACCTTTTCTAGGAGCAGGGTCGAATTGTAAGCTGTTTGGAAAAAAAAAAGGTAAGTCATCAGGGGGCAAAATAAAGAGACAAAAAAAAAAAAGGGACTTACAATGTGTATTTCATGTGTTCATCGATTTCCATGATGGCGGCAGTATTGCCACAGCGGTAACAATAGTTTGGCGCGCTGAAGATGGTGACGACGTTGCGGTCGTGGGTCCAGTTGTAACCCTACAAGCAATGAAAACCAAGGGATCAGCGATATTTCTTTGATTTTTTTTATATTTTGCATTACCTCCATGACCAATTGATGTGCTCTTGCGACGAGGGTCAGGCCGTTGTTGTGATTGAAGGTTTCCGAGATATCCTGACCAAAGGTGTAGCCGGCACCACGGGGAGAGATGCCCCAGCCGCAACGGTCGTCGGGATCAGACCACAACAAGTCGCACATGGGGCCCTCATGGGGGACTTCCTGCATACGATCGAGGGTACGGATCTGGTCGAGCGAGTCAATGGAGGGTGATAAGCCGCCGTGCAAACAAAAGATCTATGGAACAAACGATAAAAGAGTCAATTTGGGCGTGCGTCCTGAAAAAATGCGTGTTTTTTTTCTTTCATTTTTTTTTTTTTACCTGATCTTCAATGAGTGCGGTCAAAGGCAGGTAGTCAAAGAGGTCTGTGAACATCTTCCAGACATTGGCATTGCCGTATTTGCGCAGACATTCGTCATAAAAGCCATACACCTGTGTGATTTGCCTCGATTCGTGGTTGCCGCGCAAGATGGTGACGCGGTCCTTGTATCGTACCTTGAGGGCGACGAGCAGGGTGACGGTCTCGACCGAGTAATAACCACGGTCCACATAGTCGCCCATGAACAGATAGTTGGTATCAGGCGAATTGCCGCCAATGCGGAACAATTCTTGCAAATCATGGAATTGGCCGTGAATGTCACCTGCAAAACAGCAAAAGAGCGAGCGTGAGCATGATGGCGACCTCCACAAACTTTTTTTTTAAACTTACCACAGACGGTGACGGGGCAGCGCACGGGCTGGACATTGCTCTCCTCCAGCAGAATCTCGCGGGCCTTTTCACAGAGCTTCTTAATGTCGGCCTCGGACAGCTGCTTGCATTCGGACAGCTGGGCAATCCAAGCGTCTACATCGGCAACGGAGCTCACGGAAGTCATCTCCTAAGACAATCATTAGAAAAAAAAAAAGAGACAGATGAGCAAGATGGAGCGAGTCAAGCAGCCAATTTGTCGTCCAAGGACGAGCAAAGTGTGCAGATGGGGACGAGGCAAAAGTTACCTTGGCAATAAAAAGGGTAGGAAAGGGAAAGATGAAAAGAAAAAAGAGAGAGAGAGAGAGAGTGAAAAAGCGAGAGCGAGAGAGAGGGGGAGGGCAGTGAACTTTTTTTTCGCAAGGGCAAGAAAAAAAAAATAAGATGGCAGCCAATCAGCATGCGGCTGCGTTGTTTCTCTCTCCTCCTCTCTCACTTTTTTTTTTTTGGCTTGCCCTTTCCTCTCTCTCTCTCAGTCTTTTTCTTCCCCCCTCCCCTTTTTTTCTCTTTTTCTTCTTTCTGTGCGGTCCCTTTTGCTTTTTTTCTTTTTTTCTTTTTTTCATTGCGTAAGAAAGAGGGGCATTTTTGGCTTTTTGGCTTTTTGGCGTTTGTCTCACGACTTTTATAGATAGGATCGCTTTCCACCCTTGACAATGAGCTCTCTCCATGGTATGAATGGCCTACCGCCCAATGGTGCGGGCCAAGGCCCAAACGTGGATAAATTCAATGCCTTGTTGCAGGTAATTACTCTGAAGAGTCACGCTGAAAAGGCCACCCACCTTTTGTTTTCTGCTTTTTTTATTTATTTTTTTGCTTTTTTTGCTCATTTTTTTGACAGAGGGTACAGTTTTTGAAGCAGCAAGGGGCCAGTGAAGAAACGCACCCCGAGTTAGCGGGCCTGATGCACTTGCTGAGGCAGATACAGACGCAGAAACGGCATCAATTCCAACAACAGCACCAGCAAAAGCAGCGGCCACCTATGCCTCAGCAACCTCAAAGGATACAGCAAGGTAAAAACGGCAAAAAAAGCGAGGTAGAAAAAGAGACGGCCATGGGGGCTCGCTTTCTCACATTTGCCTATTTTTTTTCTTTTTTTTTTCTTTTACTCTGTCATTGTAGGCATGTCGCCATCTCCGGGACTTTCATACCGGCATTTAACGCCGACGCAGGTGGGGATGTTGCGACATCAAATCACGGCATACAAGCTCATGACCAACAACGAGCCATTGCCGCCCCCATTGTTGCAATGGATCATGACGCCTTTGGATCCCAACTATGTGCCTGCGTCGGCGTCGGCGGCATCATCCATCCCCACGCCCACGTCCACCACGCCCACAGGCGCATCCAATGCGAGCTCGCCGTTCCAGCAGCAGCAACAGCAGCAACAGCAACAACAACAACAACAACAGCAACAGCAGCAGCCTCCACAGGTGGCACCTCAGCAGCAGCAGGTGGCGTCGCCTTCCGCGGCGTCAATGGCTCCTTCAGGTCCTCCCAGTGCTGCCTCCGCCGCGTCTGCGACCGCCACCAATGCGCCTACACCATTGGTGCCGCCCATGGCGCCCGCGTCACCTGCCTCGGCTGGTCTTGCCACGTCGTCGCCCGGCGCACCGGCCCCTAAGCCGCCTGTCAAAGAATTCAATGCATTTGCGTCGCCGTACCACCTGCTCAAAAAGCCAATTTCGTCGTACACACACGCGGCGCGTCAGCAACACTTGCTCATCCCGAGCATCACGCCCGCCGGCATCGACCCCAAGCTCGTGCAACGCGAAAAGGAATATCGCATTCAGGCACGCATTGCACAGCGCAAGGACTTCCTCGCTCGTCACCTAAAGGCCGTCTCCAAACGTGACGAACCCGCGCACAAACAATTGGAAATTGAAAACAGGGCGCTGCGATTGCTTCAAAAGCAACAAAAGGTAGACCAAAAAAAAAGAAAAGAGGCAGAAAAAGACAAAAAAAAGCTGATTTTTCATTTTTTTCTCTCAATTTAGCTCCGTCAAGAATTCGTGCTTGGGATGACACGCGGTGCCATGGTGGCGACGACGGTGGACCGAATGGGCTACCGCAAGATGAAGAAGTTGTCGTTGAATGACGCGCGTGCGGCGGACACTGTGGAGCGTCAGCAGCGTGTAGAGCGCGAGCAAAAGGAGAAAAAGATCCACATGGATCATTTGCAAGCGATTTGTGACCACGGACGCAACTTGACGGCGGTGCAGCGCAACTGGCAGGCCAAGCAATCCAAGCTTGGACGTGCGGTGATCCAATTGCACCAGCACATTGAAAAGGAAGAGCAGAAAAAGGCAGAGCGCATCTCCAAGGAGCGTCTCAAGGCGCTCAAGAATGACGATGAAGAAGCGTACATGAAGCTGATTGACGAGGCCAAGGACACGCGTCTGACGCAGCTGCTCAAGCAGACAGGCTCTTTCCTCGAATCCCTGACCAAGGCCGTGCTCGACCAGCAGAGCGACCATCGCGAATTTCTTGCCGACAACGCCGTCGACGAAGACGACGAGAATTCGGCCGTCGACCCCGACACAAAGCTCGATTACTTCAAGATCACGCATCGCGTCAAAGAAGAAGTGCGCCAGCCAACCATCCTTGTTGGCGGTACACTCAAGGACTACCAAATCAAGGGTCTCCAATGGATGGTGTCGCTCTACAACAATCACCTCAATGGCATCCTGGCCGATGAAATGGGTCTCGGCAAAACCATCCAGACCATCAGTCTCATCACCTACCTCATTGAATTCAAAAAGCAGCAAGGCCCCTATTTGATCATCGTGCCATTATCGTAAGAAAAACCTCATTTTTGCGCTTTCAAAATAGCCCACGCGCTTGTTTGAACCCCCCCCCCCCATTTTCTCATTTTTTTTTTTCATCCGATTAGGACCCTGACCAACTGGCACTTGGAATTTGACAAGTGGGCGCCGTCTGTGAAAAAGATTGTGTACAAGGGCCAGCCGCAAAACCGACGCGCATTGCAGATGGAGATCCGCCAGGGCGGGTTCCAGGTGCTGCTCACGACGTTTGAATACATCATCAAGGATCGCCCTGTTCTCAGCAAGATCAAATGGCTGCATCTGATCATTGACGAAGGCCATCGCATGAAAAACTCCAATTCAAAGCTCACACTGACCCTGCGTTCCTATTATCACACGCGTTATCGCCTCGTTCTTACTGGCACGCCGCTCCAGGTAAAACGCCAAAAGAAAATAACAATTTTGCCCTCGGTCCTCGATCCATTGCGCTCACACGCTTTTCTTTTTCTTTAGAACAACCTGCCTGAGCTGTGGTCCATTCTCAATTTTATTCTCCCCAAGATCTTCAAGAGTGTCAAGACGTTTGAAGAATGGTTCAATACCCCCTTCTCCACGCAAGGCGTCCAGGACCGCATCGACCTAAACGAAGAAGAACAGCTGCTGATCATCAAGCGTCTGCACAAGGTGCTGCGCCCCTTTTTGCTGCGCCGTCTCAAAAAGGATGTCGAGTCCGAGCTACCTGACAAGGTCGAGCGCGTCATCAAGTGCAAGTTCTCCGCGCTCCAATCGCGTCTGTACAACCAGATGAAGAAGAACGGCATCATGTATACCTCCCAGAATGAGAAAGGGTAAAAAGAAAAAAAAGAAAAAAGAAAAAAGTCTTTTTTCAAGTGTTTTGTGATTTGCTGACTTTTTTTCTTCCAATCTTCCAGCAAAGTCAATGTCAAGGGCCTCAACAATACCCTCATGCAGCTGCGCAAGATTTGCAACCATCCGTTTGTCTTTGAAGGCGTGGAAAATTCGGTCAATCCCAGCCGTCAATCCAATGACATGCTGTATCGCACGTCGGGCAAGTTTGAGCTGCTGGACCGCATGTTGCCAAAATTGCGCGAGACCGGCCATCGCGTTCTCATCTTTTTCCAAATGACGCAAATCATGAGCATCATGGAGGACTTTATGAATTATCGCGGCTTTGCCTATCTTCGCCTGGATGGCTCCACAAAGGTAAAAAAAAAAAAAAAAAAAAAAAAAAAAAAAAAAAAAAAAAAAAGTGTCAATTGGGGCATTGTCTCACGAGTCTCGTCTTTTTTTTTGCTAGTCGGATGATCGATCGCAATTGTTGCAAATCTTCAATGCGCCTGAATCGCCATATTTTGTGTTTTTGCTCAGCACGCGCGCCGGTGGTCTTGGCCTGAATCTGCAGACGGCCGACACGGTTGTCATTTTTGACTCTGATTGGAACCCGCATCAAGACTTGCAAGCGCAGGATCGTGCGCATCGCATTGGCCAAACCAAGGAGGTGCGCATCTTCCGTCTGATCTCGGCCAATTCTGTTGAGGAGAACATCCTGGCACGCGCCAATTACAAGTTGGACATTGACGGCAAGGTCATCCAGGCCGGCAAGTTTGACAATCGCAGCACGGATGAGGATCGTGAAGCCTTTTTGGTAAAAACAAGAATGGAAAAATGATCAAAAAGAGACATGGAGCTCATTTTTTTTCTTTTTTCTTTTTTAGCGCACGTTGCTGGAAGACAAGAATGACGATGACAGCGACCTGGAAGAGGATTTGGACGATGAAGAGCTGAATGACATGTTGAAACGGTCTGACCAGGAGCTTGCCATCTTTAAGCGGATTGACGCGGAGCGCAATCGCACAGAGATGGAGATGTTCAAGCGTATGGGCGGTGGCCATGGTAAAAAGATGGACCGCCTGATGCAGGACGACGAGCTCCCTGCCGTATACTTGCAAGAGCAAGAAGTCGACAATAGCGACGTCCAGGATTTGCTGGAGCTTGGCCGCGGCCAGCGCGCACGTGGCGACGTCCGGTACGACGACGGGCTCACCGAAGAGCAATTCATCGATGCGCTCGAGAACGACATCCCGCTCAACGATGCCATTGCACGCAATCAGCAGCTTCTCGGCCAGCAATCGCTCCTTTACTCGGACGATAGCGATTCGGGCAGTGGTCGACGCCGTGGTGGCAACACCGCCGCTGCTGCCGCTGCAGCCGCCAACAACAAGAAGCGCGGAAGGCCCAAGAAGGGCAGCGCCAAGGGCAATGCCACGCCAAATAAGCGAAAGGCTTACAGCGGGCCAGACCTTGTCCCGCCACGCATTCGCCAGCAAATGACCGCCATCTTTGAAAAAGTGTGCCAGGCTGTCGAAGAATCCATCATTGGCGACGAGCAGTAAGAAATTAGAAAATAACGGGGAAAAATGTCAAAAAAAAAAAAAAATCGAGACTCATCCTGTCATTTCTTTTGTTAGCACGTACCGCCAGCGCGCACAGCTGTTCATGGACCTGGTCAGCAAAAAAGAATATCCATTGTACTACACCATGATCAAGAACCCCATTGCCATCAATGTCATCAAGAAGCGCATGCATTCTCCCTATTACAAGACCCTGCAGCAGTTCCGCGCCGATTTCGACCTCATGTTCAACAATGCCCGCATCTTTAACGAGGAAGGCTCCTTTGTCTACGACGATGCCGATGAACTTCAGGTAAAAACACGCGTCGCGTTGCTGCAAAAATTTAAAAACACTGAAAAATTCACATTTTGGAATGATTTTATAGAAAATCGTCCATGCCAAACTAGAAGAGTTTGCCCCTGGCGGTCTGCTGCCGCCTTTAGACACGCCTCAGTTCAATACACCTATGGAAAACGGCGCCGTGGCCCCTCAATCGCTGCCCGCGTTGCCTGCCAACGACGACATGGACGCCGACTTGGGTGAATATGAGGACTGATGCACCGGAGTCGCTCAATTTACAACAAAAAACACACCCTCATCCTTCATCCAAAACACACACACACACACACACACACACACAACGCATCCCATCCCCTTGCTTCTCTCGCCTGTGTACATAACACCCTCTTCTTTTTTCTATTTTATTCGATTTTGTTTCTTTTTTTGTCTCGCCTGTTCTCTTTAAAACGATTTTTTTCATAATAAAAGAGCCATTTGCTCCACGCCAATGCTTCTTGTGTCGCCAGGTAGGGAACGCGTATAAAAAACCAGGAAACGGGAGCGAAAAACGCAAAAAAGTCCGACGAAGCTGGGGTTCTCAAGGCGTGGGAGCCTTTTATTTACCCGACTTTCTTTTTCGACGCAGGGGGGTTGCACTTTCTTTCTCTTTTTGTTCGCTTCTTGCCTTTTGGCGCAATAAATTCATGGGCGAGCCTGCTGCGCCAATATCGAATGTGCGGCATGAAACTCTCGAGAGGCTGGGCAATAATGACGATGACGATGATGATGATGACGAGCGCCGCGGGCGTCTATCCATGCCGACGTCTTCAGCGCGTCGCCGCTCGCTCAGCATGCCGCCACCTCAATTGCAACACCTAGAAACAGCTGAAAATGAAGATGAGAATGATGACGATGACAAGCACAAGGACCATGGCGAGGCCAATGGCAACGACGACGACGATACTGGCCACCTGCGAGTCCCGCGCGCCCACGGTGCAGGCGGTGCACGCCGCAGATCGCGCTCAGCTGTGCGTTTCAGCCCCGAACCGCCCACCATCCATTTTTACGAGCCTGCCGACGACGGCGTCAACCGTCTCGAAAAGCGCAAAGGCCCTGCCATTGCTTTGCCATGGCACGACACCGCAACATAAAGCATTGCATTGAAATAAAACATAGAAATTTGGCGTATTTTGCATGGTTTTGCGATTGTTGCGTTCCCTGGTCATCAGCCACAAAGAGAAACTGGGCTTGCCCGATACAGACATGAAGTCTGCACATTTTTTATCACGCCAGAACATCCTTGGTTTGATCGTCCGCTTGTGCCACCTTGTCCATGGAAGATTTTGTTTCGATTAAACCTTCTCCAGGGCTAGAGTTCATGATGTTTGGACTCTTTTCATCTTTTACCTATTGCTTTAATAGCCATGACGGACATCTGACTCAAACTTGACCGCAGTTGGATCAATGTGAATACCAACAAATTCGAATTTGTACATTTTAAGCTTTTTGATGCATTTAAGATATGACTTTTTGTGGATTTGGGCCGAGCTTACTGCGGATACTTTGTGTTTCCGTGCCTGTAGTAGCGTGGTGTACCATAAAAACGGGTGCCCTATTGCATGTTTGACAAGATCATGGCGATTGAAGCTATTTCGTTGTTTTATGGCTGACTCGCCTCAACTTTATACATTCACAGGTCATTTTTATAATTCCAGTCCATGCAGGTAAGCTTTGCCGTGCGAATGGACCCACCCACGAGCCACTGGTGCCGCTAGATGGCGCGCAATGACCATGGTCAAAAATCGCGAATTTTCCAAGGGGTGCAGTCGAGGATTTGAAAAAAGCCAAATTTAGGTCATCCAACTGCCACGCCATTCAACCACATGGTAACCACACCACATTCACTGACAGAAATGCAATAAAAAAAGGATGTGCATTGGTTGGTTGCCGCGTAAAATGCTAATTGCCTCTTTTTTTTCGCGCCAAGGAAAAGTCGGCGAAAATTGACCACAGAGCCATGAAACACAGATCATCAGAACGAGCACGGGCTGCCGCATACGTGGGTGTGGATGATCACTGCAAAAAGCGAGTTCTGGGAGATTTTGACGCGACCAGTCCGTTTGCGGGGCAACTTGGACGCGTGAAAAACCGCGTCAGACGTCGAATGACGCGCGCCTGGTCTTATCAATTCCACGCATCTGGAGTGCCTCTTGCTAGTGGACGCGTCATCTCGGCTCCATGGATGCGTTTTTCCTGTGCAAATCGCGATTGAAGTTTCGTCTAAAATCGCTGATTGCTCGTGAACCACTGCATAGATCGGACTCCTTTCTGGCGTTTTCCTCGGTTGCTCCACGCGATTCACTTTGTTTACAAGTTTGGTGCAATTCCAAGAACCTGAATTTTCGATTTTGGTTTTGGAGCTCGAGACGACAGATTTGCCGATTAGCGTCTGGCGGTCCCGCAAGACCATTTGGAGCTGCAAAATTATGCCCTACCTAGGGTTTTCAGCTTGTCTGTTCACGTTGAGACGCGTTTCGGCGCCCGTCACGTTTGGAGATTCCGCGCAAAAAAATAAAAACGATTTTTTTGAGTTTTTCTAAGAAAAAAGCACGAAAACTTTGTCCAAATAACTTCAACTTTGAAAGTTATCAAAGTCTTGGTAATGGCTTCTTGATGCCCAATGTTTCGCGGGATGGTGGCATGCATCATTTTGCGATGGGTAGTAAAAATGAGGGTAAAATGCCAGTTTTGAAGCCATTCAAACACGCTGGCAATCGCTGCAGCATCCTGTCAAAGGACCATCGACTTGATTTTCTTTGTTTGGCGTCAAATGAGATCAGGATATCTTGCAAACGGCCAAAACGTAATGATTTAGCGCGCTTCACCTTTTTTTGCCTGATTTTTTTCTTTTATTCATGTCCCCACATACGCCGAATGGCAAGTGCACGAACGCAAGGCGTCGCTCCGATGGCCCGCTGCGCGACAAAGAGGCATCATCTCACGTGCTCGGCTGCCGCGATCGTCGATTTTCTTCTTTTTTTCACTTCCCCTGCCCTCCTTTGAGGATCCCCAAGGAGCGATGGAGGTTACAATTCAGAAGAAAGGGAGGGAAGTAAGCAAAAAACTCATCACACCACCACACCATCACACACAAGTCTAAATAGGGATTGTTGTGCCAGGGGGCCTTTACAAAACAAGTAAAAAAAAAAAGGGAGGTCGCGACACGGGTTGCTCAACCGCAAGGTTGGATCGGCCTAGTTGACAAATGTAAAGCTTGGGATCGGATTTCAAGACCGTGACACCACTTCCGTCTCCCATTTAAGCATTCAAAAGTGCGCCATGGCACGGTCATAGTGAGCAACTTTTTTTTTTTTTTTTTTTGCCGCCATTGACCCCAGAAGGAGCAAAGGCCACCGTGTTGTAAAACGATCAGTTCCCATACAAATATTCTGTTTCGCAGGACGTGCGGTATTTATGCATGACGCACGCGTCAATGCATCGTGTCGCGCATGATTTTTGCTGGCGTGCTATTTTGACACGCGCAGAAATGGGGCTTTTGGGCGTGGTCTTTGTTCATCCGGTGACTGTTTTGATGACCCGATGATGAATGAAGGCGAACCAGGAGGGGGCATTGGATAAAAAAAAAAGAGGGAGCCAAGACTTGATCCTGTCCTCCTGGTTTTTTTTTTTTTTTTTTTTTTTTTTTTTTTTTTTTTTTTTTTTTTTTTTTTGAAAGGCTTGACAGCCCGAGCATGAGGACGGTGATTTCGAGTCTAAAAGAGAGGGAGGGAGAACAAAAAAAAAAGGGAGCGATCTTGGGGTGGATCCGCCAAATGGCGGATTAAGGAGCTTGATCAACAAGAATGCCCTTTTTTGCCCCCATTGCATCCTTTTGTTCTCGTTTCTCTTTCTCTTTCTCTCTCTCATTTTCTTTTTCTTTTTTTTTCTGTCTTTCTCGTTCTTTTTTCGGAATTTGCTTTTGTTGTCATGATGCGTAAAAAAGAGACGACTCTGTTCTCGTCGCTGCGGGGCAAGCAACACAGCGTGTATCTTGGGTTTCTGGTGTTTAATGGATCATCCTCGGGATCTGGGCGGTGTCCATTGCACGAAGCGCCAATTGATCCTTATGTTTTACTGACACGACATCAGCAATTGCCGATGGTGCCGCTGTTTACACGCGATCGCGCGGCATTCCAGGCGTTGACACTTGCAAGTCCGGAATTTCTGTCGATGCTAAAATGGACACAAGGCCATGATGTGGCTCCAAGCGACGACGACCAATGGCTATTGTCGCGATTTATTGACGCGCACGGGCGGCTTTTGCAGCAGATGCTGGGCGGCAGCAGCAACAGCGGCGATTTGAGCATGAACAGCCGGTATCGCGGAACATTGTACCGGCGACCGATCAACCTGGCACACATCAAGCTGCTTGTCGTGTTGTTTCCATTTGACAAGCTCCAGGCAATGCTGCCTCATCCATTATCGCGCGCATCACGGTTGCATTGGTACCCATTCACATTGCCCAATGCGTCGAATTCATCGGTCCCGAACCCGGCCATCACGGCTGCATCTCCCATTGCCCCGGCGACTTCCTCATCCAAGTCCTTACCCACGGAAAAGGAGAAAAAGGCGCCAAAAGCGAAAAAGACCAAGAAGAAGCGATTTGGCAAGGGATTGAGCGTGCCTTTGTGGTCGCCGCCGCGTGAGCCGTCGGTGATTGACGCGTCGTACGAGTCGTCGTTGGCACCGGGTCTGTATTTGGCATTGTTTTATCCACAAGCGTCACCTGGGATGCGCACAATCCAATTGTACCTGGAACGACACAAAGAACATCGATTGCCGTGCGTGCGTGTACGTGATGATACGGCGTTGTCGCATGACGAATGGGCGTGGCTTCAGACGCTGCGCAGCACTTATCGCGAGAGTGCCGCATTGGATACCAAGGATTTCTTAACGCAAGATCATCATCATCAGCATCATCATAAGCACCAACACCAACAGCGGCTGCTTGCGCCCTTTAAATGTGACATGGAGCATGCAAGACAGCGATTGTCCACATGGACAGGCATCCATCTGCAATTGTCTCATTTATATGCTGAGGATTGTTTCATTGACAAGGACGCATCGCCGGAAATGGTCGCCAAAGCCATCCAAGCACATCAATTGCAACAACAACAACAGCAACAGCAACAACAACAACGTCCCTTTTTATGTGCCAAGCACGCGGCCGAGGCATCGTCCAACACCACGCAACCTCCCCCACGGCGTCTTTCATTGGCAGATATGATGGCTGCTGCGCCATCGCACCATGTCGGATGGTCGCAGCGTGTCCGCGTGCGTATCTTGGTGCTCGTGTACCCTCTGACCGTCACGCCACATTTTCCAACGCGTCCAGATTTCGATTTCTATCCCGGCCATCTGTTTGATGCGCTCCATCCGTACCAATTCATCTTTCATGGCGCACAGTCATCGATGCCGCCCACCTCTATACATCGTCATCATGATGACGAGGAGACTGATCTGTTGTTCAGCCGCCGCGCAAGCGTCATCGTCGCCAATCCACCCACCATCCATCTGCATGCCTCTCAAAACAAGAAAAAAATCCATCCTTCGCCTTTGCCGCCGCCGGGCCCGCGTACCAACCCATTGCCCGCGTCCTTGCGCAAGCTCTTGCAGTACGACCAACGCCGCGCACCGCCCATGCCCCCGCTTCCAAGCCTCTCGTCATCCAATGCCCATCGCATGTCCATGCCGCCCCATTTGGCACCACCAGCACCACCCAATGTCTCTTCCACAACAACAACAGCAACGCGCCGCCCGAGGCCGCCATCGTGCCCTCCACCGCGCACGACCGCGCACGCGTCTTCATCATCATCATCTTCGTCCTCCGATCGCTCGTCGGACACCATATCCATCGACGCGTCGCGTCGAAGATCCATGGTTGTGCCATTAAAATCGTGGTGGGCTCAACATAGGCCGAGCATCAGCACAAAGCGCCGCTCCCTCATGGTGTAATTGTCCTCAATGTCAATAAAATAAATAATAATAATGAACAAAAAAACCAAAAAAAAAAACGAAAATGGGAAAATTTCATTCTCCGCAGCCGCGCTCCAGCAAAAAAAAAAAAGCGTGTTGATGGGCTCCGCCTCTTTTTTTGCCTTCCCCCCTCTTTCCGTGTCTCCTTTTTTCTCTTCTCTGTCTCTCTCTTTCTCTCTCTCTTCATGGATCCTGAGCCCACGACACTGACACCCTGGTCATACTGGCAAATTGCTTTCATTTACGCGTTTTGTGTGCTGTTCAAGGACCCTGCCATTGCCGACATCCACCCGCCGCCCGGGACTGTCAACCCCCGCGTACGTTTTTGTACTTGTCGCATCCTTTGTTATCTGTTTTTATTGCTTACACGCGTTTTTTTATGCTTTATTTCTAGGTCCTCGAAGACGCGGTGGTCAAGAACGACGATGCGGTGCTCTCTGAGCTCATGTGCGTGTTTCTGAGCAACGCGCTGAATCGCAAAGTCATGATCAAGTAACGTTTCTCGAGAAAACGAGGCAAAATGGATAACTTTCTCACATTTTTTTTTTTTTTTAAATCTTAGGGTCGGTTCTGAGTCGCGTGCACTGAGGGAGTTCATCCGACAAAAAATCATGGACAACCAATTGGACCTTGAGATCAATCCAGTGAAGGAAAATGGCGGCTTCCAGGCTCTTGATGGCCTGACCAAGGTAAAAAAAAAAAAAAAAAAACTCTTTTTCCGCCGCCATGTCGACTTATTCGCTCTTGGTATAGTTGGACTTGCTGTACACGATGGTCGAATTGCAGTTGACGGACAGCAATGCGGTGCGCGCGATGATCACCCATTATTATGACGTGACGCGGCAAGATCGGTCCGTTCGCAATCCATTGGTGCCCACGCCCCTTGGCATCGATCGTCACAAGCGTGCCTACTGGCGCTTTGGCGAGTCGCCGTACCTGTGGCGCGAAAAGCCGTCCTCCTCCCCCAAATGCACGTGGGAAATCGGTAAAAAACAAGCAAAAAAAAAAAAGGAAAAAAAAAGGAAAACGCGTCTTAATTTTTCTTTTTTTGCTAGTTTGTCGCGATCTGGACGAATTGCGCGAATTTGCTAACGAACAAGAACAATCAACGGATGCCAGAGAGAGTGCCCTAGGTGCGACATTGCTTGAGGAAGCGGTGCCATTCATCGAAGACGCCATCAAGGCGGCGGAGCGGCGCGATCGACGCGAGGCGCTCAAGTTGGCGCGTGTGCTTGAGCTGCAGCTGCAGGAGCCACGTGAGCTGCCGAGGCGCGCGCGTCGCAAGCCTGTGCGGTACACGGAAGAGTTCTTTGACGATGCAATGCCAAGCGACGCGTCCGATGACGCGTACGACAGTGCGAGCAGCTCGGGCAGCGCGTCGCGCCGCCGCAGCAGCCGCCACCGCCGTGCCGCCGAACCACCTGCACCTGCTCCATTGGCCACGCGGCCCACACGGTCGAGCCGCCGGCTCCATGGCGCCGATGCCATTGAAAAGTACATGGATGGCGACGACAAGCCATTGCCCAGCCCGCCCACCACCCACGACGGTGACGAAGACAATGACGACGACGACGACATGAAAAGCAAGTCATCCGAAAAAGTGGACGACATGGACTGCGACACACAGCGCACCAATGCCTTGGAAGATACACAGCGCACAGAGACGGAGTGCGACACGCAGCTCACCACCATGGATTGTGACACCCCAGTCGCCTCCCAAGGCGTCATGAGCCTCTAAATTCCCATCGATACCAGCCCCCTTTTGATATCTCCAGTGGGGGGGGGCAATTGTCAATAAAAAAAAGAGAACAAGACTTGCAGTGGCGTTTTACCTCTGGGTGCGCGGTCATGGGCGCTTGCTTGGTGGCGCGCCGGCCTCGGGATTCCTTGGGTTTTTTTCTAGCCTGCGCAAAAAAAAAAGAAAAAAAGCGGGTGAAAGCGCGTTTTTGTCGTTTTTTTCCCGCTATTCCTTGCCCTCTGGCGCTCGCGCGACCAATGTCACCCTGCGCATAGGTTAAATTTTTAAACAGTTGCGTGCTCAGACAGGTTTGCGTGGGTCTTTTTCTGGTTTATGCGTAAATGTTCCACTAGCTGCGCAACGTGGCTGAACATGACCCAGAACATCCGGATACAAAAATGGGTGGTCACTGCTGAACTTTGCGCGGGAACCCGACGAACTTTTGGTTCATTTTTGCACGACGTTGTTTCTTTTTGTTCCGAGACCAAATGTTTATTGCATAAAGATGTGTTACAAATGACTGTATTAGTGTTCCACGGGGCTTTGGCAGGTGAACGATGTGGTCACACTGGTCGCAAATGCCGAGGTCAACACCTCAATAGCCGAATAAGCACCAAGACCAGCCATGGCCAGCGCACCCAGCATGTACAAGACGTTGAACACATTGATGTAGAAGCCGCGGTGCGAGAAGAAGCCTGGGAAGAAGAAGCCGCGGAGGACACGTCGAAGTCCATTGTCGTTGCGGATCGTTTGGCCAGTCGCAGGGTCGAATCCTTCATCGGATTGCATTGCTCGCTTCTTAATCCAATAGCCGAGCGCGAGTAAAGGAGGGAACGTGTAGGTGAATTGAAGGATACAAAAGGCCGCCACGACGGAGGTCAGTCCAGAGAAATTGGGAATAGCCGCCGCAATCACAAAAGCCAAAGCCCAATAAATAGGGATCATGATCGCCCACCAGATCTTGCCGCCCTTTGTCGTGAGAGGAGGGAACCGAAGGATGTCCACAAAGATATTGTGATAGAGTACCTTGACGCCGATATTTCCGTACAGGGCAGCAGCAATGGCAGCACTGAGCATGGCAAACACATTGCCCACCGTTTGCAAAGCATAGCCACTAATACCCAAGTAAGTGGGGTTCACCGTGTACTGACCTTGATAGCCATAGATAAAGAGACCATAGAACATGTACACGATGTAAATAAACGTTTGCGAGGCCCACATAGCGGTCAAGAAATCCTTGGGGCGCTTCATTTCGGCCATAAATTCCGGGAAAACCATGGAGCCGCCATAAGCGAACACGGCGTTCATGGCGCCGCTGACAGAGCCCACGAATCCACCGGAGCTTGGAGGAATGCCGCCACTTGTTTGAACAGGGGGCCAACTGCCGTCCGCGTTTTGCGTCACCAATGCGCCATCGTCAAAAAGAGCACCCGCAGACTGGCTAGCAGCAGCATAGTTTGGCAGCTGATGAGCAGCAGCCGCCATGGTCACGATCATACAAGCAATGTTGATCCACACCGCAGCATTAGCAATCCATCCAAACTTTTGAAGCGTGCGAATTTGGCCGAGAAGGAAGCCCACGATCGCCCAGATTAAGCAGCACACAATGAAGCACAGTTTGAATTGCGACACCTGCGACAAGGCCTCGCCATTAGAAATCACAATCAGACCAACA
Organism: Gongronella butleri; assembly: GCA_025201375.1. Taxonomy (NCBI): domain Eukaryota; kingdom Fungi; phylum Mucoromycota; class Mucoromycetes; order Mucorales; family Cunninghamellaceae; genus Gongronella; species Gongronella butleri. The sequence goes on along the minus strand of JAIWZP010000026.1, from coordinate 405,252 downwards.
TTGAGAATCAGCTGAAGACTCTGAAGAATATTGAACAAGTAGCGGGACCAGCTGCCAAACAAGCGGAAACCAAGGTCACCAAAATTGCGCACCGGATATTGGTACGAATCAAGGCCAAGGAAGGCCACCCAGAGGAGATAGCCGGAATAACCAGCAAGACCAGCAAACACAGTGAACAGGGCAATACCGGGTCTAGAGAGTAAAATAAATAGTAAAAGGACAATGAGGAGGCCATTTCTTTTGATAAAGAGGCCATCTTCACACTTACCCCCAGCCCATGGTAGCAAAAGCAAAAGGAAGAGCAAAAGGACCCAAGATATCCGTGGTGATTAGATAGAAAATGGCGCCACGGCTAGCCGTGCGAAGCGCACGAGAAGCATTCTCCCATTCTTCATCCGTGATTGTCGCTTTGACAGCGGGATCATTGGTGTTTCGGCCGGATTTGTCCACTTCACCTTGCTGAACGCCAGTGTCCGATTTCGAAGGGAAAATCACTGAAAGCCAGCCACGTTCCTTGTCATGGTCAGGGTGCTTGTCTTCTTCCGCACGGGTCAATTCAGCGTAGTAGTTGTATTCCTCGAACGTGACGCCAGTGTCATAAAGGCCGCGATGCTGAGGGCGAATCACATCCGCACCGATCGCCGCTACTTGATCAGGGCCCAGCTGGCTAGTGGTCCCTTTCTTCTCGTCTGTACTATCCATTGGCTTGTTTACAATCAATTGAAAAGAAAAAGATTCAAAAGGACACCAATTTTTTGTTTATCCAGTTATTTCATATGAGAAATAAGGTTTTGTAAAGCTGTATTGTTCATTGTTTGTGCAATGGAGCATTTTCTGTGCGATGCCGAGAAATAAGGTTTAGCCAAGGACTATCTATTGCCCATTTAGTGCCTTTTTCCCTGAAATGGTAATATTTTGAACAAAAAACAAGCACGCGTATCATACGGTTTGCAAAGTCTCCCACGCGCACCACTTGACAATTGGCAAACCCCCATTGTTTATTTAAGATTTGGGAGCGCCACTTTCAGCTTGAAAACAGGATTTTTGTTTTGTCGCATTCAGCGCGACTTTTATAGGTGGACCGTGGGACACACTGAAAATGTATGATTTATCGCATGCCATGTGTTGCGTACCTAGTTTCAGATCGCTGGCGAGCAAGTTGGGGCCTTGGGGACAAGGCGGTACAACCTGAGCTGGATTCAAGACCCTGCTCATCCGCAGCTCTCCCAATCAGGATTCTTTTATCATATCATAGCGAAAGCGTCTAGTCGGTCGTGTTGGGAACGTTTGAACATCCGCCTGACTTGAAAAAAGTCGTGTTTTGAAATGTCGACGAGCTGCTTTGCAGACATAATCGAGTGTTTTGCAAACACACGCCTGTCTTTTCAATTTTGCAAAAGGCCAATGGCAAAGCAGGGTGATTATAGCAAGGGGATAATCCGAACAAAGAGTTCATGTTGCAATCATTCCTCTGAAAATACGTCGTCACGCCCAAATAGCCCACTTTCTGCCAATTTACCACGTACAACTAATGTAACTTGGATATGGACGGCGCGTTTGATGCAAGCGATTGAGACCCCATCTGTAATGTGAATTTTGCGGCAGCTCTGTCTTATATAGGCGACCAAATTGCACTTTCCAAAAAGTGATTTTTGGACATGGCATTTCTGCGGGGTGATTTTGGAACCCTACAAAGTTGTGAAATGCCCGTGTGTGTGTGCCACCATCGATGCTTCTAGAGCAGCTCAGCTTTCTCTAGGGAGCCTATCCAATCGATAAGCAATCGCTGACTACCGTGATTTCGAGGAACAATTGCTTTTTCTCGATTATCCCGCTACTGCATCAACTTGAAATTTTGTATACTGTACAGTACTGCACAAGAAGCGCTTGCGATTTCGTCACCTGTAGAAACGTTTTCCCATGCAGAAAATGTATACTACTGTACACGACAAAGAACAAAATGATGGTAGCTCTAGACCCTTTGTTTGCCTTTGCAGCAATCAATCCACGCAAACACAGGTGTATAGCATGGAATGTATTGCAAACTGCAACTTGCACCTTTCAGCAACTCGCCACTATGTTGTGGACGGTCATCATCCCATTTGAAATGTTAAAAGATCCATTTTGCAATTTTGTAGCTTTCCCTCCAACTAAACCTTTCGAAACCAGGAACATTCAGTGGAGCTGATTGTCTAGTACAATGTTCATCTTTCAGCGAAGCGGTACTATGCCTATAAAAGAAAATTTTGATAGGAAAGTTTGTGTTTAGGTGCATTTTGTACTTTGCGTGAATATTTCAAGGCAAATCTTTTGTTTCCAAACAGCACAGCATGCTGCACAACATCAGCTGTAATTGCGTCGCTGGCATCAATCTATCATAGAATGGAAGTTTAGTGGTAGGAAGATACATTTTCGAAAACTAAATTGTTTCGTACATACCTTTTGACCTAGGTATTGTAGCGCTTCATTACACGATTATTACATTGTATTAGCCAATGAGCTCTATCAATTGTCCCTGCTTTGAATGGTTTTGTTAGTGGGAAGCTCGCAAAAATTGCGAAATGGATTTTTTAATTTTTCAACTAGAACAATTACCTTGTACGGCGGTGTAGCACATCGCTGAAAGCGACAAAGTGGTGGACAACCACGCATTCCATGCAATATACCTGTTTTTGAGCAGATTGGGTCATTGGAAAAGCATGTGGCGCGCAAAGACCTGCAATTATTTGCCCTATTCCCGAATAGCTTGTGTTTAACACATTGTGGCGCCTGGCTACAAACGACAAAGTTGCACTGCACATCCGAGCCGTACGGTGGGACAAAGTTGCAAGTCGATCGAATTGCGGGATTGTTGAGAAAAAGCGATATTCCCTGAAGACAACGATAGTCTGCGATAAATCGCAGGCTAGACACGCGCTCGGGGTCAAACTGAGCTGCATTAGGAGCAATGGTGCTGGCGCACATGCGCATACCAAAAGTTTGATCGTTTCCAAAGCCATTTCAAATTTCGTATTATTATTATTATTATTATTATTATTATTTTGCAAAGTGCGATTTCACAGACTTTTTACAATACAACTCTTGTGAAAATAACTCCACACGTGGTCAACCCTTGTTTACAAAACGCATCCTCAATTTCCGCTGTATACCAAAAAGACAAGTCGGGCCAAAAGCAAAACGGCGAGTAATCGATCATTGTCGTGATTTTCAGAAGAAATCGCTTGTTCTTGACCATTCCGTTACCTGATCAGCTTTAAAATACGGTCGATGCAATTCAGCTTTGCCGCTTGAAGCAAGGTGTACCAAAGAGGTAAACAAGCGTTCAACAATCCAAGGAAGAAAAAAAGAATGAAATGTGCCATTAACACGCCCTTGTTATAGCATGGGGAGCTATTAAAAGATGAAAAGAAAGCACCACGACTCACTGGCATCGCACCGGAATCAATGGATGCGGTGGAAAAGTCATAACGCGCACTGTTGTCCTTTTCTTTGCACCACGTGATCTGGACGATCCACTGATCCTAGAAATACTCGGACAAGAATACTTGGCTCATCAGACGCGTATCATTCACGCTGTGGCGGTGGATGGGCGCGCGGAAAAGAGGACAGGAAACACTTTTTTCCCTTTTTTCCTCTTCTTTTCTTTTGCACCACGCGACTTGAACGAACCACGGTCATACAAGAGACCCAACCACGGCACAATTGCACCCAATACGTGTGCCGGTCACGCTTCTGGAGACAAAAGATGTGGTGCTGTGCTGCAGCTCGCTTCATTATTTTTTTTTTTTTTGTTTTTACGGGACTTTTTATTTAAAAAGAATGATAGGGAGGGAGTATGACACAAAGATTGGAGGCTTTTGGGTGGAAAGAGGTTTAATGCTTCTTGGACTATAAAAAATAAAAGTGAGCAGATTGGCCATGACAAAAAGATTTTTTTCTTACCTTGATCTTCTTAATGTAGAATTCCAACTCCTTGCCTTCGAGGATGTAGCCATCGGCACGGCCGGATTGGCCGGGGCGGGAGGCGACGATGGCGTAGAGACGGCCGGCGGCGAATTGGTCATCCAAGAGAGGGTCGACGGCGGCGGTGGCGGCACGCTCGGCGAGCTTCTTTTGCTGGGACTTGGACTTTTCGGCGCCCTCGACCTCGTCAATCTTGGCCTGGGTGGCCTTCTTCTTGCCGAGGACCTGCGCATAGTGCGACTCGTACCACTGGCGGAAGGGCGTGGCATCGATCTGGATGACGGCACCCTTGACCAAGGTGTTGGTGCGCACCAACTCGTTGTTGGAGGCGTTGTACACCACAGTCAAGATACGGGTCTTGCGCGAAACACCCTCGGAGCCCCACGAGAAGTTACCGGCCTCGAGACGGAGGGCACGGTGCTTGTAGTTGCCACCGCGGACGCGCACCAAGTGGATACGCTTGCCACCCAACTTGGTGTTGGCAGACTGACGGCCCAATTCGAACCTAAATGATTAAAAAAAGGTCAAAAACGGGCCTCTTCAAGAAAAAAAAAAAACGAAAAGACGCTTACTTTCTCTTCTTGCGGTATTGAGCACGACGAGCGCCAGAGGCACTGCGCTTGTGGCGAGAATCACGACTGATACCTATGGATGGATAAACAAGAAGATCAGCAACGTATAAAGGTCCATAATATGACGGATGGATGGATGGATGGCTGGCTTACCCATATTGATTCAAGGATAAAGAGGAAGAAGAAGAGAAAAAAAAAAAAGCGACGGCCCCGCCCTGTCTTTGAAAAAGGGCGCCCGCTTGACCTCTCCAAAGCCTAAGGCAGGGCCAGGCCACCTTCCTTTTTTGGGTGGCGGCGTGTCAATTGGCCGGACAATGGCCGGACCCATCCTCGCTCTCTCTTTCGCTCATTGTCAAACAAGGCCGCTCATTCCGTCCCCTTTTCGAATTTTTTCTCTCTTCCCTTTCTTTTTTACCTTCGATATCGTCCATTACCATGGTAAGCGACAAGATGACACGACGAGAGAGAGAACAAAAGATACACATACAACGCATGATCCCATGAAATGGATGGATGCATAGAGATAAAAATCGATAATGGATGGCATTCCCCTCCGTTCACAAAGAGATGGATGGATGATGGATGAAACGGATCGACTCACCCATTTTTTTTTTTTTACCGTTTCTTGCAGAGCGCCGAAGCCAAGACCAACCCCATGAAGGCTTTGAACATTGAGAAGCTTGTTCTCAACATCTCTGTTGGCGAGTCTGGCGATCGTTTGACGCGTGCCGCCAAGGTGCTCGAGCAGCTGACCGGTCAGACCCCCGTCTACTCCAAGGCCCGCTACACCGTCCGTACCTTTGGCATCCGTCGTAACGAAAAGATCTCGGTCCACGTGACCGTCCGCGGCCCCAAGGCCGAGGAGATCTTGGAGCGTGGCCTCAAGGTCAAGGAGTACGAGCTCCGCAACCGCAACTTCTCCGCCACCGGCAACTTTGGCTTCGGTATCGACGAACACATCGATCTCGGCATCAAGTACGATCCCTCCATTGGTATCTACGGCATGGACTTTTACGTCGTCATGGGCCGCCCCGGCTTCCGCATTGCCCGCCGCAAGCGCGCCCAGGCTTCCGTCGGCCAGAGCCACAAGATCAAGAAGAACGAGTCCATTGAATGGTTCAAGTCTCGCGTAAGACAAATTGAAAAAGATTGAAAATCGAAAAAAAAAGTATACTCACTGACGCCCTTTCCTTTTCTTTCTTCTAGTTCGACGGTATTGTGTTGAACAAATAGATTTGATGGCTTCCTCCCTCTTTCTCGCTCCTCATTCGAATAAAAACATCCCCCTTCACGCCTTCTTAAACATATGAATTTGTGCCTTTTTTTCGTTTCTTTCTTTTGTTCATTGCTGAAACAGAGCGCAACAGCTCTTTTAAAATGCTGGAAATGACCGGGAGGCAGCGAACTGTTGGATGAGCATGACTCTGATGCCATTGGACCCCTCAAGGACGAGGAAATGGTATTTTGCACGTCAAACCCCGTTTCCGCGCCGTTGTGCGGTACAACTGCCGTCATTTTAGACCATGCTCAATGCTACTACACATTGCATTGCTCTCGCATCATGCGCGCCTCGTGAAAAAAAGTTACTCGCAATGATTCCGAGCGACCCGCCTACTGTCAAAGTCCAAAACTTGCGCAAATTCGTATTTTAACACACGAATCTCAATCATCACGGCTGTTGTCATATCCCAATCGTCGTCAATGCTGCTCTAGCTTTTGTTTAGACCCACCCACGCATCCGTAGGACGCGCGTTGACGATAATCATGTGTAAAAAATGAATTTTACCAAAAAAAATCACAAGCAAGTCGCGCCAAAAGATGCAAATCGTGGCCTTGCTCGGCGTTCCCATCTTCTCCGGACACAATCAAAGCTTTGCGCCAAGTTTTGTCAGCGTAATGACCCGTCTTGGCGAAGATTTGGCCACATCATCGTATATATCCGTGTTTCCAATGGTAACTCGTGGAACGAGGGGTTGCCGCGCCTCGAAACACGTCTCAACGTGAACAGCCAAGCTAGATACCCGAACGGGATGCAACTTCTTGCGGCTCCATCGTGTCTTGGGAGCCGTCAGACACAAATCGGCAAATCAGCCGTCTCAAGCTCCAAAACCAAAATCGAAAATTCAGGTTCCCAGAATCGCACCAAACTTTCACACAAGATGAATTGCTTGGAGTAACCGAGGACAATGCCAAAGAGGGGCCAGGTCCATGCTGTGGTTCACGAGCAATCAGCGATTTTAGACGAAATTTCAATCTCGATTTGCACAGAAAAAACGCGTCTAAGGACCCGCGCTGGCGCGTCCACTAGTAAGAGGCACTCCAGTTGCGTGGAATTGATACAGAACCGGCGCGTGTAACTCCACGCCTGACGCGGTTTTTCACGCGTCCAAGTTGCCCCGCAAATGGACTGGTCACGTCAAAATCTGCCAGAACGCGCTTTTTGTAGTGATCATCCATATCCACATATGCAGCAGCCCGAGCTCGTTCTCGTGGTTTGTGTTTCGTGGCTCTGCGGCCAATTTTCGTCGACTTTTCTTTGAGGCGAAAAAAAGACGCAATTGCATTTTACGCGGAAACCCATCGATTTACCCCAGGTTTTTTTTTTCATTTCTGTTGATTAACGTGATGTGGTTACCATGTGGTTGAATGCCGTGGCGATTAGACGACCTAAATTTGGCCGTTTTCAATTCCTCGACTGCACCCCTTGGAAAATTGGCGGTTTTTAATCATGGTCATTGCGCGCCATCTAGCGGCTGCAGCGACTCGCGGGTAGGCTCATTCGAACGCCAAGAACTGGAAGGATGATGTAGGGCTGTAAATTGCCCTTGTCGAATGGGATGGCGCGGACAAATTTTTAAAAAACAAGAAACACGCTCAAATCATGATTTTCTAGGCAGGTGCCAAGTTTATCCCCGTTTTGAAAGCATGGTATGGGAAGAACATGGTGTTTAAACCCTTCACAGCAAAATTTTTATACACATCAGATGAGTCAGTGTCGAGAAATAACGTGTTAGAATTATAAAATGCGCCATTTGGCGATTCATCGGCCATTCCGTGATTCGGTCTCTTTTCATTGATGTTGAAAGCACCACAAGGAGTTTAGATTCGTACTTTATACCCTAGTCCAATATACAGTATGAACGAAGAGTCGCGTTTGATGATTGTAATCAGCAATCGATAACGCTTGCCGGTTCTCAAAGTAAGTAAAAGTGGCTGAATAATAACGACATCCATTTAAGTATGTCAAATGAAATGCTTTTTGCTGCCTGAACTAGTCATGGCTACAGGACGCGTATTTTTGTTTATTTGTATTTTTTCCTCTATATGCAACTTTTTATTATTTATTTGATGGCATTGGCTTGTGCGAGCATGGCGGGTTCGTCATGGCGCAGCTTTTTCCGTATGCGCAAGATGTACCAGAGAGTAAAGAGCGAGACGAGGATACCAATGACAGACAGTGTGGAGTTGCTGAGGATGACGACGGTGTCCAAGTCAAAGTGGAAAATGTAAAAGAGCTTGAGGCCGAACTCGAGCTCGAGAATCAGGATATCTATGGCGGTCAGGATCCTCAGGTGCCGCCGCATGTACTGCGAGTGCTCCCAATAAAAGGCAATGCGCGCCTGGGGCTCGCGTTCCTCGCTGGGATCAAATTCCACATGGCGCAGCGGAATCACGTCCTTGGCAAGGTAGTACAGCACCGGCTTTAGCACGAATTGACGTACGCGGATGGGTATCAAGGTCAATGCGCACACCAAGCCTACACCGGCCGTGCTAGAGTCATCAAAAACAAAACGTGAAATCAGCAAAAACCAATGGAAATGGACCAATTCTCCTCACTTTTTTCTCGCTTGCTCCTTACTCTCTCGACTTACACAAACGATTCTCGTAATAACAAAAGTTTCGGATCGCCATTGATGGATGCTAAGATGACCGACAAAATAAAGCCTATGGGAATATAAAAAAAAGGCGAATTGAGGAGGAGAGAAAAAAAAAAAGGGCCATGATGAAAGGGTGTCGGCCCTTATGGATTGATCACCCCCCTCCCCTTCCGACTGCCTCCTTTTTTTTTTACGCATGTCCTATCATTCCTTACCAAAAATCACAGCGATCCCTATAGAGTCCACGCGACTGGTGGCCAAAACAAAGCAAAAATAAAAAATGGGTCAATGCGTCCCATATGCAGGCTGATCAGATGCATGCTGCGATCATGGGCTCCCTTTTCTAATTTTTTTTCCTTTTTTTTTTTTTACCGCATGAAGATGGCTTGCACAATGACGGACAGGATGGTTGGTGTGCTAGAGATGACAAGTGCCCATACGGCAGCGATATGCGGTTTCAGGATATAATACAAGGCAATGGGAATGGCGGCATTCATGAGCAGCATATAGGCGATGCGACGGATCACAAGGCGGCGGCGTTTCTTTCGGGCAAAGATCGATTCCCTATCAACGAGATCCGTGTCTTCATCATCATTATCATCATCATCATTGTTGTTGTGATGGTGATCATCGTCGTCGCCATGCGACGGTGGTGAATGTGTGCGTCGCGTCCCGCGCTCCTCGTCGCCCAATGCCTTTTCGCTTAAACCGATCGACACATCCATGGACGTGGCGCGACTGCATGCGGATGCAGTCTCGTTTTGCTTCTCGTCGTCGCCGGTTATCGTCTTGCGGTCCATTGGCTCGTCTTCGGCCGTCGTCGTTGAAGATGAGGAGCCGGGCTGCGACATGGGCGGAGTTGGCAGTGTATCTGCCTGCGGTGCATTCATAAAAGTGGAGAAGAATTGAGTGCCAACTGATGAATTGGGACGCAAAAAAGGTGCACAACAAGGCGTAAAAAATGGAAAAGAAAAAAGAGACCCGAAAAAAAAGAAAAAGGCAATCAGCACCAGAATTGAGGAGTCGGATGGAAAAATGGCGCCCAATTGGTTTTTTTTTTTTTGTTTCATTTTATTACATGCAAGAGTGAGCAGTGGGATTGGATTGGCAGTCTATAAGCGGCAAGCGAGTAAACAAAGAATACAAAAAGAAAAAGACAAAAAGGAAGGGAAAAAGAGAAAAGAGAAGCAAGGAAAAATAAAAAGCGTGGTTCATTTTTGAAGGATGCGTCATTCAGCTCCAAAAGGAAGGCAGGGGATCTGGTGAGCGGGATGGTGTCTACGTGTGTGTGTGTGTTTGTGTGTGTTTGTGGGTACGCGCGTGGCAAGGCGCGCCTGAGCACGCCCACCCATGGGCCGCCAAGGGAAAAGCACTCTAAAACCGGATAAAATCAGCCCAGCGTGCCGTGGCCATTGGGGATGGGGCGGCGTGATCAGCCAAAAAAAAAAAAAAAAAAAAAAGAGAGAGTAAAAAAAGGAAAGCCACGCGTGCGACAACTTTTGCACACAAATCCATCGCCATGGCATTTGCTCTGTTTGGCCCCATGTCTCACAATTGTGATACATCGCGGCCCGTCCAAAAGGTCAGGAACCAATACATGGGAATCAGCAACTTATTTCGTGTGCTGACGGTCATGCTAAGATACGACGAGCTGCAATTGGGGCAAAAAAAAAAAAAAAAAAGAAAATGAGTGCCGTGTCGCTCCCCCCCTGAATAGCTCCCCCTGTGCGCCCCCCCCTATTGACGCGCCTCCGTCGTCGCCTCCTTAACCAATTGCCCGACACTTACCGCCAAAAGAGCCATGCAAGGAAACCACCTTCTGTTGCCTTTTCATGCACGGAACGCATGTCCACAACGGCTTTCCAAGAGCCAATGTAAGCCTACAATAAAGATGGACGCAGAAAAAGTGAGCTTTGGCTGGCACATTTTGGCCAACAACCGGGTGTTTCCTTATTTTCTCATACCATGGTGCCCATATTTCGAAAACTGAAATCCTCCGTCGGCTTGTCGCCCTTGATTTGCCGATTCAGCACTAAAATGAGGGTGGGATAAGGGTTAGTTGCGTGCGTGTGCGTGTTTTTTTTTCTTGTTTTTTTTTTACCCCTGCTTAGGTACAAGGCTTTTTGGTTTGCCACCTGCGCCGTCGCCGGCAAATCTTGCCCATCAATCGTGCTGCAGTCGCCAATGGCATATCTGATGATCCCAAGCAAAAAATAAAGCTCGTCATCATCGTCATTTGTCATGCATTCTTCCCTCCCTTGGGGCTTACACGCCGGCATAAGGTGTCTTTGATTTGTCCAGGACCTGCAGCAGACCATTTGTCAAAATTCTGAATCGCGGGTCATGATCAAATAACGAGAAGAGGGCGGTGAGATCATACAGCACTGCATTGCATTTGTTTTCTTGTTTTTTTTTCGGCATCGTGACGTACCTGTGCGATTTTTCATCCTTGGCAACGTCCAATGCCTCGACCAGAGGATTCTGCATGAGGCCAGTGTTCCACACGACCATACCGCACGGCTCTATTTTATGCAAAATGCGTTAATTTCGTGGATCAGATGGCATTGGCAAGCCTGGATCTTTTTTTATCCTACCTTTGCCCTCCTCCTTTGTTTTCAAAAAGTTGGCGCCGACTTCCTCGACGTGTTTGCTGGTTTTGATTTGGATGCCGCGGCGCGTGAAGCGTTTGGTTGCATAATCCGACAATTTCGCGTCAAATGAGCTGAGGATGGACGGTGCAACGTCGTACACCGTGATGCGCGTCATATCGAGCAGCTCGGGGTACAGACGCGACATGTCCTCTGAAATAAAGTCATACAGCTCCGCCGAAAATTCGACGCCCTGGTACGAAACAAAAAAAAGCAATGAGATGACCAGACCAATGGACTCTTTTTTTCGTTTGTACCGTCGGCCCACCGCCCACAATGGCAAAATGCAGCTTCTCTGCTTGCACTTCTTTCGACACACCAGGTTGTGCGGCAAATTCAAAGCCTACAATGCCCCCCCGTATTAAAAAAAAAACGATAAAATGAGACAATGTGGTGTTTTTTTGTTTTTTTTATAGGCTTTACACTCGAGGACGCGTTTGCGGATGCGTTTGGCGTCGCTGATGTCCTTTAAAAAGATGCCGTGCTCCTTGACACCCTTGGTGCCAAAAGTGTTTGCATATGCACCGACACAAATCACCAATTTGTCATAATCGAGCTCGAATTCCGTGCCGCGGTCTAAGAAAAAAAAGGTCATGGATCAGCTTCTGGTACCTCCTTTTCCTCTGAAACGGGCACCACGCATCCATTGAGCTTACTGTCATCGAGATTGGACGAGCATCGGATCACCTGGCGCTTCAAGTCAATGGAATCCACAAAGGCTTGATGGTAATCAATGTCCTTGGCGTACTGTCGCACTGGTTCCGTGATGCACCGGAACTCGAGCGTGCCTAAGCAACGGGCACGATTAGTACGGCGTACCTGTGGCTCAAACTAGAAGATTTTACCGACTGTAGTGCTAAATCGAATAAAAATGACGCATCAGTCGCATTCCAAGAGGTCAAAGGAGCCTGCTTTTTACCTTGCTAGCAGTGGCGTGAACACAAAATGGTTCCTAGGCGACACCACGGTCACATCGTAATCCTTTTTGTTGAGTTTGCGCAGCAGCTGATAGCCTAAAAGCAACAAGGCGCGTTATCATTCATTAGCACCGTGTCATCTACTTGCTCGTGGGTCGCGTGGCACGTGAATTGACCCTCTCTATCATACCTGCCCAGCCGGAACCTTTAAATTTGCATGAAAAAAAAAAAAGAAATGAGGGCATCATGTCAGCTGTAAAGAATTGAAGCTTGCTCCCGTGCCGTTTAGTTCTTACCAAGAATGATGACACGGCCCTGCGACTTGCCGAGAGTGCGTGTTCGCGTCTTGGACGCCATTGAGAGCCATCCTGCATTGTGAAAAGCATAAATGATGGATTTTTGTTAGAAATTGGCGCTGCGAGTGTCCATTTTTTTATACGTACGCTGACCGGTCGAAGTTGGCCACGCTTGAAGCGCTTGGGACACCGGTGCCGTCGCCAATTTCCACGAAAATGAGCGAAAAAGCATTGACAAGATAGAAAGTGTTGTTTTTGTTGTTGTTTTGGCCGTGAGAAGACGTGAAAGGAAAAATAAAAAAAAAAAACCAAGACGTGCAAAAGTTGAGGGGTGGGCGCCTTTTTAAGCTACCGTGATGTCGGAGCTCGTGCCAGGATTCATGCCAATCAGTCATGGTGAAAAAAATGGCAAGACCCTGGCTTCCGACACTGGCCAAGCGGCCTTTTTACCGTTGACATTTGGATTAGACCTACCCATCATGATCCATGACAAGCTTTTTGTCTCTCCCCTCAACAAACAAGGTCGTGCCAACGTGTGCCGTCAAACAAAATACAAAAAATGAAAATGAAAAAAATGCGATCAGGTGACGCCTTGCTGCCTGTACCGCCATTGCAGGTCATCGGGAGGCGGGCCAGGGTTGCTGGTACCTGCCATCCTGGCTGACGAGTGTATTTCATGTGCGGCGGCCGAGTATTCCGTGTGCTGATCAATTGTTTCTGCGCCTCCATTGCTCCCAATAGACAATCTCGCTCATCGGGGTCCGCCACCAGGCCCCCGTGGTTGCTCAAAAACAATCAATTCAGACGCCTCCATGATCAACATCCTCTGCCATGGGCACAGCTGCTCTGTGTCGCAAAAAAAAAGGGAAGATTCATGCATGTGCCGGCCAAAAGTGATCGTCATGCAAATTCCTACAATGAATTATCACCACGTAACTGTTGCCATGATAACTAAAAGCAAGCTCGATGTCTAAGACCGCATTGTCATCCCAGCCGTGCACACCCCCGTAAAAAAAACGCGTGGATTCATTCCCTTTGGTGTCTGTTTGACCAACTTTTAGTCTAAAAGTCGAACATTCCTCACACGCTAGTCGATGAAACGAAGATTAAAAGAAGAAAAAGATGACACGACACTAGGGAGGAGAAACGCGTGCTCTCCAACACCAATGACAACATGGGGGCCGCGTTTGCGGCAGGTTGATGACGACCGAGGTTTGTGTCACTTGCCGCATCGGGAAGCGCGTTTAGAGTTTTCGCCTTGCAATCTTCAAAATCGTCGCCCTGCGTTTCGCCACATTTTTCTTTTTTTTTTCCTTTCTTTTTTCTTTGTCTTTTTTTTTCATGTCTTCCTACGAGGTAAAACTGGACGACACTGTTGTCCCAACGACAGAGACCAAGATTGTGCTCGCGGGCCAATTGCAGGTGCCGCCTCTCGGTAAGACAACATAAGAAGTAAAATGGTGCAAAAGTGCTCACGTCATCGTTCGTTTTCTTTTTACCCTGGATGACGCAGCCATTGGAACTTGGCAATTTGGCGACACGACATGTAAGCCGTGGGGCCATGCGATGAAAATAAGAAAGAGAGTGTGGCATGCCGTGAAAAGAAGAAATTCAAAGAATGACATGTGGCCCATTGTTTGACATGGATGGCTGATGACGTGTTTTATAGACTGGGGATGGACACCCAAGGCTGTCAAGGACGCACATGAAGCGTTTGATCTGGCGCACCAGCTGGGACTGACCTTCTTTGACACTGGTAAACAGTGAAAAAAAAAAGAAAAAAAAGAAAAAAAAGAAAAAAAAGAAAAAATATGTATTCAATTGGTCGCATGCGTGCTCATTGTGCCATTGTCCACGCATGTTAGCCGAGGTGTACGGGAAGGGCGAGTCTGAGCGCGAGATTGGCAAGTTCCGCGCGTCTTACGACGCGGCGGAGCTGGACAAGCAGGTGATTGCGACCAAATTTATGCCGTATGAGGAGCGCACGCAGTTTCCGGACGTGCTGCTCTCTGCCCTCAAGGACTCCCTCGATCGCCTCGGCATGACAAAAGGCGACTTGTACCAAATCCACGCGCCAATTCATCCCGCGAGCATCGAGGTTGTGGGTAAGAAATGACGTTTTTTTTAAAAAAAAAAAAGATGTTATCGGTGCTGACATTCTTCCATTTTCAAGGCAATGCGCTTGCGGATGCTGTAGCTGCGGGGCTTGTCAAGGCAGTGGGAGTGTCGAATTATGATGCCGACGAGATCCGTACGATGCACGCAACGCTCAAGGCGCGTGGCGTGCCTCTGGCGTCCAACCAGGTGTCGTTCTCGCTGATCCGCACGTCCCCCCTGAAGACGGGCTTGATCAAGGTGTGCCACGACCTTGGCGTCGCCATCCTCGCCTACTCGCGTAAGCAAATCACAAAAAAAAAAAAAAAAAAAAAAAAAAGAAACCCGGCCAAGGCTGCGCCTCATTTCACGCCTCTCACGACCCCATCCTTTTTTTTAATGCAATTTAGCTATTGGTATGGGTCTGCTGACGGGCAAGTTTGGCTACAAGGGCCCGTGGCCCGAGGCGCGCAATCGCTTGTTTTCGTCCTTGGACTCGGACCAGCTCAAATTGCTGCTGGAGACGATCAAGGATCTGTCGGCAAAGTACAACACGACGCAGGTCGCCATCGCGCTCAATTGGACAATTGTCAAGGGCACCATCCCGCTCGCCGGCGTGCGCACCGCCGAGCATGTGGGCCAAAATGCAAAGGCCCTTGGCTTCCGCCTTGCACCCGACGACGTCGCCGCCCTCGACCGCTACTCATTTGAGGGCCAGACCAGCAAGGAGTGGCAGCATGGCTAAAATCAAAAATCAGCTCACTCCTGGATTCTCTTTGGAAAAGAATAAAACAAAATTGGGAATTTTATGACGCTCTAAAGGTTCCATGGTGACACAGACCATGCTTTTTTGCATTCCCGCGGCCCCCCTCCACACGCCATCGTCTCCCGGAGATCCCGCCGAAATTTGAGGGGCGGCGTGCAAGCGTTTGTTTCAAAAACAGACGCGCATGCGTCCATCAATTTGGCCGGCTCTTCACAGAGAAAAAAAAAAAGAAAAAGGGAAAGTGAGAGCGATACGCAGCACTGGAGGCACGTCTTGTGAACGAAATTATGTTTTGTGAATCATCGTGCGCCTGTCGTTTGCATCACGCGGCCCTGACCTTGGCACCAATTGACTCATGTTTGGTTGAATTAGGCTGCTGAGCCCACGCTTTTTTCCCCTCACCCCCCTTGCAGACGTACTTTTTTGTCGCCTCTTCAGGCCACCACGTCGACAAAAGCCATCCCCTTTCTCTCTCTCTCTTTTTTTTTTTTTTTGCGTGGCTAGATGCTGGCCCTTCCGACCGTTCTTGGCTCCACAAATCATCAAGTGAACGCGCGTCGATAAACATGTGCGGGAATTTTGTCGATGAATAGCCGAAAACAGCAGATATTTCTGCAATGGATATGAGGGTTTGGCGAAGGTGCAGGTGGGACAGACTCAATTTGTCAGCGACCCAATCAAGATTCGTGGCTGAAGATCCAAATATAAAAAATTTTCCCTTGGGGGCGCCCCTGTTTTTCCGTTTTTCTTTCACCTTTTTTTTTTCTTTTTCCCCGTTCCCATTTTTGCAAACGATTCCTTCTCCACGTCCCTCTACCTCGTCTGAATCCTCTAGCAATAACAAGAACAATGGTCTCTTCGTCGAAATCCCCCTCCCCATGCATCAACAACAACACGTATCTGAACCAACATCTGGCGGCGCATCCGTCGTATTTTCGCATCGCCCCCAGGCGAAAGCCCAAGTAAACAGTGACAGCTTGCTGACGCCCCCCATGTCCCCCGAAACCCAAGGCTCTCTCACTGTTCACGACTCATTCTCTCTGGATCACCACGATTTGCTTAAAGGCTGCGATCTGTTTGGCCCTGTGCCTGGCACGCATCAGTCGCTCATGCCTCTGCCCTCTCCTCCTTTCTCTGCCGGCGACCAATTGGCCTCCTCTGCTTCCTTTTCTTCCCCTCATGCGTCTGATGACGATCTCATCATGACTGACGAGGACGTCTTTATGGAAATGGATGCCATGTTTTTGGACTCGCCGTCCGCCAATGATCTCGCGCTTAGCGCCGACATGGCCCATGACTTTGTTCTCTTTGACTAAGTCATCCTTTTTTTTATGATGCTTTATCGCTCTGTATATACTCTATCTTAATAAAAATCAACCATCTGGGTTGCTTTCAAGCTTCTTTATTATTTGTTCGTTCATAAGATGGAATCTCGGATGCGGTCGACGCGCTCTAGCAGCTCTTGCGACACCTTGACGCCTTCCTTGCGCATCAGGCGTGATTTCTCAAACGTGGGACTGCATGCAACGCCGTCAAATTCAAAGAGCACTTGCATCAGAACCTCGCCAAAATAGAGCCCGCGCGTGATCAGCTTGTGCTTTGCATCGTCCGCGTCGTCGGCACGCGAGGACGCGCTGCTGTTGTGTGCTTGGACTTCTTTTTGGTACGCCTCAATCTCGGGTAGCAGCGTGTCCGTCAGCTTGGCTTGGATTCGCTCCAATTCCGCGAGCGTCGTCTTTTCCTCGAGCTTGGTCTTTAGGCCTTGCTGCTGCTCGCCCTGCTCGCACGGCAAAAACGAAAAAAAAGGCAATTCATGAATTCACGCGCTCCTTCTTTTGCGCGCCACCTCCCACCCCACCCCCTCCCTTTTTTTTCTTCTTAATCATGTACCTTGGATGCCAAGAGCCGCAGTTGTGAGCCTTCACGCACCCCATATTGAGACAGAGGCGCGTCGTCCTTTTTCATGACAGCTAATTGCGCAAAAAAAAGAACAATTGATGAGTACGTGGGGTCATTTTGATATTCAAACGCGTTCTCTCCAGCAGGTTGAGCGTCGAGGTTTACCTCCATAAGCCAGCAGCTTGATCTGTTCAAGGGGAATGGCCGTAATGCGGTGGCATTTTTCTTTTAAATCGCGCACTGTGCATGTATCCCATTCTTCTTCTGTTAGTGCCACCTGGAATTTGCGTGTGTTCCAGCTGATGGTGATCATGGTGCTTGTGTGAAGGAGAGAAAGAGAGAGAAAACAGGCGGCGGCAGCAGCAAAAAGGAACGAGGCGTCAGCAATCCCCTCAAATTGCGGCAGGCTGGTTTTTCAAAAGCGAAACGGGCGGCAATTGAATTGTCCGTCTCTCATTTTAAGTCTCCTCCCTGGCTGTTTTCTTTTTCTATTGTGCTCTGTTCCTCTTTTTTTCGTCTTTTTCCTTCCTTCTCCACTTTTTTTTCCCTTTGCCATGCTGTCCTTGAGTAAGTATAAGTTTTTTTTTTTCCTTTTGTACCGTTCTCGCACTTACCTATGCATCTGTTTTCTGTAGCACAAGCCTTCAAGGGCCTCAAACCCTTCCAAAGCGCCAAGATCTGGCAACCTGTCAGCGCAAAGTAAGGAAATCGTTCGCAAAACGCCACAACAAATACGACCGCTGCTCGATCGCGCGTGCTAACGCCCTTGTTCTTCCTCTCTATAGGTTCTCGTCTTCGGCCATGGCGCTTGCCGACCAACCGCAGCCTGCGCGCCCCAAGGTTGGCGGTTCGTCTCTCTTTGAGGCCGCTCAGCAGGAGGCCGAAGCCACCATTTCGCAGCACACTGAGCCTGTTGAGAAGGAGGTGAGTTGCTTTTGTCTTTTCAATTGCCCAATTTGTGCGATGTCGCGGTGCATTGAAACTGACATGTCTTTTTTTTGTTAGTACCGCTGGTCGACGACGAATTTCAAGGCGAGTCCGCGTCGCCTGAACATGATTGCGCGCCAGCTGCGCAATTTGCCCATTGACGAGGCGATTCGCCAGATGCAATTCTCGCCCAAGCGCGCGAGCAACAAGATTTTGCACAATTTGGCGTTTGCGCGCAAGAACGCCCTCGAGCAAAAGGGCATGAAGGACATGGTGGTTGCGCAAGCGTGGGTCGGCAAGGGCACGTACCATCGCCGCGTGCGCCCGCATGCCCGTGGCCAGTTTGGTATCATGCACCACAAGGAAGCCCACATGAAGTTCATCTTCAAGGAAAAGCCTGCTCAGCCAGAACCCTCGCGCGCCGACCGCCGCAACATCCGCGGCTGGAAGGAGACAAAGAAGGTCTGGACGCCCCTGAATGAATCCAAGCCTATCTATAACCCCAAGCCCTATTACAACTGGTAGACTTGCCAGGCTTTTTTTTAAAAAAAAAATGCAATGTACATATCCCATCCTCCTTTTTCTCTCCTTCCATTGTTTCAATAGACTCTTGACTTGAATAAATCCCTCATTTTGAACCCTTTTTTGCATCGTCATTGCCAGTCAAGTTGCTGGAAAGCGCCAAATCCTCCCAACGGCACCATTTTCGACTTTTTTCGAGATTTCTCAAGACTGATTGAACTGATTCGCAAAAAAAAATAAAAAATAAAAAAAATTAACTCGGTTGGAGACTTGGGTTTGACATTAACTACAGTAGTCTATCATACTGTAAACTTGGGACCAGATGAACAAATTTCTGAGGGAACGCCAGATATCATAAAATGGGGGGCAATGGATGTAAAAACACCATCATCTGATCTCGTACGATACAGTAATGCGGCAACGGCCCAACGTACTGTACGATATCGACGCGCGAGGTACCTCAAGTGAATCAGCAGCGGCCAAACGAGGAGAAAGCGCTTGCTATTTGGAAAAATCGTGATGAGATTTCGGTGGCATAATGCGCAATTATTAGGGTTGCTTATCGGTCGATTGAGACGAGATTGACCCCATCTCATCTCGATCGAAGAAAAATTTGAAGTGTCTCGATCGATATGGTTATCGAGACAGTATCTCATGTTTTGAGATTCGAGACTTACCGAGATTCTCATGCACCCATTTTTCAAGAATTCAAAGATTTTTTTGACCTTTTGATGAATATTTTCGATCGAGAAATCGATTGATATTACGATTGAGATCACGACTGATCGATATTTCGAGACTTTTCGAGATGTAAGCAAGCTATTTCCAAGCAAAAAGTTCAGCCCAAAAATCAAAAAAGTGTTCGAAAATTCAATCCAAAGTTGGGATTTGAACCCCACATCACCAGAGAGGCGTACAAAGACAAAACCAGTACGCCACAAGGGACAAGGCTCGATTTGAGAATTAATTATTGTGTCCAGGTGGCACATAAACACTAAAACTTAATTTTTATCGAGATTTCGATCGAGATTCGAGATTCAAATTTATTTTTTAACGAGATGATCGAAATTGGAGTCGTCTCATCTCGCTCGATAAGCCGATCGAGATTTCGAGATCTTGATCGAGATTCTCAATAAGCAACCCTAGCAATTATGATATACTGTATACAGTACTCTGAAAACTTGCTTTTTAGATTTTGGTTCGGCATACGTACATGATGCTAGTTCGGCTCTGTCTTTCTGTCCATATTCACAATTTGAGCTTCTGCAAACGTGAAAAAAATCCATCCGCATCTCAGAAGCAAGTGCCCGAGAAATTACAAAAAGCATGATTTTCATCCGTTTTGGATTTTTTTGCACACAAATATGATAAAGCATTTGATCTGTCCAAAATGTTTCGATCTCAGTGGACAGAAACTGACGCGTGCTACTGTAAACTGTACTGTGTCATTTCGATGCCTGAAGCATCGCGCTATGATACAGGGCACAAAAATGTACACATTTGCGTTTTAAGCACTAAAGAGCGCGTTTTTCAGACTTTGCCGGCCTGCCGTTCCTCCAGAAAATTTTTACAACCTGCTTTCCCGCCAATGATATCTCACGCCGTAAACGATAGCCCACCAGTGCTCAAGACGGACCCCCCAATTTTTTTGGACTCGAAAATGCCAAAAACCTTCTATTTGTACTATTTTGCGTTTATCTGGCCATCTGCATGGTTGACCCCATTCAAAAACAGACGCATCAAATTCGGCACAAAATTTGCAACAAAAAAGCTTAAAACCCCAAAGCGCTACGACCTCTTTTGAAAAATTCAGGGGTCACTCAGGGGTCACACATTTCAATCTCAGAAAATGCCAAAATTGGGAAATTTCGAACTCCGAGTGATCAATGCATCCCAAACAGGTAAATCCGACGGTTTGACATTGGTAGTCAAAATGGCAGATCGCCCCAGCTTTGAGAAAAATGCCCAAAGTGTGGGAGCTTTTGCCTTATACGCCTACCACCGATTTTTGGCCTTTACAATTGCCTAATCGGGACGAGCTACTAGTAAAAAATGTAGCTTTAATTCTGATTTTAGTTTTGACCAAGTTTCAGTCTCCTGTGATGTTGCATTCCTGAGATATTGTGATTTTGCCTAGTGCATGTCAAAGCCACATTTTGGCCTATTTCTCAGAAGCCACTGCAGATACAAAAATTTCACTTTGCAGGTGCATTTGAATCAGAGTCAGGAGTATGCACAGCCATTTTTGGCCGGTTTTAAAATTTTCATCTTTTGCGGAATGTATGCATTGCTTGCCATCTAGAGGCCCTAGAGACTCCAGAAAACCGATTTTCTGACGTAATTGAGGTCATAGAATCTGATGGCGGTGTTTAAAATTTGAAATCACAAACGGTTTATGCACGAAAGTCAGCATTTTAATTCTTTGATCACTGCCTGCACGTGCATTGACGCGTTGAGCGCGTTTAAGACGCGCTTGCTTGAGCTTTCTTTCATTGACAGGCCATGCGTCTGTTTGTCAGGACTTAGGAGGACGGACAGAATTCCATGTTTGTGGCATTTTCAGGTAGACTTTTAATAAACTCTTGGTATCATAAGGTCAACTGGGTGGGTGGGGCTACAGAAATCGTAGTTGGCGAAACTATTAGGGGGATTGCCCCACTTCGTCACCCCCCCATTTTTATCAGAAAATCATAGACACTTGGACAAGCAATGGACAAAAAAATTTGGGATTTACAAATATTTTTGACCGATCGCCTTATCATATGATACCCAGTGACACCGCGTACCTCGCCAACGCCAATTCTTAAACATCTTCCCTGATCATACTACAGTAGGTACAGGCAAAAACGGCAGACATGCCACATAAAAAAAAAAGAGCGAGAGAGAGAAAGAGAGCGAGTAAAAGAGGATCTACACTGAGTTTGCACCTTGTTGATTCGCGTCTCAATCGAGAAGTTTCAAGCTTGAATAAAAAAAACGAGAAATGCGAGTAAAACGAACGCTTTCATTCTCCTTTGTCAAGCAACGTTTCTCCTCTCCATCTCAATTCAGCTGAACCTTGCACAGTATACACATGCAGCACGATGCGTTCAGATGTGCAAAAAAAAAGACAAGACAAGACAAGAAATGAAGTAAAAAAAAGGGGGGCAAAAAATGGCTCCAGGGTGGACCTAAAAAGGGGTGACCAATTCTAACTTTACCACGCAAAATTTGAGGTACGCTGACAGAAAATGCCTGAAAATACGTGAAAATGCGTGAAAATGTGTGTGTCTTTTTTGTGTGTGTGCGTGTGTGTGTGTGTGTGTGTGTGTGTGTGTGTGTGTGTGTGTGTGTGTGTGTGTGTGTGTGTGTGTGTGTGTGTGTGTGTGTGTGTGTGTGTGTGTGTGTGTGTGTGTGTGTGTGTGGTGTGTGTGTGTGTGTGCATGTGCATGTGCGTGTGTGTGTGGACTGTGTACGTACGTGTGTACGCTAAAGTTGTTCCAAGTTTGAAACAGGTGAAATGCGGTGTTCTACAATATGTGTGGTGTTGTGTGTGATAAACTTGTCATTCCAACGATCTAATTTGTCATTCCAACGATCTAATTCGTCATTCCAATGATCTAATTTGTCATTCCAACGATCTAATTTGTCATTCCGATGATTTAATTTGTCGATTTAATTTGTCATTCCAATGATCTAATTTGTCATTCCGAGGATTCCCGAGGATTCCCATTCATTTTTGAAAAAAGTAAAACTATAAAAGGCACCTTCGTTCTTTTATTTCTAATCTTTCTCTTGCACTTTTTTATTTTTACTTGCACTTTCCCTTTTGCCTTTACAATTTTTTATAATGACACAGCGCAAATCTCACGTTTTTGAAGTCCCGAGCCTTCGTTCATCGCCACCGCCTCTCAGCATGGTCCGTATTGATCGTCGTCGCAGCCCAGATGCACCAATGACAGAGGATACATTGAAGTATCATCTTGGCAACAGCCAGCGAACGGCAGCAAGCTGGCTTGCGCACGAATTTGATATTTTTTATACCAATGAGCACATTGAAAATGAAGCCCAAGATGCAAATGATGGTGGTGATCCTGAGAATCTGGTGGTGCGCGGCCTGTTCAGGTGTCCAAGGCATGGCGGCAACATGGAGCTCCGTCGCTCTATCAAAGAAGATCGCATTGCTCAGTGGATTGTCCCAAAAAGGACTTGCCCCAATGCCCCAAAATGCACAAGCACGATGTCTTATCGAATTGGGTCCATTTTTTACAACCTCAAGTCGCCTTTGGAGTCCACGGTGCGCATCATGTACAAAATTATGCATCGTGAACCTGTCGCTGCAATTTGCAGCCAACTCGGCGTGAGCAGAAAAAATATAGCCGCAGTTCACATGTCCATGCTTTACGCGATGGAGGAAATGCTCGATGATGAAGATTTTGAAGTTGGTAAAAAAAAGAAAAAAAAAGGAAAAAAAGGAAAAAAACCGCTTATATTAAGTAAAAACGATCATTTTTGCGTAGGCGGCTACCACCGCAATCTCAACGGTCAAGTTCGGCTGAACCGCCAAGGCGAACCTGCGCGCATTATCGTCGAAATCGACGAATCCAAATTTGGCAAGCGCAAGTACCATCGTGGGCACCGTGTGGAAGGTGTATGGGTGATTGGCGGCGTGGAGGTTACAACAAATCGTCGTATCTTTTTGACTACAGTGCCAAATCGCACCGCCGAGACTATTCGACCGATAATCGAGCGATTTGTTAAACCTGGATCGCTAATTTGGACCGACGGCTGGGCAGCCTATCAGGGCATTCCCAGTTGGGTGATTACAAACACCAGTGGGTCAACCACTCGGATAGCTACCGTTCTCGGCAAGGTGTCTGCACAAACACCATTGAAGGTAAAAAAATTGACGTTTTCAAGTAATTTTAAACAATTTTTCTTACTGTATACTGCGCTTTTAATAGGCACCTGGGCGGGCGTCAAGCTACATATGCAAGCGCGCCATCGAACAAAGTCAGGTGTTCCATGGCGCCTGATTGAATTCATTTGGCGGCGCAAGCATCAAGAAAAAAAAGATCTGTTCCTTGAATTTATGAATGGTCTTAGCGACGTCGCCCGATTTAACACCGACACTGAAGAATTTGACCAGGTCGGTGCGCCAGATCGAGAAACTTGGTATCAAGAAAACCTTTTTGATATCAAGAGCTCTGTGTTCACGTATGTTGATGGAGATTACGTGCTTGACGAGGAGGATGTGGAAGGAAACAGGCGAGTTGACTTGCAATCCCAATCAAACGTCGCCAATCCAGATGATGCGGGTGAAATTTTTGAAGAAGACGAAGTAGAAGAAAACAATAACAGCGAAAATGATTCCGATTATGATCCCACAGCCGATATTTAATGCATTTATTAATTTTTTCTAAATCCTTAATTCAATATTTTATTAGCATACAGTAATACAGTACACTTATATTTTCAGTCATTAAAAAGTTAGTACAAAACCAAACGACAAGGGGCAGGAGGTGTCAGGATCCGCCCCGCGTCCCCGACATGTGCCACGCCTTTTTGACCCTTTTTCCTTTTTTTTTTCTTTTGCGTGCATCGCTCGCTTCCTCACCCCACTCGCTCCTCACGCCACCATGACCATCCGCCCTTGCCTTGTCTCTCTGCCCCTTTGTGGCTTACCGCCCATGAATGCCCTTCCTTGCCTTGTTCTGTCTCACGCGTGCCCCACTCCTTTGGCCGCGCCTTCTTTTTTTTTTGGGAATTGCCCATCCAGCTTCCGCCGCTGACACTTTTGGAAGCCCGACTGGGCAATCCCCATCATCGGCTGCCCATTTAAGCACCCGCTTCCCCTTTCCCCTTTTTTCCCCCTTTTTCTTTACCTGATCATTCCCCTGTTTGCCGCACCGTCCCCTGTCCCTTTCCTTGTCCCAATAAAAGCTCATTGTCCGAATCATGCACCACAGCCCATCGCCAAGGCATCGACAGCGCCGTGAGAGCTTTTCCTCGCTTGACGAGGAATTGCTCGAACTAGGCATAGAGGTCGATGTCTCCACGCCAGCTTCCGCGCCTGCATTGTCCCCGGTCGTGACGCCCGAGGTCCAGCAAACGCGCGCGTGCGCCTGACAGGAGGTTTAAATGCATTGAATATACTGTACAGTATTGTTGCGTATTTCTGTGGCTAACCATGTAAAAATACATTACCATCAAATTCTGCTGCCTTCTTGATTTACAGTAATAAAAACGGAGTGTCTAAATACTGCACTGCAGAAGATGCGAAGCTACCGAGCAAGGAAACGGGTAGCATATGGTAGTGATGACGAAGTATGACATGGGGCGCCTGGCCCTCAAGGGCCTCTTGGATAGACGCGTCGATGGGTCCCACCACGGACTAAAGCGCGTCCATCACCGCGTTACACGCGTCGCTGGCCTTGCTGACGCGTTGATATGCGAGAACCAAGGCTGGCTCGCGCCAAAGTGCATGAAGTGACAAAAAGTGCGAATTTTGCGCATAAACCGTTTGTGATTTCAAATTTTAAACACCGCCATCAGATTCTATGACCTCAATTACGTCAGAAAATCGGTTTTCTGGAGTCTCTAGGGCCTCTAGATGGCAAGCAATGCATACATTCCGCAAAAGATGAAAATTTTAAAACCGGCCAAAAATGGCTGTGCATACTCCTGACTCTGATTCAAATGCACATGCAAAGTGAAATTTTTGTATCTCCAGTGGCTCCTGAGAAATAGGCCAAAATGTGGCTTTGACATGCACTAGGCAAAATCACAATATCTCAGGAATGCAACATCACAGGAGACTGAAACTTGGTCAAAACTAAAATCAGAATCAAAGCTACATTTTTCATTAGTAGCTCGTCCCGATTAGGCAATTGTAAAGGCCAAAAATCGGTGGTAGGCGTATAAGGCACTTTAGCCGCGTGTGGGATTGCATGGAATTTTTATTTTTTCTTAGTTTTTTTATTTTTTTTATTTGCACACTTTTGTGCGCTGACTTGACTGCAGGCTGGCGAAATGGCCGATGCAAAAAGTTCAAACGCAAGCTAGCGGGCTGCAAGTTATCCCATTAGATGCTTTGACCCCCTGTTTGTTTATAGTAAAACTGAAATAAAAATCACATGTCTATTAGACCGTTATCATCGAGCAAGTTGCGATCAAAGATGATTTTGATGAAAAAGTGATCTTTCTCTGCGAGTTTTAGCCATCCATCGGTGAAACTGGTTTCATTTGATGGAGATTTAACAAGTGCCTTCGACACGTTAAAAGCGCTAGCGATACAGTATCCAATCCGTTGCCGAGAACATCATCGAGGTTGAAATTTTTTGCAATGTTTGAAGCTTTGAACGGCTTTCACCACAGGGTGCCAGAGTCAAAATTGTGAATTTATGGGGAAATGACGATTTTCTCGTCAACGGCCAGATCAACCCCCAGTTTTTACTTTTGTTCTGGAAAGAGAGAGGCCGAAATGCCCATACCGGTATCTTCTCAAAGTTTCGCGCAACTGAGAGCACTCGATGGCGCCCATGTCGAATTGAAAAAAACACGATTTTCCCAGGAGGGGTACAGTCACGAATTTTAAACCGGTGAAAATTAAGTCCTTGTATCGCCGCGACATTCAACCGCACGGTAGAATGCACGTATTTACAGTATCGATGAAAATGCCATAAAACTCCGGGTTCCATTGAACGGTTCTCGTGTAAAATGCAAATAAATCGCTTCGTATTTTCGCCATAAAGCAAACAAATTCGACGAAGATTGGCCGCAGGTCCTCGAAACGCGGCTCAAAAGAAAGAGCACGGGCTGTTGTATATGTGGCCATTAATGATCTCTTCAAAAAACAAATCCCAGGCAGAATTGACGCGCTCTGCACGTTTGCGAGGCGACTTGTTGGACGTGCGAAAGCCCGGAGCAAGCGTTGAATTTCACGCGTCTGTTCCGAGTCAAGTTTGTGCACGTGAAGCATGATTTGCTAAATGGATGCGTATGCGCGGCGCTATATATGGACGCGTTCTTCCCGTGCAATTCGCTGTTGAATTTAAATCGCAAATCGCGGATTGCTCGTGAACAACTGCATGCAGACATGGTGACCCGAGGGAAATTTTGCTTCAGGTCATAAAGTTCAGGTCGAAAAAATAACGATTCAGGTTTCAGGTTCAAGCCTGAATCGCGATCAAGCAACCCGGGCAACCACCTTATAGCCGTTTTGATGAGCTGAAAAGTTCAGGTCCAACCTGAACATTACAAAATCAACCTGAAACCGACCTGAAATCGACCGAGATGCCTGAATTAATTCAGCAAGTCTTCAATTGTCAGGTCATTATTATTTCAGTTCAGTTCAGCTCTCAGGTCGTTTCAGGTCGTCATTTTTCAGCTCAATTCAGGCGCTGGCTATTTCAGCTCGTTGGTTTTCAGGTCAATTCAGGCGCTGGCTATTTCAGCTCGTCGGTTTTCAGCTCAATTCAGGTGCTGGCTATTTCAGCTCGTCGGTTTTCAGCTCATTTCAGGTGCGATTCATTTCAGGTCGTCGGTTTTCAGCTCATTTCAGGTGCGTTTCGTTTCAGGTCGTCGGTTTTCAGCTCATTTCACAATTTCAGCACCTGAATTGACCTGAAAACCGACGACCTGAAACGAAACGCACCTGAAATGAGCTGAAAACCGACGACCTGAAATGAATCGCACCTGAATTGACCTGAAAACCGACGACCTGAAATGAATCGCACCTGAATTGACCTGAAAACCGACAAACCTGAAATGAATCGCACCTGAAATGAGCTGAAAACCGACGACCTGAAATGAATCGCGCCTGAAATGAGCTGAAAACCGACGACCTGAAAACCTGAAATAGCCAGCACCTGAATTGAGCTGAAAACCGACGAGCTGAAATAGCCAGCGCCTGAATTGAGCTGAAAAATGACGACCTGAAATAGCCAGCACCTGAATTGAGCTGAAAACCGACGACCTGAAACAATTTGTACCTGAATAGAGCTGAAATGACCTGATGCCCGAGAACCTGAAATAGTTGACCTGAAAGCTGAAGCCGACCTGCACGCTCTATCGTAAAAGTTGGGCTTTCAGGTTTAGGTCCTTCAGGTCGTACATTTCAGGCCCTTGAGCCTGAATTAAAATATAAATCAGGTCAGGTTTCAGTCTTTTGTTTTTTTTCAGGTCGGGTTTCGGTCGAATTTCAGGCAGAATCTTTGTGACCTGAACCTGAATTTCCTCAGCATTTCAGGTCTTCATTTCAGCTCATCCGACCCGGGCACCATATTTGACTGCATGGAGCAGGTTCTTTCTTGGCGTTTTCCTTGATTATTTCACGCGATGCATCTTGCGTTCAAGTTTGGCGCAATTCTGGGAATCTGTTTTTTCAATTTTTTTTTTTTTTTTTTTTTGGAGCTCGTGGCGGCCGATTTGCCGATTTGCGGCTGGCGGCTCCCCATGGATTTCGAGGACTGCATTTCGCGTCTCTTTTGAGGGGTTTGACTATTCATTTCCATGTTGAGACAACGCGTTTAGTGGCATTGTAGCAGCTGGCCGGCAAATCACTAGCTAATTTCCCTCAAAATTGACCCCCTTTGTTGGCATTGCGCGATGCACTTGTCCCAACGACCCACACTTTGAAGCAGTCGATGGCTAGGGCCAAATAGCAGGAGACGGCAGAGTTTCTCGGCAACAGATAGAGTAATCGCGTGAAATTTGCCTTTTTTTACCCACATTTCGCCGCCATGGCGCGGGGCGCATGAATCCCTGGCTAGATGACATGGCCCAGGTTTTGATTTTCCGTGTCTTTTTCGCTCCCTCGCGCCAGCAAAAAAAAAAAAAGTGCCTGCATGAAGGCGCCTATGGCGACGGAGGCGGCATGATTTTATGAGTGGTCGGTGTGATGCAGGCACAAAGCCAAAAAATTGTGCGGCTTGCCCCAAAAAAAAAATAGGGGCAATCTGTTGCAGGGCAGGGCAACGCGTGGTCCAAAATGGATAGACTCAAACAAAAAAGTTTTTTTTTTTATCGTGGTGGAAAAAAAAGAAATGTAAATAAATAGTTCAAGGTGGGATGCATAATCAGGTCAGTAATCTACATAGACGTAAATAAAGGAGAAAGGCAATGGCTATGAATGAATGAGGGGGATGCACGATGGAGGGGAAGGGGCAAGGCTCGGAAGGGGGAGGGGAAACACAATGGGTGCCTGTCAACTTAATCTAAAAAATGAATGATAGGGGGGTGTGGTGTGATCATGAAGCATGAATGTGTTTTAAGAGAAAGGCTGGGCGTGAGAGGAAGATCATGGGCATGTGGAGACGAGGGAAATGGTAGACGAGGGGGGAATCGGGGAGGTGCGAGACCAATGGGTCGAATTACAATGTCGAATTGACTTGGTACTGCGCTCCAGTGGGGCCATTTTGTTTTTGCAAAACACTCTGCTGGAACCTGAAGGCAAGAAATTGGGCGGCCAGGGATGAGCTATGGATTGGTCATTCAGAAGATATGTTTTGCCTTACTTTCGCAAATGCTCATTTTCGACCATGAGACGCTCTAGTTCACTCAGGATGGTTGCTTGTGTGCTTTTCAAATGTTGGATATGCTGCACAGCTACGATGGGAGACGCATCAATGCAAGACAAAAGGGGGAGGGGAAAGAATCAAAGGAGGTGAGTGGGAGGCTTGTGTATTTTTTTCTCTCTCTCTTTTTTTTTTTTTTTTTGTAAACGTGTTGTGCGTGTCTGCTTACTTCGATGCAGTAAGGCGACCTTGCTCATTTTCTTGTTGAGGCAGCTGGGCAGCTCATTGCGCAGATCCTCAAAGCCGTCTGGGTTGGCGGATGCACACGCAAAAAAAGCAAGAACGGGCGCGTGAATCGCCTTTTTCTCCTTGAATTTCCCCCTTCCCCATGATGCATCTGTCAACTTGTGTTACCTTTGATTTGGGCGCGTCGTTTCTGCTCGGACTGAATATGGATTTGGCGCTTGAGCTCCGAGTTGACGGCTGGATTAGCGTAATGGCTATGGAAAATGAAAAATAGGAGGATGGCGGACGATGAGTGAGGAGAAATTGGACCCAAGGATGAGGATCACGTTGCACGTGAGAGTGACGACGACACGACAAACATGCAAAAAGCAATTGTTGACATGGTTCTGGGTCCCGTTTTTGATCCCATTCCTGAACGTACGATTCATTTCTTTTTTTTTTTTTTTTGCGCTTTTTCCTTACCCAATGGAACGGTCCATGTCATTTGCAAGGTGTTGGTGTGAAGGTGACATGTTGGCGGACGAGGAGACGGGTGTCATGGACATCATGGTGGTTGGCGCGGATGCGGAGGTGGTCATGATGGGGCGTGGCGGGGAATCAAATGTGGGCATGGGCGAAAAGGGCAGGGTGACGGGCGATGGTGCCATTGTGTCTGCCGACGATGATGAGCAAGGCGACACGGTGCTGTTGTACCCACCTGCGGCGGCATGCGTCGCAGATGAGAAGCTGGTGGTGGTGTTTGGCGTTGTTGGCGTGGTGGGCATCATGTTTGTCGATTGATACATGGTCATCGTGGGTGGCGGCGCGTTGCCCGATGCCGCCGGCGTGCATGGCATCACGTTTGCTGCGTGCGGTGCGGGGCAATTGGACGTTTGGGCAAAGAAAAACGCGTGATCTTGGTATTCCATGGTTTGCGGAGGCGCGTGTTGATTTGGCGTCATGCTTGCATCTACATGAAAAAAAAATTAAGAGGACTGGCGATCACGTCATGGCGTGAATTTTACCTTGGAAAGCCGTGTCGACGGCTTCCAACTTGATCATGTAATTGACATCATAATTTTGAAACAATTGCGCTTGATCGGTGGTCATGATCTGTATCAATGTCACTTTTACAAAATGAGGGGAACGTGGGGAAAAGTGTGGGGGATAGGGAAGCAAGATGAAAAAAAGGAAAAAAAAAGAAAGACAGATGAGCGAGCAAACGAGAAAAAAAAAGAATGGGTGTGTGTGCTGCGGTTGGGGCTTGATCAATTGGACACGATTGTCTTTTGAGAGGTGCAAGCGAGCAAGCAGATAAAAAAAAGAGTGGGAAAGAGAGAGAGAGAGAGAGAGAGAAAGAGAAAGAGAGGGAAGGAAAGAAAAAAAAAAACAAAAGCAAAAAAAAAAAAAAAAAAGCAAAATGACATGCTTTAATGCGGGCGACGGTAATGCTCGAGAACAAGAGAGAGTGAGGGGCGGAGAGGGAGGGGGGAGGCGGGGGAGGAGGAGGAGTGCGGCGAGGGGTCAAAAAGTGTGCGTCTGGCTGAATATGTCGTGGTCAAAAAAGGGAAATGCGGATTTTTTGTACCAAGCAACGACACCGCTCGTTCATATGAAACAAAAAGGTAAGTTTTTGCAGTTTGCATAGTGAAAGGGGAGGGGTGACGCGGTGGCAAATGGCGAAAAAAGACTCCTGCATGATGGCCCTCTCTTGGCGGACGTGAAAAAAAAAAAAAAAAGCTGCATGATTTTCACAATGACTAGCAAGCCGACTCCTGAGAAAAAAAAAAAGAAAAGAACGAGAGCCTGGCTGCTGCAGGTGAGTGTCTTTTTCATTCAACGTCGTGCGTGTAGCATGGCTACATGTAAAGATCGCCTGGAAATACAAGCAGGTCCATCCTTTTGCCCATCCTGCGCGCCTTTCTCTCTTGCAAACCTGGTATCGTCACACGAAAAAAGGGCCCTGACGCCCGCAGTGCCGTCGCTTGTTGCCATCTCCAATTACCATGATCGCAAATTGGGGCGTTCCGAGCTTCTCCCAAAGGGAAATTATGGTCAAAACAGACCATGACGGCTACGCAATAGCATACTGCACGCTCAAGATACACAATTTGGCAATCGAGGTTCCCAATTGGTCCTCTTTGGCCCGTCCGGACACGCCAATGAGGATGATAAAAAAAAAAAGTAAGCCAACCTCCTTAATTTTGGACACTAGGTACACGAGGAGGTGGGCCCCTTTGTGCGCACCCTCCCTCCCCGCGACGTTTCGCCTTTTTCATGAAAAGAGTGCGGGGTGGGGGGAGCAGGGAGAGCGGACGATCGACAAGTAAAGAAAAGGATGATCAAAGATGCAAAGTTTGAGTTTTTTATATTTTAAATGCTGGACAATGCTAAGTATACAACCATGATTATGCCACCTTGGCCTTCTTGCGCTTCTCCTTTCGTCGCATGCGTTCCAATCGCTTCTTGGACATCTGCAAAAATAAAAATGAGCACCCCTGCGCCACTTTTTCGCTTTCTCTCTTGTCTTTTCCACTTACTTTGGCGGCCAATGCTTCTTGGCGAGCCTTTTCTTCCTCAATGCGCCTTCGCTCATTGTTGATCTCCTTCTTTCGCTAATAAAAAGAGGGACAAATCAGTCATCTGGGGCCATCTTCCACGCTAAAATGAGCATCTTACGTCTTTTTCAGCCTGGCGTTCGTCCTTTAGCTGCTTTTGCAGCGCCTTGACGGTCTCGAGCTTTTGACGCTCTTGTGTGCGCTTCTCCCAGGAGCGGCGCAAGGCCTTGGGCTGCTGCGTACGCACAGTGGCGGTCTTTTGCACCTTCCAAGCCTTGCCTATCATATAAAAAAATGAGGAATTGGGCGATCAGAACGCTGTGTTTGGCGATCCTGCAAGCTCTTTACCTGACACGCGGCTGGTGATCTTCTCGACAGTGCCACCGACGGGTATCTTTTCCTTTTCCAAAGCAGTCGCAGGCATAAGAGATCAGAAATAAAGGAGGAAAGAGGAAGAAAATGGAGACATCAAGCAAATTTTTTTCGCCCTTTCATTTGGGCTGATCTCCGTCTCTCATTTTAAAAGGGCTCGTTTCCTTGTTCTTGCTGCTTTTTTCCCTTTTGCTTTTCACATCCGTGCTTTTTTGCTTGAACTTGCTCTCCCATAGCCAGATTCCTATTACTGGACTCTCTTTTTTTGTCTCTTTTTCCTTTTGCACCAACACCCCTCTTTTGCTTTAAAGCTTTCCGTTTCGTTTCTCTCGGTTTCGATTTTAGTCCCCCCCAAGCGTTGCTTGTTTACCCTCCAGTGGCCTGTTTTCACGAGTTTGCCTCTGTCTTTTTTCCTCTCACCCTCATCGACCTATGGACTCTGCGCGTCAATACAGCCTGCCTATCCCCGTGTCGACGTTGACGGCGGCACACTACCGGCAGCTTAAGAATGGATCGTCGGCAAGCATATCGCCCAGCCAATTGGGCGCTATTCCCGAGTCCACCGACCTCCTGAATATCAAAAACGACCTCGAGGGCTTGCTGCCCTTCTCAGAGACCAGAATCGCCGAGCTCAAAAAGGACTACAACCATCTGGAGAAAAATGTCAAGATCAAAGATGCCGGTACGCGCGCATTTCATGCAAAATCATGCGCGTTGCACCCGATTTCTCATCTCAATTCTTGTTTTTATTAGTTGGTTCCAAGAAGGGCGCATCCGCGTCGCCTTTGGACAAGGTGCGCACCAAGCAAGAACCAGGTAAATTAGCTGAAACGGCATAGCGGCGGCAAAACAGCGATATTGACGCGTTTTTTTGGGCTGATTTAGAAGATGTGTTTGACGTGTCGCACGCGTCGACCCCGAAATCAGATCGACAGGCGTAAGAAACAACGCGTCCAGTCGCGCGTCGAAAGGCATACTCATTTTTTTTTTTTTACTTAAAAGTGCATTGGAGACATTGAAGCGAAGGCGGCGAAGAGACGACTCTGATGGCGACGTGGACAAGCAGAGTAAGCACCCTTTTTAATGACGGCCGCCTTCCAGTGCCCGTGCTAACAGCGCTGTTTTGATCAAAATAGGCAAAATCCGAAAATCCGACGCGTCGCCCCTGTCGAGGAGCATGTCGCCCCCAGTGACAAATTCCAAGCACGCACCAAAATCGAACGACGCAAGTCCTTGCATTTTATTTCGTGTAATTTAGGATATCAAAGGCTGATGTGCTCCCTTTTTCTTTTCTTTTTTCTTTCTTTCTTTTTATTTTTTAGCTTTACAAGAAGAAAAAAGTCGGAGCAGCAGCCGAGTCCTCATCCAACGCGCGGGCGCATCAATTGACCAACGGCGACCTTGTCAGCTCACCAAAGAAAAAAGGCAACAATGGCAACAGCAATAGCGATATTGACTTTGTGCGCGTCAAACCCAAGGACCAGGTGCCCATCATGACCTTTTGGAGCTACCTGGAGCCTTACTTCCGTCCCGTCACCGAAGAGGACCGTGAATTCCTGCTGCAAAAGGTAAAAAAAAAAAAAAAAAAAGAAGAAAACCAGAAAGCCAAGCTGACGCGTGGATGATTGACCACGACTTTTTTTTTAAATAGGGCGATGACACGACGCCGTATTTGATACCACCATTGGGCCCCTATTACAAGGACGTCTGGGCCGAGGAAGACCGAGGTTTGCCATCGAGCAGGTCACAATCGCCTGTGCACGGTGCGCTTGGTGACGACGGCGGCAGCGGCACGCCAACGGCGTCGTCGCATCATCCTTCTGACCGTCTCAAGTATGTGCACCCGGAAGATGCGCTCACCGACGACTATTTGCATTCAAACGACATTTCAAGCGGCACACTCGCTGAGCGGCTACTCAGCAGCCTCGTGGCCGAGGATGTTGGTCTGGACGGCACGGATCTTGCGTCGTACGTCGCATCCAGCCATCATGACGGCGAGCCGCCCGATGACGACGTTGAAATGAAGCAGCAGGGCCGTACCGTTCTCGAATTGTCGTCGCAGCCGCCTGACGCCGTCATCGATTTTGAAGAGCGCCTCAAGCGCGAGCTTCGCTATGCTGGCCTCTTTGGTGACGACGATGTAAGTGCTCAAGTTGCTCATTTTGACGATCGATGGCTCATTTTTCTCATGTTTCCCCCCCATTTCCCCATCCTTTTCTTTCTTTCTTGCGACGACAGGTGGAGTGGAACGCCAAGGAAGATGACGAGATATGCGCTGAACTGAGGCGGCTTGGTCGCGAGCTCAAAGAACAGGTGCGCGTCAATGAATTCCGCAAAAAGCGGCTTCTGGAAGTCACGGACAAGCAATTGCAATACGAACAATACCGACATGTCCTGGACAACTTGGATAGCCAGGTGGAGCAATGCTACTTTAAGCGATTTGTAAGCATTGGATCCCAAAAGACGTGTCGAAACGCGGTGACTGACGCGCTTTTCTCTTTTTTTTTTTTCATTTCAGCGCACACAAAAGTCCAAAAAGCGCAAAGGCCCTGTGGCGCCCAAGACAGCGCTGTCGGAGAACGCGGTGCACGCGATGGAGAAGCGCAAGATGTGGATAGAGAAGCTGGGGCCCATTTTCAAGAACATGAACATGGTCTTGCCCAAGCATTCCATCTACGACACGGACACCGACCATGCCAACAGCGCCACACCCACAACCATTGCTACCCCATCGGCCGCCACCGTCGCCACTCAACCTACGTCAGCCGACGACGCATGAATTGTCATCCATTTTGCCCTTTTCCCCGCTTTTTACCCTGTTTTCCCTCCCTTTTTCGCCCGTAATTCTCCTTCTCATGCTCATCTTGTCCGCATAACTATTTTGTAAGCGTCTTTTTTTTCTTTTCTTTTCTACATAGCCAAATAAAATTTTGCACATATCTCGAGAACGCCCAATCGCAAGCATTTCAAGTGCAGCGTGCCCAAAAAGCCGTTGTTTGATCCCGATTGCCTTTTTTTTTTTTTTCTGGCTTTCTTTCATTCCTTTTTTTCTTCCTCGCCTCTTTGTTGCCACCATGAGCCAAGCAGACAGTCTTATCCGGTCGACGAACCCTGAACACCCTTGCAACCTTATTCCCGAGCTTTGCCGTCTCTTTTACCAGCTTGGCTGGGTCACTGGCACCGGCGGTGGCGTCAGCATTCGTGAAGGGTAAAAAACACACCGCTTGGATAACAAAACGACGCTCAATTCCCCTCATTTGGCTCATTTGGCGATTTTTCTTTTCTTTCTTTCTTTTTATCTTCGTTGTCTGCAGTGAAAATGTGTATGTTGCGCCGTCGGGCGTGCAAAAGGAGCGCATGAAGCCGGAGGACCTGTTTGTGCTTGCATTGCAAGACCGCACGGTGCTGCGCGCGCCTTTGGCGTATAAGCCATCGGCCTGCACACCTCTTTTTTACAATGCATACTCGATGCGCGCGGCGGGCGCGTGTATCCACACGCATTCGCAGAATGCCGTCATGGCCACATTGCTTTTCCCCGGCGAGACATTCGAGATCTCGCACCAGGAGATGATCAAGGGCATCCGTCGCGGCTCAACAAAGGCCAATCTGCGCTACTTTGACAAGCTCGTCGTGCCCATTGTCGAAAATACCCCTGAAGAGGAAGATCTCACCGATCGCATGGCAGCTGTACGTGAAAGAGAGAGCAAAAGTGCACACACACGCACATACACACACACAAAAGAAAAAAGAAAAAAAAAGCTCATCCTCTTTTTTTTCTTAATTTCAGGCCATGGAAAAGTACCCCGAGACCAATGCTGTGCTCGTCCGCCGCCACGGCGTCTACGTGTGGGGAGGTAAGCCGTTAAACGCGCTGGGTGCCGCTCGCGACGCGTGTTTTTTTTTATTTTTTTTCTTATTTTTATTTTCACAGAATCCTGGGAAAAGGCTAAGACCATGTCCGAGTGCTATGACTATCTGTTCGAGATTGCTGCGAAAATGAAGTCCATTGGGATGGAGACTGTGCTTGAAAACCAAGATGACGCGTAGAATGACGTTTTTTTTTTAAATTGCATCTTATTTTTATTTAAAAGTTTACATTTTTTCATTCATGAAAAAAAAAAAGGACGTAATGTTTAATTCAGTACAACAAGGGCAAGGCTATGGAATGAGGAAAAAAGAAGCGAAAAGTACAAGAGGGGTGTGGAAGGGGGTATTTTCAGTAGATGACATGCGAATTTGGCTAAACGTCAAGTGAAAGAGGACAAGCACAAGGATAGAAAAAGCGGATCATGGGGGTGGAGATAGCGGAAAACGTACGAAAAGGATCTGGAATGAAGAAAATACGCGCCACTTTTCATTTACCAAGATCAATGACAGAGTTGCCATTGACGGTCAGCATGTGCAAGCGGTGGCACGAGAGCTTGACGTGATATTGTTGACGAGTCAGGGTCTTGTAGGATGGTATTCGGCGGCGCGAGCCTGCGTATGGCGAATCTGCCCCATCATCTTCCGCATATGATGGCCGGTCCTTGGTTGTCGCGCATCGCCGCAATTCACCGGCGCGTCGGCGGCCAAGCGATGTCGACAATTCAACCGCTCCATGATCTCGACTAGGCAATAAAATCCGGAATTGAGCTATAAATTCACAGATCTCGCGTTTTTCACCTCTTTTTATCTTTTTTTTTCTTTTTTCTTTTTTCTTTATTTCGTTGTACCTGAAAGCCCACGCGCGGCGCGCGCCGGTGGCAATCTCATAGATGGAGAGGTGGTTGAGCTTTTCACCAAAGCGGCCTTGGCCCTGATAAAAACGGATTTGATCGAGGATGACGCGGATGGGTTTTGTGCGTGGCAATTGCCATGACATGGGGAGCGGGAGATCGAGGTCGTGCGGGTGCTCGTAATTGTACTGGACGATACAGCGGGACATGTGCAAAGAGGTGAGGTTGATCAATGGCACCAATGCGCTTGTCAAGACGGCGCTGGCGAGCATGACATTGTTGAGGGTGAGTGTACGCAGTGGATGGTTGAACGATGGCGTGTTGGTGATGGTTAGCGTGCCATGATCGACACTCAAGGACGTCAGATGTCGGCATTGCGCAAGTAAAAAGTCCAATGGGATGCCTGAGGTCGATCGATCGGGCGGCGAAAAGATAAAAGGCGGCAATTTGAGCGTCAGGCTCGTCAGATGCTGGCAGCGGCCGAAATCGCGACACACGTCGTGGACGCTGCCGCCATTGCGGCCATTTTCGGTGAATCCGGGAAGACTGAGAGTCAAGGCACGCACGGATTGATGGACATAATCGCTGATCATGCGCACAATGCGCATATCGCCATTGATCTGCGGATGCGTGACGGTGGCATCGGTCAGGAGCATCGTGGACGGTGCCTTGTCCTTTTTCTGGGCGACACGTTCACTCATGTGTTCCCAAAAGGCGTGGCTGGTGGCAAGGTTGATGAGATGAAGGCGTTCGAGGGATGCCGCGTGTTGATCGGCGAAGACGGCATAGCAATTTTCAATTGTCTCTGCATCATCGTCGACGCGATGCATGCCCATGGACGTGGAGCACGAGCACACAAGGTCCTTGAGGCTGCTACTGTATTTTTTCCCGAAATACCAAAGCCAATGCCAATAAAACGACCAACCCGATGAAAACCGGATGACCAGGCGTTCCAATGAGGTACATTTGACAATGTGGTGGTGCTGGCCAATGAGCAAGCGATTGAGGCAGAAACCAGAGAGCTCCAATGATTTTAAATGGCGGCAGGCAGAGTGAATATATTCAATGTCGGTGATCGTCAGGATGTGGAATGCATGGCTGAGCGACAGATGCTGCATTTGTGGCACCTGATCCAGCAGATTGTAAACGTCCAGTGCGCCGGATAGCCCGTCGTTCAGATTGAGATGGAGTGTCGTCAAACAATCGTGGTATCGCAGCATCAGGTGGAGCACACGCCCAAAGATCACCCGGCTAATGTCCACGCGCGTATCATTCTGCCCATCGAGGCGTAATGGCACCAAAGAGGCGATATCTTTGGCGTACGAGACCGATCGATTGGTATTGCTGGCTGAAAAAAGGAGCGGCACCGCCATTGGACCTGTTGGAGGCGAGTTTTCGCCATTGGAGGCGTCCCCATGCTCTAAGAGCCGCGCTCGATGTTTTTCCGCTTGGTCCAGCATGAGGCGATTCCAGCTGAACGAGTCAATGTCTAGAGAGACAAGCCAGGGGCACGTATCGGCAATCTTTTGCAAGTGGTCCAGCGTCAGATTGCACCATCGAATCGTGAGGTGCCGCGCGCCCTTGCCAAGTAAAAGCGGTGCCCACCGGTCATTATCGAGTGCCACCATGAATTGAGCTAGCCACCGGTCAGCACGGAGGTGCACGCGGTGAAAAAGAAGCGGGTAAAGCGCCTCGTACAGGTCTTTTGTCGCACAGCAGCACAAAACGAGGTCGTTGCCTTGCAAGTGGTTGCCAATTTGCTGAAGGATCTCCAGGGGAAGCTGGACCAACGTCGTCATGGGGAGCAGAGGGACACCAAAAAGCAAACAAGAAAAATAAAAAGGGAGAGGGGCGGGAGAAAACGAGAAAAAAAAAGCAAGAGTGGTACGAGTGAAATATAAAAAGAACAGGAAAACGAAACGAGAAAAAAAAAGGAGGGGAGGCGTGGAGGTGTGAGGTGTGTGAAAAAGAAGAAAAAAAGTCGTAAGAAAAAGGGGGTCCGTCGTCTGGGCCCCATTCTGCCCGCGCATGAATCATGCCGCTTTTGGCAAATCCCATGCAAACACTTGCATCATCCAACGCCATACGTCTGAATCACTGCTCATTTTCCATAAACACGCGACAAACAGTAATAAACGGTGATCCATTTTGTGAAATCGCCCCATGGTCGACCTTTTTTCTTTAGTATTTTCTCAAAAACGCGTGTGCCGCCTTTGAAGCGGAGCTAGGAAACGGACATGGCTGCATTATTGTGCCAGCAGCAAAAGAAATTCAGCCCTGTTTTATTCTCAGAGACAAATCTGACCACGAAAACACAGCTTTTGTGGACGCGACGGAGTCACGATTGCCACAAGACCACTTGATCTTGCTCTCATGATACCAAATTTCAAAGACGCAGCATCATACTTTGGCACATCATCCAATTGCTCATGTCGGTGCATGAATTCATCCAAAAAGCGATAGCCAGGCACGTGTAGACCGTAGGGCTTGAGGAGTCCAGCAGGGTCCATGTGCCAAATATGTCGTATCCTTCGCGCTTGGGCTCCTGGGGCGCTTTGGTCGTCCGTTTTGGTGGTTGTGGAGGCCAATTGAGACGGTGGCAAGAGCATCATCAGCTTGGGATGCTCCACGTCTCGCATTTGAAGGTCGATGACGGCCAATTGCGTAGAATAAGGCAGCGAAAACACAAAAGCATTGGAGTCACGGTCTGTACAATAATGAGCAAGGGCGTCGACACGACCCTTGGCTGTCTCGCAGTAAGGAATATCACTTACGGCGCCCAAAGTCGCGAATTTGTACGGCGAAGAGCGCAAGTCCAGGTGCAACGTCGTTAAAAAGGGGCACATTTTGGACAGGGCGACAAGCGTGCCGGTGGAGGCAAGACGCACATTTTTTGCGCGCAGCGTGTGCAATGAATGCCTTTTGGTGTCCACACCGACCTGTGAGCACAATTGATACGGCAGTCCCCGCCGATCACGGGCAAGGACACGCATGTCGCGTACATCCAGCAGTGTCCCAATATCCACGTTGCTAATGTCCATGGTGCGCAGCTGCTGAAACTGTGTGAGCGTGCGGATGAGATCAAACGACGGCCAAAGGTCGGGTGAGTGCAGTGTCAGGGCCGTGAAAGCGACAGCGTGTTGAGCAAACGCGTCCAAAAGGGGCGCCACGTGCTGATTGATGGTGATTTTCAGGTGCTCGAGCTTCGAAAAGATAAACGAGCGCTCTTGTGTGGATGGTTTCCAAAGCGATGGCACGTGAAGCCATTTTGACTGGCTAAAGCTCACGTCCAGTTCACACACATGTGGCACCCAGGAGCTCAGATACGCGACAAGCAGCTCCAATTCAGAGGTATTATGGTATTGGCGCACAACGTGGATCCGAAGCGACGCCAACGAGGTCCAAGACAAGGAGGAGGGTATCAATGTGTTGTTGTCTTTTGAAAAAAAGGCAGGCGGATAAGAAGATGGCGTCATGTCAATGATGCAGCAGGCAAACGACTCGAGATGCGGGCAGGCCAATTGAATTTCGACAAGATCGACAAAGAAAAACGCCGCACTGCGCACACGTTCCGTGGTCATGTATTCGGTGCGTCCCACATCGAGCAGGTCAAGGTGCTGGAGATGCTGCAGATTTGGCAACATGGCAAGACGGAAGCAACAAAGAGGTAATTGATTGGAGACGCGCAGATTGCGCAAGCGCGACTGCAAAAGCAAAGGTTTCAACAGCGCGACGGCGTCGTCGCTGAGTTGATAATTATACGGGTGCTTGTCATTGTTGGTTTGCCGCGTGAGAAGCATGCCATTGATCTCCAGGGACGAAGCAGACTTGCATTGCTGCAGCAATTGTGCTATTTGATGCAAGTAAAAGGCGCCCGCGCCGCCAACGACGCGCACCTGACGCACAGCCGACCACATGGGCAATGACACGGGCTTTTCCAGGTCAGCCAGCAGCTGCTGGAAGACTACCCGAGTTTTGGCCTCCGCCGTCGCAAATGGTCCGTCGACAAAGGAAGGGAGAGGGCGTAACAAAAATGTATGGAAGAGAAACGGGCAAACGAGCTCGTTAAACAAGGAGCAGCACTGGCGCACGCTTTTCAGGTCGGCCTTGCTGAGCAGCGCAAAGATAAGCGACAACAATTCATTTGGCAACATTTGCTGAATGTTGAGCATCGTGACTAGGCAAAGACAATGAAGTGAGAGCTATTTTCAAAACGAAAGACCAGGGTAACAGGAATAAATAGGGCGCGGGTATGGACAGGGAACAAAAAGAGAGCAGCGCGATAAAAAAAAAATAGCGGCGGCCTTTTTCAATTCTCAAAGAAAATGGCGCATGAACGCCGATGGCGGAGACTGACCCTTTTTTTTTTTTTTTTTTTTTTTTTTTTGGCTCCGTGTTGTTCAGGGACCAATGCGGCATTTTTTGGGCTGCGGATTTTTCCTGCTTGGACCTGATAATTGCTTTTTACGTTTGACAAGCTTTGCGCAATAGACAACCGGCTTTAATTTGACCCCGCAAATAACCTTACAGTGGTTTCGCAACACATTTGTTAATTTCAGTGAATCCTTGATGCTTCAAGAAGCCCAAAAACGAATTGCGCGGAAAAAATCTTGATTTGGACGTTGAACTCTACTTCTGTATCATATGATACTCCATTTAAATTTGGTGAGCGAGTTACTGCAAGTGTGAAGCGTGTTTTGCCTCAGTTTCCAAAAAAAAATCATTCAGGGGCACCCAAGAAATGTACAAAACAAGCTTTTATTACTGTATTGGTTTTGGGATTTTACAGACAAAAAAAAAAGTATGATATTTGATACTTTCATTTTTAATTTCAGATGGTCAAGAATCTGATACGCTCTGAGGCTCTTCTGTCACTTCTTTCATGCCCGCAGCAGCGCGCCAAACTTCATGAAAAGGCGCGTTTGGTTTTGAAAAACGGCAATAATGCGAGATTTTCGGATTTCACCACCGATATGCTGTGCCTCCAGAATTTTTTTTACAGCCTGCCTGCCCGCCAATGAGAATTGCCTCAAGGATCATCAAGGCACGAACCACAGCCTAGTGCTCGCCATCATAGGTCCACTATCATAGTTTTTTTTCAGCACGCAAATCCCAAAGATGAAAAATCACAAATTTTCTCTATTTTGCATTTAATTTGCCATCCACTTGGCTGATCCCGCTCAAAAAATGCTGCGTTGGATTCAATGCAAAAATTGCAATAAAAATGCTTAAAACCGCAAAGCGCTACGACCACTTTTGAAAAATTCAGGGGTCACTCAGGGGTCACACATTTCAATCTCAGAAAATTCCAAATTTGGGAAATTTCGAACTCCGAGTGATCAATGCATCCCAAACAGGCATCTCCGACAATTTGCTATCGGCTGACAAAATAGCGAGTCGCCCCAGCGTAAGTAAAAAGGCCAAAGAGTGACGCATAAACGGCGATCGACTGAGAAAAGTGCCTACTTTGGTCAATGTTTGTTGCAAAAATTTAAGGCTTGACACTTCCAAATTAGGGTGCGCAAATTGCATGAAATTTTTTTTGTATACTGTACTACGTAGTACTGTACACTCCTGCGATGAGCGCCTTGAGGTGAAATGACATCGAAATCAATATTCAGGCTACCTATCAATGACCGGCAAACGTATGATATCATATGAAGTTATATTTTAGGTGTCGATTTAAATAGGTATCATATTTAAGTGCTAACAGAGTGTCTGCGCCCTTATTTCTTGGCATTGGTGGGACTGGGTAAGACGATTTGAAGGAAATGACGATCAAAGTCGGATTTTTCACAGACACCTTGATTTCTCGATCAGTTTTTGTTTGGTACTGGTGCAACTGGTTTCATTCTTAGACAATGAATTGAATTTTGCATCTATTATCACAGTGGAACGTCTTGGTTTGCATAGGTCGGTTGCCGAGAATTGACCAATCTTAAATTTCACGTGATTAGCGTCAGCATGCGACAGATGTCGTCCATCGGGAAGCCAGAAAGATGTGAAATAATACTATTATATCATAGCAACACGAAACATTTTTTTTTGCAATGTAAATTCATTGCGGCATTTTTTGTA
The DNA here is from genome assembly GCA_025201375.1 of Gongronella butleri. Classification (NCBI taxonomy): domain Eukaryota; kingdom Fungi; phylum Mucoromycota; class Mucoromycetes; order Mucorales; family Cunninghamellaceae; genus Gongronella; species Gongronella butleri. Next base: position 362,323 of record JAIWZP010000026.1, on the reverse strand, counting down.
CAAGTTGGCACAACAGCTAAACTTTTTCCTTGGGGCAGTGAGGTGCCATGCCGTCCTCTGAGAGCTGTAGGTCTCACTCGGTTCTGTAATTTATCAGATCATTTAAGAACGTGTGTAGGGCGACAACATTCAAATGTCAGTGATTTTTTAACATCTGCGCTTGTTTCATCAATTACATAGAGTCGCTGTAAAGAAACCGTGCCCACTCGACACGGACGCAGATCATGCATATTTCATCACGCTATAACTTAAAGTCATGGCAAGGTCGCTGCCGAATAAATCGAAATTAAAATGCTTTATCCTTTAATTGCGTGTAAAAAAACATGTAGAATTCGACTATCGGGGAACCCAAATGGAGGAGAAATGACAAATGAAAGTGTCACTTTCCAAGGATGCAATCGTCATGCACTTTGCTTGAAAAGTTTGTGCGCAGCATGGAAAAATTAATTTTATACGCAATTGCTGCGTGCCGCCTTTCAAAGAACATTTTTTGCTGGTGCACGTTAATCAACGTTAGAAACTCGAAAGCTCACGACTGCGCATTTGTATTGAGCCATTTTAGCTGTGAGTAAACATTTTGACAAGACTGGACGCAAAAAAAACAGTCACCCCATAAACGACATGAATGTTGATCGTGCTAGATTGACATTGGGGAAACAAGGGCTCGTTTTAATGCGCGCCGCGGAGTCTCTAAATGGAGCGCCGCAGCGCGTACCTTTTTTTTTTTTTTTTTTTTTTTGACCGCGCTATTTCATGGCCCCCTCCATTTTCGGTACCTTTTTTTTTTCCAAGCCTCAGAATTGTGATGCACAGACCATTTTTTCCATGCTTCTTAGTTGGGCACGGCTATTTTTACGCGGTGCCTCGCACCGCTTCCGTACGACCCTGCATTTTGACGGAGCTCTTTAATGCTTTACCTCGCTGTTTACATTTTTTTTTTTACCGTTCCCTCCCTTTTTTTTTTTTTTTTTTATAAATTTGTCGCATATGCTCTTGGCTCGTGCAAGATGGCATGGGGACCCACAAGTTGGCAAAAGGCAAGCCTGGGAATTTTTCCATCTTTGGGCATTCAAAAAAAAATCGTGACTCGGGGCCACAGGGCGTAAAAAAAAATATAAAAGGGGTGGTTTTTCGAGGTTGAAAGTGGCTCCTCATCTTCCTTAGCCAGCAACTCTGCCTCTAGCCTTGTTGCAGCTATTCAGGGGTTGGTGTCTCGGACCGACTTCGACCATGAGCGATGCTTCACGGCAAAGCTCCCCAATTTTTTGAATTTGACTTTGTTTCGGCATGGTCAACCTCGTTTTATTTCAAAATCTCTGAAACGAAAAAAAAAATCTGGAGGTACGCTTTTCCTCTTGTGTGAGTTTTTTTCTTTTTTCCTATTTTACAAATGCGCCCTACTATTTTCTCTGATAAGATATCGTACTCGTGCATAAAGAGCGGTAAAAGTGCGCTAGCAGGAGGGCTAAACGGCCGCATTTTTAGCCATGCAATCGAGCAGTATGCCAAGGTGCGTGTATTTCGCGTTTCTCACTTTTTTCTTTCTTTTATTCTATGATACGCGCGCCGTACGCGATTAAGAGTGACGGAGATAATGTGGGATGCGGCGCTACAAGCGAAAAAAGAAGGCACGATGGCATTGAAACGCCATCCATTGCATCTATTCTGATTTTTTCTTGCCAAAAAGCAACTTGAGCGAGGACCAGACAAAGCCGGCAATGACACCGACAAGGTGACCGAGGAAAGTCGACACGACACACGAGATGGGCCATTTCTACCAGGAAAAAGTGTCATTTTGAGCGCTTGTTCTCCGGGAAGACGCGTCGAATTTCTCGTGCTGGGCCATTTTTACCTGCCAATCCGTCTCCCAGTCCAAGGGCAGCACAATGGCACCCACCCACGAGCCAATCAATGCACAGATCACTTGGGTATACGCGTAAATTTCATGAATCGTGGTCGGGCTGCAGTGAAAAAAAAGGTTAAAACATGTTTCTTTTGCGACAGGCGTCTCATTTTGCAGTATTTTACGCATGTTGCAGATACACCTTGACCCAGATCTGACCGGATGATGGCGACAGTGTCTGGAAGGCGGCCATCACGGTGATGACGGCAAGGTAGGCGGCGAACAGGAGTGTGTTGTAGACCTCACTACAGAAAAAGCGTAAAATAAAGCGTGTGAGTCGTTTGACGCGCCCAATTCCAAGATTCTCTTCCAATTGGCACGAGATATTACTGTGCAATGGAGGCGCCAAAGAGAACGAGGACAACATGGAAGATCCCCGTGGCGATGAGGGTGACAATAAGCGCTTTAACGACAGTGGACTATGGAAAAATGGCGAATTGAGCGGGTAAGACGTTCGCTCGGCCCTTTTTGACAGACGAAGCAAAGCAATTCGTAGTCAAAGGGAATTCCTTACAATTTGGAAGGCACGCTTGAGAAGTAACGAGACGATAAGCAGAGCGGTGTGAGCGATGATCAAGAGCGGCAGGGCAGTGCCCAGGGTGTTGAGCGGATCCTTGATCAGGTTTGTGTGCGGCAGCTGGAACACGCACGCATAATTGATAAGGCACGACGTGAAGGCTATGAAAAAGTAGAGCACAAGACCGCTCATGGTGGGAAACGACGAAAAAAAAAAACAGAAAGAGCCACGTTTAATTGAAAGTACAAAAAAAGCGCGCCTTTGAGCTTTCCTTTTTGAGCAGGCCTCTCGCCAGTTGTCTTGGAACTCGCGTTCTTTTTTTTTTTTTTCGCTCTCAGCCCATTGCCATTCATTCATGCGACAAAATATCTTCAATCGCACCAATGTTATCTCCTCGTTATTTGAGCATGTTGTAACAAATTGGACGACTTTCTTTTGGCATTAATTCCTTTCTCTGACGCGTGGAGTGGTGATTTTGATCGTGAATGGGCTATTGTTTAAAATCATAAATACGAGCTTGTAGGTGATTCAGCAATTCGATCTCGCCTCAATTTGGCCCAGACACTTGCACCATGTCAGCCGTCATGTGCTTTAAATATGGAGCTGTTTGGACAGCGTTGCCCAAAAAATCTTAGGCAAAAGGAGAAAAAATAGTATTTTAGTCGTTTTACTCGACGAGAATATCGCCTATGAGAGCATGAGATATCTCAAAAATATGAGCGATGAAAAGCAGCGTAGTCGACTTATTTTGCGACAAGGATTATGTTCTGCTATTGGCGATCTAGATAATCAAATGCCTCTTTTGCTAAGATTTCCAATGTAACTCTCCAACGAGGCTCCGTAAAGATTTAAAACACGTGCATCGTCAAACGATAAGTTTGAAAGCCGCGTGGAACTCAGTTTGCAGCTGCCACGCTCATCAGGGGGTGCGCCACGCTCAAATAAAAAAATAAGCCGTTTTGGTCCCTCGAAAAGAAATGGCAAACTTGGGTTCGCAGAATGACACGAAACTTGCACACAAGATTCATCGTATGGTCAAACGACGGGAAATGCCAAAAAGGGACGTGATCAATCAGATCGTCGGCGAGCAATCTGCGATTTTCGATAAAACTTTACATGCAAATGGAACGGAAAATCGCGCGCATTTTGTCACGCTGACGCGTCTACCGGCAAGAGAGACGCGAGGTGCATGTATTTATATTACAAGAACAGGCGCATCAGTCGACGACTGACGCGGTTTGTCACGCGTCAAATTTTCCTTGCAAACAAGTTGTTCGTGTCAATTCCGCCACCACGCAGCTTTTTTAAAGATCACTGAGATTAACATACGCAGCGAGCCACGCTCTTTCGGGTGAGGTGACTTTCAAGGCGCTGTGGACAATCCTCGCTGAGTTTGCCTTGGCATGAAAATTTGCAGATTTTCGCACTGTACGCGAGAGTCGGTCAATGGACTGCTGGATATTTTTCCGTTTTCGTTGGTAAACGCAACCAGTATTACCCTTACTTGAAGGGCGTGGCGATTCGAGGACTTAAATTTCACCATTTTCAACTCATTGACTGTACCCTTTGGAAAATCCGCTATTTTCGAAAATGGTTGTTTCGCGCCCATTTATTGGTCGGTGTACTGCGCAGGTAGGATCATTCGAACGAGAAGCCCTGGATTTACTGATTCAAAGACCAAATGGTCCGTGCAAGACGTAAATTCCGCACGACAAGTGATCAAAAGACACCAAAAGTGTTTCAATTGCGATTTTCTCAAAACCTTCTCAGTCCATCATCCATTTTAATACCATAGAGGTTGCACGCGACCAACAAGAGATCAAAACATTGCAATAGCGGTACATGTGACGCACTTTTTGGTCGAACAATATTGGGAAAAGCGCCAAAATGTCAATTTCACGCTTATTCTTTCAAGCAATGCCATGGAAATTGTGACCTCAATTATGCATTTGCTGCTGCGTGACAACTATTATTTGATGCTCCTCGTTTTTCGCTCTTAACGATATCGCTCGCTACCATCCGCACCATTAAAAAAATGGGCAACAATACAGTAGCAAAACGAAAAGGCGCAATTTTCAAGTTATGTACCATTTTAATCAAATTCACCACGATTTTTGCTCTTCAATTATTGACAATTCACGCAGATCTTTCTTTGTATACAGTATCGGATGAGACATTGCACGCGTGACAAAGAGCGCGTCAAAATGTGCCTGAGGGAAAATTCGAGTGCATTCCTAACTCCGACAAGAGCAGGGCGGAGTTGATGACGCGGACAGCCTACAAAAAAAAAACAAGCATGACGCAAGACGCACTTCTTTTTTGTTTCTTCTTTACCCACTCCTTTTTTTTTTACCACATGGTAAGCGACGAGACTATTTTTTTCGCTCTGATCACGTTTCTAACTGCTTTTTTAGTCTCTTCAACTGACGCCAAGCACACACAAGTCGGAGCAAGTGTCGACGCTTAGCACGACGCACCAGGAATTCGCGGTGCACGACACCCTGCGCAATGGCACTCGCTCTGTCAAGGCCGAGGTGATGCCTGGCCACGCTCTCGAGTCGCGTCTTTCCAACGTAAGCACACGTGAATATATGAATTGAATGGCTTCTCACCGTGTCTTTTGCTTCTTTTCTAGTGGGGCGAGTCGCAGTGGGAGCTCAAGTTGAACCTTGCTCGCCAAAATTACGGTCTTCACGCTCCCATCAAGCTGATGATGGAGCGCTCCATTGTGGACAAGCGCACGCGTATGCCTGTGCTGCCTTCTTCTCACCTCCACTCTGATATTCTCACTGGCAAGGACGAGACTATCGACTTTGAAGACTATTTGAATAGTGAGTCTCATGTGTTTTTTTCTGCTTTTTTTGCGCGATTGACCCTTTTTTTTCTCTCTTTTTTTTCCACAGCACCCGAATCTTGCACCGACATGTTGGATGTGCACGCTGCCATGGAGCACAAGCTCTGCATGTGATTGCTCTTTCCCCCTTGTATATATCAATTCTGCAGTAAAACAGCCAATTGCGTCTTTATTTTAACATCTGTAGCGGTGGGGTGGCCAAAAACGAGACGAAAACCGCGTTTTTCCGCCCTATTGGGGAGAGGGAGGGAGGGGGAGAGCCACCGGTCTATGACTTTTCGGCGGGATCCACTTGACAAAGGAGCACACGCGCATCGATAAGCTGTTCTTCTTGCACGTGCATCTTGACAATGCCTTCGTGGCGGCTGAGGACCTTGACCTCGGTCTTCATCGATTCAATCGACAGCAACGGGTCGTTCTTCTTGACCACGGTACCTGAGGGCGCAAGCACCTTGAGGATACGGCAGGGCATCGACGACGTGTAAGGCGTGACTAAGGGAAAAAAAAAAAAAAAAAAAGACGGAAGGGAATGAATAAATTCGTGCCATTGCGCGGAATTTGAAGCAAAAAGGGACATACCTCGGTCATCATCGCCGCCCTCTTGCTTGCTAGCGAGGCGGTCCACCTTGGCGTACTCGGTGGGGTAGCCTTGCACAAAGTCGTGCACAAAAAAGTTCTTGTTGTCCACATCGTGCACGATTTGTGCCACGTAAAAGACGCGCTGGCTGCCGTCTGCAACAAAAAAAAAAGAAAAAAAAAGAAAAATGAGCATTGAAACGCGACAAAACAAGCAAACATTCAAAAAAAAATAATAAAATTACTGATGGTCAAGCGAAGGAGACCGTGGGCGCCTTGGATTCCACGCGGCCCGGTGAGTTCCTTGCCCACGAGATCGGTAGCGACCAAAGTGGTATTGAGGGGCAGCTCGAGGTCGCGGTTTTCACCGGGCTTTTCGCCATTAGTGAATTGGACAGCGCATTGGAAGTTATCCTTGGCATTTCGCTGCTCATTGTCTTGATGCAGGTATGTGACGCAGACGTGCTGCTCGTCACCAAGGCGGTAGCGCACCTGGGGACGGCGCCAAGGCACGTTGCGCCAATTGGAGCCGACATTGCGTAAGTGGACGCGTTGTGCGCGGCGGATGGACCAATCAAAGAGCGTGGCGGCCACAGCGCTGGGCTGGATCGCGTCGACGGTGACTTCAGGGAACAAAGCGGCCTTTTCTTGCTGGATAAAGTTAGTGTCAAAGGTGCCCGATTGGAATCGCGCGTTTTGCATGATGCGTAGCAAGAATTTCTGGTTTGTCGTGAGGCCGAGGATCACGCTGCGCGACAGAGCTTGCGACATGAGGCGCACGGCCTGCGCACGCGTCGGCGCGTGGACAATCACCTTGGCAATCATCGAATCGTAATAAATGGAGATTTCTGAGCCATCCTGGACGCCTGTGTCGTACCTCGCGCCGGGCAATTCCGCAGGTTTCCACTTGTAGATGGTGCCAGTGCGAGGCGCAAAGTCATGGTCGGGGTCTTCGGCACAAAGACGCACTTCCATGGCGTGACCTTGGAATTGCAAGTTCTTGAGCAAACCAGCGTCATCCAAATTGATCCCTTGCGCCACAAGAAGCTGCAATTCCACCAGATCAAGGCCAGAAATGCATTCGGTGATCGGATGCTCCACTTGCAGGCGCGTGTTCAGTTCCAAAAAGTAGAATTTCTTCGTCTTTTCGTCAAGGATGAACTCGGCCGTGCCTGCACCCTCGTAACGCAGCTTGCGTCCAAGCTCCACGGCCGCAGACGTCATTGCCTCACGCAATGCGCTATCCACCGCAGGCGACGGTGTCTCCTCGACCACCTTTTGGTGCCGACGCTGAATTGAGCAATCGCGCTCATTGATGTGATACACATTGCCATATTTGTCACCGAAAATTTGAATCTAAACAAGAAAAAAAAAACAAAAGGGGGGAGGGGAAGGGTGTCAATATCCCGTGCAAAAAGAAAAAAGACGCGGCGGGGAGGGGGAAGCGAGAGCGGGGAGGTGCGTGCACGCGTCTCATCAGACGCCTCCACCCCACCATCACATGAAAAAAAAATTCATGCAACCCCTCTTTTTTTTTTTTCTCTTTTCTCCGCTCCCCGCGCAATCTTACCTCGACGTGGCGAATGGATTCAAAGTATTTTTCAATCAGCAGGCGGTCCGAGCCAAATGAGCGCAGCGCCTCACCCTTTGCAGCTTCAATTTCAGAGTTCAATCTGTGCGAAAGCGAAAAAAAATTGGAAAAATGAGATTTTGTGCGCGTTTTGCTCTGTGTCACCTCCCTTTTTTTTTCTTTCTTTTCTTACTGTGAGGGATCGTAGACCGCACGCATGCCCTTGCCACCTCCACCAGCAGATGCCTTGAGCAAGACGGGGAAATCCATGCGTTTGGCTTCTTGCACAAGTCGATCAACGCTTTGGTCGTCGCCATTGTAACCGGGAATCAAGGGAATCGTGTTGGCGTGGTTCTGAATGAACACCTTGGCGGCGATCTACCCATGTTGCAATATGCAAATTGAGCCATTGCGCACGAAAAAATATGATTTTTCTTCGCATTTTATACCTTGTCGCCAATGGCGCGGATGGAGTCTGGGGTAGGGCCGATGAAATTGATGCCTGCGTCCAGCACCTGTTGCGCAAAGTCCGCATTCTCAGAGAGGAAGCCGTATCCAGGATGCAGGGCGTCTGCGCCAGCGCGCTTGGCCACGTCAATCAATTTGGCGCCCACCAGGTACGACTCGGCGGCAATTGAGGGACCAATGTGGTACGCCTCGTCAGCGAGCTTGACAAAGGGTGCGTTCTCGTCACTGCCATGGCACAAAGAATAAAAAAAAATTGAGGACCAGTTTGTGTCGCGCTTGTTTTATTGCTTACCTATCCGAATACACGGCCACAGTGGCAATACCGAGACGCTGACACGTGCGGATAACACGGCAGGCGATCTCGCCACGGTTGGCAATAAGAACCTTGTAGATAGGGGTGGGGGTAGCAGCAACCATACGGCGAAAACGAGTGTGGAAAAAGGCTATGAAGAATAAAATAAAAAAAAAAGAAAAGCGGCAAAAGCGTGAGTAAAAGATATTTAATCGGACGGCCCTGAATTTCCGCTTTAGGTCGCCGCCCATCTGACGCATGACATGTGCTTGGAAGCCTACCCCACACTTTGCTTGCCCGCTTGGCCTGGCCCCAAAGGAAAAGAATTCACCCTAAATCGCAAACTCGTGCAACCATTCCCCAGATCTCCCCATTTTTCGATGCATGATTTCCCAAGTTTTTTTTTATTGATCATAATTTCGCTATGTGCTGTGCGTCGACCAATAATCTACTTGCTCCACGAGTCGTACTAAAAAAAAAGAAGAGTCAATCCAGGTGCTTTGTTTTATGTCGGGCATTGCCCATGTCCATCCTTACCTTCTTGGGCACCATGCCCTCAGGCGGCTTGGTCTCGACAGTCTTGGCGCCGACCTCGCTCCAATTGGTCGACAAGCAGGTGCCATTGCTTTCAACAAAACTCTTCATCATTGCACGACGCGTGTCCTCGTCGGCATTCTTGTAAATCGACTGGAACAGGTCGTTCACGGCCTGCTCGCCCTCGGCCTTGTCCTCGCCCTTCTCAATGTCGCGCACAAGCTTGTTCCAGTCCTTGCTGGGGCGCGCACTCGTCGATGTGTTCACTAGGAAAAGAGAAAGAGCGTGAGATTGGGACAATATCGATAAAAAGAAGAGAGAATGTCTTACTGGCGGTGCCTTGATCATGCTCGCTCTCTAAAGCACCCCACAAGATGCCGGCCTCTTTCTTTTTCAGCTTGATTTCAAGCTTGGTCGACAGCACCTCGAATTTGCAGTCGCTGGGCACAATTGGGTGCGCAAGGGGGTCCAGCTCCAAGTTATAGTCGGCGCCCGTGGGCATCTTGATCGTAAGCGACAGCTAAAAAAAAAAAAAAGTGAGACTCCGCGCCGTGTCACATGGATTGCGACGCGTTCCAATTCATACCGAATTGTCGAAAAATTCCAGGCTAACATGGTCGCGGTTGATCTTTTTCATAAACACCTCGACCGTGACGTGGGTATCATTCTGGAACCACTCGTGTCTTTTAGAAAATGTGCAAAAAGCGTCAGAGTCAAGGGTGATTGGTGCTCATCGCGCTTTATTTTTTCATACCTGACACGCGCGGCTTGGGGTGTAGTGGCTGCAGGGGCCGCAGGAGCCACAGGCGCGGGCAGCTCCGTGGGCTTGGGCGTCTCGGGCTCTGAAATGGGCGTTTGTGAGTTTGCCGCCGTTGTCTGTTTTTGCCATTTCGCGCTTACCCTTTGGAATCTTTTCCGAGTTTTTACGCAACCAGGTGACGAGGGTCTTCTCGGCGGGGTTCAGATCCTTGGACGTCTCGAGGTGGGTCTGTGCCGACTTGAATTGGCCCAAGCGGTGCAGCGTGATACCCGTTTGGAGATGAGCGCGCGCAAGCAGGCTGCGCGAGCCCTGCTTGTCTTCCAGCGTAGATAGTGCAAGCTGCGCGTCCTTGAGCGCGTCGTCCAGCTTGTTTACTTTTTGATACGCGCCACAGCTACACACGCAAAGAAAAGAAAAAATACACGAAATCGTGAGCACATCTATTAGATTCAGGGCCAAACAGTTTACCGGCGAAGCAAAAACTCGGGATTCGAGGGCTCGAGAGCAAGTGCCTGCGAGTACAAGTCCAAAGCCTCGTCAAAATCGTCGTCAAAATAGGCATCATTGCCACGAGCAAACAGTTCAGCGCCAGACATGGGTGAAAAAAATAATAAAAAAAGGGAGAGTGAGGAAGAAAGAGAGCTGTTTGGAATCTGAGAGAAAATCAAGGAAAATCTCCCAACCGCAGCCTCGCTTTTTCAACCCCGACATCAGCAAACACAATCAATTCTCTTTGTTTTTTCAACGCGCGTGTCCCTTATCCATAGAAACGCGTCACAATTGCCAAAGGATGATTACATTGACTGCCACCGTTGCGCCATGATCCGACTGCTGGCTTGCGGCTGCCCAGCAATCGCGTCAAGAATGCAATTTTAAACCGACATTTGGGTCAACCTTGCTTTGTCATATGGTATGATATAATTTAGCGATTCATGGAATCATGGTGCTCTCCCCGTTTCACTGATCCTGGAAAGAGACAATGATATATTAGAAACCATATGAAACTCAATTTTTTTGAAGCTTTGACTGCTTGTGAATTCATCGCGCGTCTGGCTACAGTTTCATACTGTACATACTGTACAAAATACATTCGTACAACGGGATATGGGATAAAATCGCCACCATCTAGGCGCATGCTGCGGCAACGGCCCAACGAATCGACGCGCGAGTCACCTCAAATAATGGGAAATGCTGTAAATCAGCAACCACACGCGGTATGTACAGTAAAATAGCTTGTGTAAAATTGGTGGGTGGAGAAATGTGACAAGAAAACAAAAGACAAGAAATACAATCGCAAACAGATACGGTTTATTGAAATGTAAAACGATTCTCTATTTATACAAAACGTGAAAGGACAATGGTGTCGTATCGTAAGGATCGGTATCAAGCGCGTTTGTTTCAATCCATTGAATGCCATTGACATGCATACACATGGGGCCGATCAGAGCATGGCCATTGAGCCGGTGAAACCAGCGCCTGCGGCGCGCGGCTCTCTTTCTTTTTTTTTTATATTCTATTTTTGCCATGCTTGGCCCGAGCTTGTGGCTGGTCACAGCCGAGCCACGACTCTGCATGTCTGGATCATTTGTATTAAGGGCATTGATGGATGCATCACGTATTGAGCGCGTACAATTCGATGTGAGAGCATAAAGGATGATAAAGGTGCGCATTCCTTATTTTGGGCATCATGATTACAATGCGATGCGGATGACGGCCCGACAGCGGCCTGAGCGAGAGCGGGGAATCAAACCCCAGATTAGGAAGGAGCGTCAGAGCGGCGTGTGCGGCAATTGCCTTTCTTTTCAACACTAGTTATAAAATACAAGGTACTGTACGCGCCATTGCGCGTCTAAACAACTTGATCGCTTATGCTCTGAGGACGGCAAATACAACAGCTTGTGTTTGGAGAGATCGCGTCGGCATTTCGGCGACTTGGTATGCAACGACTCTGTGAACTCGCATTTTCGATATGATACTGTACGTGCGACGCGCCCAGCCCTTTGTATGATACATGATGTTCACATTCCAAGTGTAATTTACTGCGCAAAATGAATCTTTTTATTTTGTTGATTTAGGCAAATAAGTCCATGGAAATGATACAAACGAGAAAAAAAAATTGGGGATTGAGAAAAAGATGTCTAATCTATTCAATGAAGGGTTTGTCGCCATTGAAACATTGACCTATTCGTTCTTGGCCTTTGTCTTTGTAAGGACGGTGGGGGGTTGAATCCAGGTGCGGGTGATGAACTTGAGGGCCTCGTCGATGACGATGACGGGGAGCGAGATCCAGAGGACGCCTTTCCACTCATCGACGTTGAGGGGGACAATGGCAAAGAGCTTGTTGAAGAAGGGCACATACAGGATCATAAAGTGCAGGGCCATGGACAAGACAATGGCAAACACAAGGTAAGGGTTGCTCCATAGGGGCAAGGTCAGCAACGACTCGTTCTCGCTCAAGCTGTTCATGGCATTGAGCATCTCAATGACGACGAGGATGGACAGGCTGATGGTGGTGGCCTTCATGGACATGGCATTGGTGAACATTTCGCAGCCAATCTCGGGGAACAAGTCGGAGCATTGGTGGAAGTGGGACAATTGGTAGTAGGAGATCTGCGGGCCGCCCTGGTAAAACATGAACCACCAGACGTAGCCAAAGACAGTGGCAATGCCGACGTAGGTGCCAATGACCATGTAACGGAAGAAGAGCCAGCCGTCGATGAGGGGTTCGCGCGCATTGCGGGGCGGGCAGCGCATGATATCGTGGTCGGGCGGGTTGGTAGCGAGCGCGGTGGCGGGGAGGCCGTCGGTGACGAGGTTGACCCAGAGCAATTGGACGGGGATCAAGGCTTCGGGCAGGCCCAACAAGACGGTCAAAAAGATGGAGACGACTTCGCCAATGTTGGACGAGATCAGATAGCGGATGAATTGCTTTGTGTTGTTGTAGATGCTGCGACCCTCCTCGACGGCGCTCTCAATGGTGGCAAAGTTGTTGTCGGCAAGGACCATGTCGGCGGCAAGCTTGGCAACGTCCGTGCCCGAGCCCATGGCAACGCCAATGTCGGCCTTTTTCAAAGCCGGAGCATCATTGACACCATCACCGGTCATGGCGACGATTTCACCGAGCGATTGAAGCAGATCGACGAGCGCTTGCTTGTGAGCAGGCTCGGTACGCGAGAAAAGGCTAGCATTCTTGACGGCGGCAATCTTTTGCTCGGCATCCAATGCATCAAATTCGCGGCCAGTGAAGCTCTTGCCCGTCAGGTCCTCGTCGGCGTCAAAGACGCCAATGTCGCGACAGATGGCCTCGGCGGTGTTTTTGTTGTCACCGGTAATGACGATGACACGGATGCCGGCGGTTTTGCACTTTTCAACCGAAGCACGGACCTCGGGGCGGGGCGGATCTTGCATGGCGACAATGCCACAGAAGACCATGTTTTGCTCATAGTCGATGAAGCGGGCTTGGTCGGCCAAATCGACATCATTGACGGACACGTTGTCGATTTTGGCGAGACCCAGGCAACGCAGGGCCATGCCCTGGCCATATTCGAGCAACTTTTCGTCCAAAGCCTTGCGCAATTCCGCAGTCAAGGGAATGGGCGCGCCTTCGTCGACCATGACATACGCGCAACGATCGAGGACAGCCTCAGGGGCACCCTTGACCAAAAGCGACGATGACGACGCATTGTGCTTGTCCTGCACAATGACCGACATGGCCTTGCGGTCACGCGTGAACTCGAGCGTGGCCTGGCGTTCATAGTGCTCCGAATAATAGTCATTGCATGCGGTGGCGCGTTGCATCGCAGGCAACGCCTCCAAATGCGCATTGTAGTGCAAGTCGTCCGTGCCCATCTTTTCAACAAGCACTTGCAGTGCCGCCTCGGTCGGCTCACCAATGTTGCTGTACGTGTTGGACGCCTAAATTCGATGATGAAATGAGTGAAGTGGGTGAAATTGGTGAGAAAACAGCTAAAAACCAACAAAAAAAAAACTCTTTTTTTTTGTACCTCGTCATAGACGATGCGCGCGTCATTGCAGAGGGAGCAAATGCGGGTGACTTCGCGTGTGACGGCGTGGTGCACGGGCAGATCAACCAAGGGGGTGCCATCGGGCAAAGAAAGCTTGCCAATGGGCGCGTAGCTGGTGCCATGGATGTGGATATCATGCAAATGGCCCGAGGCATTGTGAACGGTCAAGAGGCGCGAGACGCTCATCTGGTTGGTGGTGAGAGTGCCGGTCTTGTCGCTGCAAATGACGGATGTGCAGCCGAGAGTCTCGACGGAGGGCAAGCTGCGCACAATGGCGCCACGCTTGGCCATCTTCTTGGTACCGAGAGCGAGACAGGCGGTGATGACGGCAGCCAGACCCTCGGGAATGGCCGCGACAGCAAGGGCAACGGCAATCTTAAAGTAGTAGACAGCACCGGACATCCAGCCATTGTGCGAAGGATCGCTAAAGTGGCGAATGTTCACCAACCAGACCAAAATACAAATAACAGTAATGACCTTGGCAAGCGCATCACCAAAGTCGTCGAGCTTCTTCTTGAGCGGCGTCTTTTCAGAGATCTGCGACGTGATGGACGTGTGGATGTCGCCAATCGCCGTCATGGATCCCGTCGCAACAACAATCGCACGCGCCTTGCCCAAAACACACGTCGTGCCAGAGAAAACAAGGTTCGTTTGATCCTGCTTGACAGCGCCAGCATCTTCAATTGCTGCCAACGTCTTGTTCACGCTAACAGATTCACCTAAAAAAAAAAAAAGAAAAAAAATGCGGGCACAAAAAAAGGTGTCAATAAAAAGTGTCAATGGCCGTCGAGACAAGCGTGTCTCCATGGTTCCCTCTTTGCCCCTTGGACCAATTTCTTCCAATTTCATCCCAAAAAATTTGTCCAGTGCCTCAAGTCCTTTTGACGCCTTTTCTCGCAAAATGTCCACGAATTGAAAACCAATGACAACCCAACTTGGTCTCAGTGCCCCGTGAATATCTCCAATCGCTTCCCCCACCGTTTCAATTCCTCGCAAGGCTTCGTAATGCCTCAACAATCACCAATTTCTTCTAAAAACGTGATTTTCCTCATTCAAATCGTCCAAACTTACCAGTGAGGATGGCCTGGTCGACGCGGAAGACCGAGGAGCCGAGGGACAAGAGGCGTGCGTCGGCGGGGATCTTGTCGCCAACGGCAATATCGATGATGTCGCCGGGAACGAGTTCGGTGGCACGGATTTTGGCGAGGACGCCGTCATTGCGAACGACCTTTGCCTCGTCGGGCGAGTATTCCTTGAGAGCGTCAATGGCCCTTTCAGCGCTGGACTCCTGCAGCACGCCGACGGTGGCGTTGGCAATGAGAATAAGCAGAATGACGAGCGGTTCGACAAATGCCGTGGTAGCGGACTCGATATCCTCGTGTTCTTCCATCCACGCAAGCGCAAACGAGATGATGGCCGCGCCGAGCAGAATCAGGACAAGTTGATCCTGGAATTGATCCAAGATCAGGCGCCACAGGGGCGTCGACTCTTCTTCAGGCAATTCTATTTTATAATAAAAACGCGTCAGCACACGCCAGATTCAGCCTCTTTGCTTACCATTGGCACCAAACTTGCGACGCTGGTCCTTGACTTGGGTGTCAGTCAGACCATATTGAGGCGACACCTTGAAGTGAGTGCACACCTCTTCCGGTGTTTTCAAAAACGAGTCTTCCATAAAATAAAAAGGAAGGAAAAGGAGGCGAGAGCCAAAGGAAAAAAAGAAAAGGAGGAGGAGGAGGCGGAGAGAGGAAAGTGAGAGGAGAAACGAGCGAAGAAGGGGGGGGGGAAAGTGCTGGAATTCGTTGAAAAGAAAAAGAGGTAGCAAACAAAAATAGCCCGTTTTGCTCAAAAAAAAGGGGGAGGACAGACCAAATTAAGCAATACGCAATTGGTCGTCATGGAAAAACGGGCAACGTGGCACACCATTCATGGCGCAAAAAGGCCCACTTCAATCTCAGCATTGATCCAGGAAAATAAAAAAAAAGCTCTGGTTTATTACAAATGGCGCCAGGGCGACGCTTACAAATACACGTAATGGGTCGACATAATATGCTGGCTGGACAATGGCAACCTTTCAAAAATGGCCGACCAGTCTACAGGCGGCACCATCGCTCTGTACAGGTTCAAAATCGCTTGGAATTGTTCTTTTAGCGACGGCGTCGGCACCTGCTGCGAAATGGCCATCACAATGATGTCTAAATGCTGTAAAAAAAGAAAAATAAATTAGCGCACGACGCGACACGCGACGCGATGTGGCCCAATTTTTTTTTCGTCATTTTTCGCCTTTTTCGTCATTTTTCGTCATTTTTTCTCCAGTTTGTTTTTGTACGCGACGCGGCGCCACGCGAAGCAAAGCGAATATTTTCTTTTTCTTTTTCTTTTTCTTTTTCTTTCTTTTTCTTTCTTTTTTTTTCTCTCCATTTTCTTGTCTTGTACCTGGAGACCGGCCTCTGGATTGACCCTGATCATGTCGCATAAGCCTACGAATGCGGAATCCTTCTCAGCCTGATCATAGTCGTGTTCTCGCACGGCCTTGTCGAGCCATGGGCCGATGAATTCGGGCAAGCGAGCGGCCATGACGGTGGGGCAGGCGGAACCGAGGCGTCCGAGGGCGATGATGGTGTTTTTTTGCATGTCTGGGCGTATGCCATCGTAGGCAGTCTGTGGGTGGAGGATGGGGATCATGCGGTCTAGCAGTGGAGGGATAAACGGCTCAATGGCATTGCCCCAGCGCAGGGCAATTTCGCCGACGCACCAAATGGCATTGTTGCTGTGATAAGCGGTGGCGTCCATCTGGTCGATCAGGCCTTCCAAAAACGACGGCACGGACGGTGCTAGTGTGTCAAAGCACGCGGTTGCCAAGTCGCCAATTAATGCGCACGTCCACGTGACCACCTCGCTCTCTTGGTCGCGCACACACACGTCCAGCATTTTGAGCAGCGTGGATCTGGCGACCAATGGCCGGATGTTCGTGCCCAGGCCCTGCACAAGGCCAGAAAGCACCTGCAACGCGCCCACAAGGAATTCAAGGTCCATCACCTCGTTGGTCATCAGATAAACGCGCAGCGTCGTGTTGATAAAATACAGACAACGCAAAAACACCAATTCCGCATAGGGCTCAAATGCATTGCCAAGCGCAGCCGTCACGGAACAGAGGCACTAGAAGCCAAAAATAAAAAAAAATAAAAATGTCAATGGGCGCATGACCCCCTTTTTTTTCTCTCTCTCTCTTTTTCAGCCCCCCCCCCCCCACATGCAATTGCGCCCAACGGCACACCCCCTTTTTTTTTTTTTGCCTCGCCTCCCCTTACCGAAAACAGTGGAAACCAATTGGGATCATTGTCGGCCAGGGCATTCCATCGTGAAACAAGCGGAAGCATGACTAATTCCTTGACGCCCGGCTGCTGCAGGGCGTGACCCACCGATTCGGACAGGCTGCCAAGGCTGTCGAGCAGCAGATTCGTATTTCGCTCGCCGTACATTGAAAAGGCAGCGTTCATCTTGGCCAGGATTTCCGGTAAATAAGGTGTCAGCGCCACGACGGAGCTTTCTTCTATAAACGTCGTCAGCGCCGCGCTGGCCGTCGTCTGCACCTGCTTGTCCGTGTCAAGCAGGCTCCGGAGCACCGAATCAAGCACCGGTTTATACACCATGTCGCGCCCTTTTTCAGTAAAAAACTGCGGCACGGTCCACTTTGAATACCGACTTAGTGTCCAGCACGCCGTGGCACGGACGCATGGCTAATAAAGGGAAACCCGAGAGAAAAAGGGCAATCAGTCCCCCCGAAAAAAAAAAAAAAAATCATGCAGCATGCACACTGTTGACGTCACACGACACCAAAAAAAAAAAAAAAAAAAAAAAAAGAAAGAAAAACGAAAAGAAAAAAAAATTGTTATCTTACATTCAAATCGGTGGTGCTTTGAAGCAAGTAGGGTATCACGCCGGGTAAATGAGGTGCCATCGTCGAGATGCAATCTACAAATACAAACAAAATGAATAAAAGACGCATCAGGCTCTTTTGCCCTCTCGTTTGCCTTTTATTTGCCCTTCATTTGTCTTTTTGCCCTCCCATTGCTCTCCAATGCCCTCCAGTATGATCAATGGCTCTGTTCTGTTTTTTTTTTCTATTACCGGGATTGATGGTGCCAAGCGCCAAGATGCCGCTTTCGCGCAATTTCCAATTTTCAGAGTTCAATCGGCTGCTGAGGACCGTGAACAAGGCATAAACGACCTGTTCGGGATACTCGGACATCAGGCATTCGAACGAGGTGGCGCTACGTTTGCGACGAGTCCATTCCGAGTAGAATTCTTCATTTTCGGGAATAGGATCTTGGTCCATGTCATCATCGTCGTCGTCCATGCTGGCCAGCATGTCGTCGTCTTCGTCGTCGTCCAATTCGCTGTCGTCGTCAGACATGGCATTGTCGTCATCGTCATCGTCGGGCGCGAGACGCGCGTCTTCCATGCGTGTTGGTGGCGAAAGTGATGGTGCGTCTTGCATTGGCGTTGGCGAAGGTGGTGCCGAGCCATAATTGGCATTTTCGACGATTGGCGCGCCGGGGGTGGCGGCCACGGCCCTTTGTGTGGGCGATGGGGAGGGAGGAGATTGTCTGTCGTTGGAGGAGCAACCTGGCATGAGTGACAGGGGCAAAGAGGAGGGCGGTGTGGATGCCTGGTCGTCGTCAATGGAAGACGAGGGCATGAGCATCAATTCGTCTTCCTCGCTGAGGACCATGTGGTCGAGCAATAAAGGCACAAGCTGTGGAATAACGTCAACCACATATTGCTGGAGCGCCGTCGCGTCCAGGCAAGGCTGCCAGAACGTACACGCCTCAATGGCCACGTAATCCTCAGGATCTTGTAAGCACAGCAACATGTATTGCACTAATTCACGCCCGTACGGCGCAATCACCTCGGGTTGCTTCTCAGCAAGCAAAACGAGGGTCCGACACACCTCTTGCCGAATCGCAGGATCCTCCTGGGGGCGCATCCGTCGTAAGATCGATTGCAGGTATTGGTCCACACACTTTGGCAGGGATTGCGACGAAATCAGGATGAATTGGTTCGCCGCAGCAAGCGATTTCACCTGTAAACGCGTGTCTGGATGATCAAAAAAAGCGATTAACCGCGGCAAAATCAAGTCGATCAAATGTGGATGGTCCAATTCCGTCGTGCAGTCTTCACAGACCGTGCACAGCGTCCGGAGCGCCATCTGAAAAGGCAACGAAAAAAAAATATATGGTGAAAATGAAGCAATTTTTACGTTTTTTTTTTTTTTTTTTTTTACCTCGACGTGGATTTGACTGGTGTGTTGCAATTGATCTGTGAGCAAGACAAGAATGTCATACCACGCACGTACCCCACCGCGGCGCATGAGCGCAGTAATCACGAGCTCAACTGCATTGCGCACGATGGGGTCCGGATCAGGATGGATGACGGCGAGTCTGCATTGCTGCTTGACAATCGACTGCACGGACGGATGCATCGGCACCTGATAGTCCAACACAAGGTTCTTGAGCACCATGCCTGCCACTGATCGGATCGTCCCATGTTGCTGTAGCTGAGTCAAAATGTGCACCAAGTATAATGGGTATTCACCAATGCGATGAAACGACTCGAGTCTCTATTGTAAATTGGAAAAGTTAAAAAAACGAGAGAATGAGAATAAAAAAAAAAAAAAATTCAGGGGCGCACCCCGTTCCCCCCCCTTTTTTTTCTTTCTCTCTTTTTTTTCGACAATACTTTGAAGATCCACTCTTGACTTTGGCCTTGTTCTGGCTCAGCCGCCTGCATCAGTAGCTCCAGCAGCTGAAGGAGGCTGTCCTGATTGGGGGTCCACTCAGCCATAAGAAACAAGCGTAAGGAGGGCAAACAGGGTGAGGAAAAGAGGCGGAGCGGGGGGAGAGAACAAGAAAAAAATACAGGTTGTGGTCAGGCGGAATGGGGGAGAGCGGTGAAAAAAAAAAGACTGGGTATACAGAAAAAAAAAAAGTGGGTAAAGAAGACAAAGAAGAAGAAAAAAAAAAATAGGAGGCAGGCAACGAAATGCTTCCCTTTTTCTGGTGGCACAATGGGAGACGCAAAAAAAAAAAAAGTGAGAAAAAGAAAGCGAAAAAGCCAAACGTGAGCGAAAAAGCAAGCGGCGCCTCAACCCAGAAATAAAAAGCTACGCGCCCCGTGACGCGGCGGTCTTGGGTTCAACGACAATGGCAAATCCACCTTGACCCTTGCACATGAAAAAAGCAATGACGCTTTTCCACCGGCCCCTCCGCTAACCAACCGAAGAGGAAACCTGCTGCCAACTGGGGGAGGGGGGAGGTCCACGCTTTTTTTTTTTTTGAAGGTGGCACAAGGCATTGGGGGGGGGTGATGGGTTGGGGGGGGGCAAGAAATGACGATTGAGACGAGAGACGAGGGACGAGGGACAGGGCAATCGGCATCGATCACCCATGGGCGGCTCTGCAAAAAAGCGCGAACCACATAATGATTTCCCGCCAAAAATGGCCATCCATGCAACCTCAAATAAGGAGTGCGACCCCATTTTTTTTTCTCTTGCACAAAAGGGCCCCACGACATCCATTTTCGGATGTCACCATCCAGGCGGGGGGCCGAAAATCCTGTCTTTTTTTTCTTTGATGCGCGATTTTTGAATGGTTCTCTTGTCAAACGCTGCCCGGAGTGACCTCATTCGAAAGCGAAGAAGCGCCACTTTTGTCGATTGTAAGATATGCCTAAGCATGGGTCGTTTGATAACGACAGGGCAAGGAACAAAAAAAGGGGCATGATCAATGTTTTCCGCGCATGTTTGCGCGGGACGACATCATGGCTTGCATTCGAATTCCGACACCATGGGGATGGTCCGCGCGCGTTGCTTCTCATGGAGGCTCAACTCCGTCTCCGAATCGCGCGATTGGACTTTTTTTTTTTCCTCTCAACCAAAACCTTGGAATACAGCTTTTCTGGATTTTCTCCAAAACGCCTCGGTTAACCGTGGCTGTTTCTATTTTTGCTTGCATGAACACCGCGTCAATGCATCCTGCTCATGCATGATGATGGCGTATCCAGGGGTCTGGTAGCGCGTCAAGGCGTCAAATAGTCTCATTTTGTCAAATCCACCCCCAAATCCGCCACACCCGACTTTGGGTTAGCAAAAGTCCCTGACCAAACAGGTCAACAAAAATCTAAGGAGCGAATGCGCGCGCAGGCGACCCTTACAAAAATGACAAAAGGCCGACCTTAATCCAATAAATTGATAAACGCGCTGCTTTCTCATGCAAACTTGGCAAGCGCTCAACAGAATCGTTGTATGAACCGTATTGTACATGCTCCATACGTCTGTTGACTGCTCTCTATGAAATAAAAAATGGATATCGATTGGGCGTTTTTCGAGAACATGTCTATCGCAGCGATTTTGTTGTTTTGTCGTATTTTATCGATGGATTTGACAAACACTCAAAAATCACGATCATTGATCTGGTAGCTACAATTCTTCTCGTTCGAATGCTCCCACTACTGAGGCGATACGAGCACTAGATGGTGCGCAATGACGATTTTCAAAAAGGCCGGATTTCCCAAGGGGTGCAGTCGACCGGCTGAAAATCGAGAAATTTAGGTCGTCTGATCGCCGCGCCATTCAATCACATGGTAGACGACTCTCATTTACCAGCAGAAATAAACTAAAAAACAAGGGTTCATTATTTGGCTTTTGCGTTTTGCGCAAAATAACTGCAAAATTTCGGCACAAGGCTATCTTCACGAAGATCAGCTGCAGCGCCGAAGAACGCGATCCATCAGAAAGAGGCCGCCCCGACGCGCATGTGGGTATCGGTGATCGGCGAAAAATGATGATTTTTGAGTGAATTCACGCACGTTGAAATTTCCTAATGAGATTCGACGCGTGAGTTCTCGCACTCCTGTCGTGCTACCAACCCCATTGCCGAGTCAAATTCATGCACCTCGTTCACACCGTGCCGGTGGACGCGTCGGGACGGCGCTATGACACGTTCTAGTGGCGCCATGCGCGCGTCAAATATTAACGAACATTGCGCATTGCTTGCCAACGGATTATTGGACTGGTCTCTTTTTTGGTGTTTTTGCTGATTTCTCGGCGTGCTTCATCATGTGTGTAAGTTTGGCCAAACTCTAGGAGCCCATTTTTTCTTTTTTGGTTTGAGCGGCCGCCCGCGGCTAAAATTTGATCTTGCGCATGCGGCTGCCTCCACGAGCCGTTTGCTTCAAAACTTTTACATAAGCGATTGGACAACAAAACGATCTAAGTGAGCCCAGGCAGAAGCAAACACAATAATTGGGTTCCTGGATATTAACAATTTATCATTGATTTTGCGCTTTTGCGTTGTTGCACGTACAATTCACGATGACTCCTGTTGCTCGATGGGATGATCCTAAGCATCAGTGTACAGTGCATCTTTTCAAAGCGGAAAGTCGTTCTCGATTTGTTATAAAAATGGAGGAGCACTCTTAATTTGCTGCATTTTTTTTTTTTTTTCAGCGTGTGTAATGCAAGCCAGAATAAACGCTGATTATCGTGGCGGAAGCACTGATGCTCTTGTATCCGCGTCACTGCCTGGCTAAAAAAAATAAAAAAAAAGTGCGAGGCAACGCATAGTTCAAGATTTTTTTTTTGCCATATGACCTTTTGGCTGTTCAAGTTCTAGTCTGTTCCTTTTTTTTTCGCGGCGGGAGCGGAATTCATGCCGGTGGGCAATCGCGAGTCAATTTCAGTCGCCGACAATTGGGCCAATAGGCTACCTTCACCCGATCCCCCTTTTTTTGATCTTTACATTTTTTCTACACGATCTACCTAGCCGATTCTCTCCGTTCGAGTTTCTACGTGTTGCTAGAAGCACGGTTTGCTATCAAAAGTGGTCCCAAAGAAAAGAAAAGAGTGTTTCCTGGCAATCTGGGGCCTTGTCAATCCAATTAGGAAAAAGCAAAGGGGAGGGAGCGTGTGGTCACGGGTCGCTGTCAAGACTTTTCATTGGCATTTTATTTTTTCATGAGAAAAAAAGTGCATTTGACGAAGAAAAAAAAGGGAGAAGTGGAGACCAGGAAGAAATCATAGTACTCACTGTTCCCATGGTGATTTCTCGATGGATTTGCAGGCATATTCTATCAAAAGATATGCACTGGAAGGATGAGATGCTTGGCATTACTGTGTCAAACTTTGAGGCAAATGCTTGAAAGATTGCGCGCGCAAATGGCCAAAACGCGCATGCTTTTGCAAAAAAAAAAAAATCTGATCAGCCTGATCTGTTTTTGTATCGTGAGGCCGCAGCAACTGAGAATCGCAAGATGTCATTGGCCGATGCCTTGGGAAGAGTTGTCAAAAGGCGCGCTTCGCTGAGAAAATATTACTGCTCTCTCTCTTTTCCTCTTTACTTTTTCTTTGGTGCCCACTTCTTGTTTCTATGCTTTCCGTTGCTGTCCCGCTTGTTATTTACTTGGCAACAGCGCTTGTGCGGCTTTTTGACGTGCTTTACGAAGGCTCCGTGGCAAGTTTGCGCGCGCTTCCTGAGGTGTTAAGCGCGTTTTCTCCTCCGCTGGTGTTTGAGGTGCGTCCGCTTCTTGGTCGTCTGCTTCCGGGCGAACCTCTTGCAACGTGCTCGGTTGCTGAGGCGCCGGTGCCAATGGTCCCTGCGCTGCTTGACGTGGTCCCCCTTTGGTTCCTGGTTTCTCTCGCGGTGAATGTCTTTTTTGGTGTTTGGCTGCTCCTGTCGGCCTCCCACAAGGCGTACACTTTCGCGCCAAAGGTGCTCAAGGCTCTGTTTGTTCTGCTGGCTGCCAGCTTCCCGCCTGCCGATGCCCACCTGGGTGTCCGCACGCCGATCGCTTGACCTGCTGACAAAAGCGTTGACGATGCCCTCTCTGCTGCGTACAACACGCCCGCGCCCGACGCGCAGGAGGTGCTCAAGACTCTGCGCGCGTTGCGCCGGCTCCCAACGCCGCAGTACCTCGACGAGGCGACAAAGTCGGCAGAATCAATCGATTCAACGCCCAAGACCGTGAACACGCCGCCATTGTCGCCACCCCCGTCCCCGACCGACAAGGACCGCCTGTCCGCCATCAAGAGCGCTCCCGTAAGTCATTGATGAAAGAAAATAAAAAATAAAAAAAAACTGATTTCTCATGTTTCTTTCCTTTTTGCAGCCCATGTAGATTGGTCCTGCTTTGCCGCGCGTGTTTGCGTCGGTTCCGAACCCTTACGCTGGTCTGCCGATGATGGAGCTTCTTGCTCAGATCCCCGGGGCACCCGACGCGCCACTTTCGCCGTTCAAGCGGTATGCCCCGCAAGAGTTCCGTCTGTCTCGCTCTTTGCCCGACGTCCTGGGCATCCTCGTCAACGAGCGAGCCCGCCGCCTTGAGCCGCCCGCGCCATTCACGCCGCACCGCCAAGGTGCCTCTATCGAGGAGCTGTTGGGCGGGCTCTCCGACGCGCCCACCGCCAAGCACGCGTCCGAGCCCGCCCCCACGAGCCGACTGCCCGAGCCCGCCCCCACGAGCCGACTGCCCAACATGCCGCCCTAAGGAGCCGCGCAGAACGGCCGCGACGACTAAAAATTTGACGAGGCCGCGCAAGAATTACATCCCTTGTTCGATGCAGCCGAAAAAGCTGAAAAGGCACATAACGAACAGCGCCCCGCCTCGCCCGCCGCCGGTCCTTTGACCCGCCGCCCAACCGTCGCCCCAGCACCAACCGTCGCCCGCGTCAACGCGCCAATGGGCAAAAAACCCGACCGCCGCCGCCTATCCAAGTTCAAATTGGAAATCCTGTCGAGCAACGAGCGCCCCCCTTCCAACCTCCCCCCGCATGACATTACCGCAACAACAAGCAAGCCCAACTAGGGTCTTTTATTGTATGAATTATCCCCCCCTGTTCCTCCTCCTCTATTGCCGTGCCTATACCCATATTTTTCTTTTTTTTTTTTTTTTGCACGAGCACCATATTTCGGTATTGTCTTGCCATTCTAAAAATTAATAAAACATTACACCCGTTAATTCATTTTTATCAAAAAAAAAAAAAAAAAACCTTCAACAGAGAGGATTTCAATAGCATAACACGAGAAATCACTAATTGGGACTTTTTTTTTCAGCAATTCAATTTATTGTTGCTCAGCAATATAAAATCATTGGACAACAGACGTGCAATGTGTGCTTTTGGCCTCTAGCAGTTGCATGTTGTGCCATTTGCCTGTTTTTTTTTCGCCTCAAGGAAAAGTCGATGAAAACTGACCGCAGAGCCGTGAAACAGAGAATATCAGAAAGAGCTCGATCTGATGGGTACGTGGCTATCGATGATCACTGCAAAAAGCGTGTTCCAGGCAGATTCCATGCAAGCTGTCTTTTTGCGTGTCAACTTGGACGCGTGATAAACCGCGTCAGGCGTCGAGTGACACGTGCCTGTTCAAGTCGAAGTTATGCATCTGGCGTGTCACTTTCCAATGGACGCGTTGGCGGAATTTTATCGACGCGTTTTTGTGACGAAAATCGCGGATGAAAATAAATCTAAAATCGCTCATTGCTCGTCAACCAACAGATGGCCCGCTCTCGTTCTGGGCTTTTTCTGTTGTTTCTCCATGCGCTTCATCTTGTGTGAAAGTTTGGCGCCATTCAGGGAACTTGATTTTTCGATTTTGGTTTTGGAGCTCGGCACGGCCAAATTTTGATCTTCGTGTTTTGAGCGCATCCATAGTCTGTGGCCGCTTACGAGTTGATTCCTATTGGACTTTCTTGCTTGTCACATCCTATTAGAACGTGTTTCAAGGCTTTAGACATGTTCTTTTTTGACTGTTGGAGAGCATCGAGCCTAAATCTGAAGTAAAATGAGCTTTGTGCTGTATGTGAGCCTTTTTCGTCATGCTGCGCAGTCCAAAGACGCGATGCGTGTGCCCTTTGTTTTCTGTCACATAGTAGTCCTCGATATAAAAGGGGCTTCCGCAGCAAGGTGCCAATTTTATGATGAATGTGTTTCTTTTTCTTTTTTTTATTTTCTTATTCTTTCTTTTTTTCAGAATGCTAGGTATTTTCCGGTGCGTGTTGCTGTGTGGAGTGTTGGCGTTGCGACGGCGTAGACAGGATGTGTTTCCAAAAAGGCGAGGCCCGAGATCAAGTGGTTCAATGTGAAGCGTGCGGCAATGGGCTGGGGGTCCGCCTGTGTGGCCGTGGAGAAGCGAGCACGGACCATGTTGGAAGTTTCATTCTCGAGGTCCCAGAGCATGCGCTGCTGGTCGACGATCCATTGGCCGGTGGGTAGCGATTGGGCGGCGGCGCATTCCTTGTTGATTTGCGTCATCATCATGAGCTGCTGGCATCCTTCGTGCGTGTACTTGATGAGCAGGCGCGTCTGGTCGGCGTCGCACTTCCACAGAGGCGTGATGGTCAGCGGCAAACTGGGTGTGGCCGTGCGTGTCGTCGTGTACTGGATCAAACGCGTCGAATCGGCATCACCGGGCGTCAATTTCGCTGCATCCACCTGGAACACGGTTGCAAGCGTGTCTGCCGCGTCGTCGTCGTCAGTGGCGAGCCATTGCACGGCGCTATGCGCACTTTCGGCCTTTAACGCGCCATCATGCCTCAAACCAAGGTAAAACACGCCATCCTTGGGTGCATCGTCGGCGCCAAGGCTCACGATGCCTTGGACCATGACGCGCGTGGCCTTGCCATCGTGTAATTCGGCATGCAGGGTCTCGTTGATGGTCAATGGCACGGTAATGGGTGAAATCGACTCATTTTGGTGCATGGGCGTGGGCTGCCATTGGGCATCGACCACCACGGGTGTCGAAGGCGGCGACTGGGCAATGGCATCGAGATGCGCCGCAAAAGGATTAGGGTTAGGGTTATGGTTTGGCGATGTTGGCGACGGCGCGGTGCTGATGGATGATTCGGTGGGCGCCACAGGAGAAGCGACCATGGACAGCGAGCTGGCATTCATGGAAGAGACCAAAGGTTCGTCTTTTTCAGCTGAATCGGCGACAGGGGGCAGCAGAGCGAGGGGCGATGGCGTGGAAGGTGCGGTGGATCGCACATCTCGGCGGCCACGGCGACGTCCATTGCCCGCAGGTCGCGACGACTCCTTGAGCATCGATTGCACACGCGTCAGCGCCACCTGCGACGTACCAGCGTCATCGCGGATCCCATCGCTCTTAATATCCAATCGGATCTTGGGCGTAAATCCGTTGGTCTCGCCTGAACTTCCTTCCATCATCATCTCATGGCCATTGGATTTGCTGGATGCATGCTCATTGTCGTGCTCATTGTCATCATCGTCGTCGTCATCGTCGCCATTGTCTTGAACGGGTGTGCCCAGAGGTGCAAATCGGTCGGCGGGCGGAATGGAGAAGCCTTGCTCGTCAACAAGAGGCGATGGTGGCAGTGGGGACGTTGCAGACGCTGTTCCGGATGAGATGAAGCTATCTGCAAAGCTGGATGCCTTGCGCAGCTTGGGCGGGAGCAATTCCATCGGTGGGTGCTCTTCATGCACTGCATGCAATTCCTTTGACCAATCCTTTGTGCCGGTTTCGTGCTTTTCGTGCTTTTCTTGCTGCTTTTCGACCTGTTGTTGGTGCGGTGTGCTGCTACGGCGGCGGCGGCCCATGGGGAACGATGAAATACCCGACTGATTGCCTTCATCTCCCGTGGGCGGCGACGGCATCAGTGAAAGCGGATCCACAAGTGACACCACGGACCGTGATTTGCGCCGCATGGTAAAATTGGACAAAAACTTCTTGGGAGCCTTGATGGAGGGAGTCGATGGCGACGGGGACACGGTCGTTGGCGGCGTGGGATGCGAATGGGTGGGCGACGACGCCGATTCCGACATTTCCGACGATTGCACGCGCGTCACAGGCAGCACGGCGTCGTCGTCCAAGGTATCGATCAGCAGCGTCGGCTGTGAAGGTGTCGACGGCAGTGTGCGTGGCGACCGTGGTGACGTTGTCGTGGAAATCGTCGTGGGCTGCGAAATCGATGGCTCTGGCTGGATGTCCGATCCATCGTGAGGATGATGATGATGATGAATCGCATCCTCGTACGCAAACGCAAGGCGCCCAGCATCCACATCCGACACTTGGTTCATCTTTTCGTCAATCACCTAAATTGAAAAAATAAAAAATGAATTGCCCGTTTTGTTTAATTTTTTTTTTTAGTACCTGAATGCGCTGCAACAAATGCTCCTTGTGTAACGATACAAACAATTGCAGGGTGTTCTTCATCGCATTCCACCTGTGCTCATCTGCTTGCTGGAAGGTCTGTAGAAAAGCATAAAAAACGTGGTCAATCGACGCGTCGCTTGCTTTTTTTTTTTTCTTTCTTTTTTACTCTCAAATAATTTTCTTTTTGCTGCTGCCAATCAATTTGCGTGATTTCAAGCGCTTTCTTTGCCTCGGCATGCTTAGGATCCTGTGCCTTTTTCTTGGTCTACAAAGGGTGGTCAATGGACTTTTTCTCCCATTTTTTTTGTCTACCCCTAGTACCTTGTTCAGCTTGACACGGCGCTCGTCGTACTCCTTGACGAGCTTTTGGATAAAGGCTTCCATCTAAATGACATAAGAAAAAGAGCGGATTAGCCCCCCTCCCCATTGGTTTCAATTGCAACGCAAAAGGATGATGTTTTACCGAGTGGAGCTTTTTGTAGGCGGGGTGGTCGGGCAGCGCGGTGCGTAGCGACCGGTCGACGTCGTGGAGGCAACGGGACGCAAGATCGGCGTGAATGGTGGCGGATTCAATCAGCTCGTGCTGCAAGCTGTCCCACACATCGGCCATGGACCTGAGAAAAGCCATCATATTGGATCAATTTGCCCCCCTTTCTCTTGATGTTTCTCAAGCTTGCTTGTCTCCTTTTTCCACTCCATCCCCTCCCCCTCTCTCTCACCATTGGCTCCTTACCCAAGTGATGCTCTGTCAGATACCCAGATTTTCTTGGAAAGCTTTTGCAAGCCTTTCGCATAGCTGTCCTCCAGCATCGCACTATGTCGACAAGACGTAAATGATCATGTTACCCCCTTTTTTAACATCGTTTCTCTATTTTACCGCTCGCGGACATAGGTTGCAAGTTCGTCGTTTAGCTTGTGGGCGGCCTTGACATTGGCCTGGACCATCAAAAGCGTGTCTTTTGGCCTCTCCGTCTATTAAAACCAGTGAGACCATGCTTTTTACGTCGTTTTTCTTGCTCTTTTTTACCAGCGGCAGATCAAAAGAAGCGGCACTCATGGTGTTAAAGGTTTCAAGAGAAAGCGATGGAAATACAATAAAAGCTCGAAAAACAAGGGGCGTAGAGAAAAGGAACGTGAAGAAAGCGTATGTATTGTGTAAAAGGACACTGTACAAGGACGATGAAAAGAAGGAATGGGAGGGGGGGAGACAGTGGGCCGATGAGCCGCAAGAAACAAAAAAGAAACAGAAAAAAGAAAGGATAAAAAAAGGGGGAGCGGGAATTGCAATTGTCAATTTGCAAAATGTAAGCGCGACTTTCATAGCGGTGGTTGAATTGGGGTGACACAAGCGGTGGTTGCCACCAATTGCCCTTTTTCCTTTTGCCCGTCTGTTTACCTCGAAAATATGAGCAAGAACGGGTGACAACAACTGCGCTTGTTTGTTTGCGCCCTAGGGAAACAAGGATAAATGAAAGTTTATTATGTTTGGGGGGTATCATGAGCAAAAACGGCAAAAAGAGGGGGATGATGGCACCTCGCTCTTTTTTTAAAAAATAAAAGATCAATCGGTGTGAATGTCCAATGTCGGATCAAGCCATGGATCGTGCTGCGCGGGATCCGTGATGTTCTGGAGCTGCCATAAGAGCAACATCACCGTTGTAGAGATGGTCGCAGCTACAAAGGTGGCGGCCAAGATCCGCTGCAAAAATGCGCACTGGCGCCTTAGGTGGCGACGCAGCTTGGACGCGCGCGTCGACCTCGTGGTGACAGGCGCCGGCATCATTCCCGGTGGCAGCGACTCGCCCATGTACAACGAGTAGTACGATGGCGGGTCCTTGTGGTGGAGCAATGGCTGGTTGGCGTGCACCATGGGAGTCATCGTCATTATGCAAAATTAACAAAAAATAATACAAAAATCGGCTGTCCGTGGTTCTGGAGCTGAAAGAATGGCGTGTGTGAAAAAAAAAAGTGAAAAAGAAACAAAAGAAACAAAATGCAAAGTGACTTTTTGAAACTAAAAAACGAGAAAGAGCGTCATGGAAGGTCACACAAGCCATGGAAATTTGGCAGCATAGACAAGAAAACTTGTTTATTTTTTTGCCCACAATTCTTTTTGCACCGGAGTGTCAGATGCCAATGGCCGCGCGGACATGGAAATGGCGACGCGTCGCAACAAAAGCTCCATTTTAACAAGATTTTTGGTGACATTTTCTATTGTCGACACGTTTAAAAATTCGCAATTGATCTTTTATGCGAACGCCAAGCGATGCTTGCTCACGATGCATTGCATCGGAGGCGCCGATCGTCATTGGCGAGGTGGCCCCAATGGCTTTCTGCAGCTCTCCCCATTCATGCTGATCACTTGATCAAGCACATCCACGGCTTTCCGAGGCCTTTTCCCATTCCAATTTATGATCGAGCGATCGATCGGCTGGATTGTCCCGCACAACGGGGTTTAGGACGATGAGGAATTCACAGTCCAAATTGACCAACTGGCCTAAAAAAAGATAACCCATGTTCATGGTCGCCCTGGTGTGGGGGTTTTTGAAGCGTACTAAATGCGCGCAAGCGGAGCTTGATCTGAAACAGGTAAATGTCTCGTTCAGCACGTGCCGCCCGCCTTTTTTTTTTTTCCAATTTTTGTTCTCTTTTCCGTGTTTTGCACTATTTTTTTTTCCACTGTCGGCCATGGGATCCGATTCGTTTGCGCACCTTTTTCCAGGCATGTCGTCGCAGACGCCTGAGACCTGCGATGCCGGCAACTTGACGCCCATCTCATTCCCGCCGCCGGTGAACCAAGGTGTACGAGCATTATTACGCGCACACGCGCGTGTAAACTGTGGTTTTTCGCATTTTTCTGACCCAGTTTTTTTTAGGTTGACTATGTGATTGTGTTTAGCTACGCGGTGGGCAAGGGCAAAGACGACGCTGTCAAGCTGCAGGACACGGCTATTCAAGCCCTGAAGCAGCTGACGGGCAAACTGACGCGCGCTGGCCTGTATTTCGATGTCAAGCAGGGCCAGACCAAGGGCACGCTGCTCGTCCTTGTCGGGTGCCCGTATGCGCGGCTCGCCAAGCAATATCAAAACGAAAGGCATGGCACAATTCGATAGTTAAACGCGCTTGTTTGCTCATTTTATTGATTTTCCTGATTTTGGGACGTGCAGAGTGCAGGATTTCTTGCTTGGTGTCAAGGTGGATGCCGACGATCTGACCGAGGCAACGCCACTGTTGCAATTGACCGAGGCTGAGCGTTTGCGGCTCGTGTACGACATTTTGACACTGCCTTTCAACCAAGGTGGCGCCGATGTGTCCCCAAAGGTGGATCCGTGTGTCGACAGCATATTTCCTCTGCATAATGACGAGAAAAATGATGTACGTATGCGGATCATTGACGATCATGGACTTGCTTCTGACGTGCCCATTTTGGCTCATTTTTATATAGAAATGGATCTCATCTTGGTCTAAAAAGTGGATGATCACCGACGATGACCTGAATCAATTGCGGGACACGTTTGGCGAAAAGGTGGACAATGCGTGAATAATAGAAAACGGATTTCTCGCATGGCTGACCGGATTTTTCTCTCTTTTTTATTTTTTTTTCTCATAGATTGCGTTTTATTTCGCGTTTTTGCAATCTTACCTGGTGTGGCTGGCGGTGCCATGTGTGCTTGGTGTGCTTATGCATCTCACAAGCAAGGGGTCGCTGGTGACATGGTATGCGATCGGGATTTTGGCGTGGGGCGTGGCGTTTACAGAGTCGTGGAAGCGCAGGCAGGTGGATCTTGCCGTCCAATGGCAAGTGCGTCATTGCTCCAAGACGGAGCGCCGCCGCGCCGCGTTCAAGGGCGACCGCACGGTGCGCGACCAAGTCACTGGTGAGGAAATGCCATTTGTCCCCGCTTGGAAAATCATCACGCGTCGCGGCCTGTCTCTGCCCGGCGTCGCCATTGGTGCACTGCTGCTGCTCTTCATCGTCACTTTTGTCTTTGTCTTGCAGCTCTTTTTGCATGAATACTACATTGGACCCTTCAAAGCTATTCTCGTAAAGCAAATGCAAAAAAAAAAAAGAGGGCGCGTCTCATTTTCTTTTTTGGGGAACCTAGCATTACGCGCCGACACTGGGCTACTCTCTACTGATCCCGACCATGAGCACACTGTATAGCGATTGGGTGCGAGTCCTCACCAATTGGGAGATGCACAAGACAGAATCGTCCTGGGACTCGGCATACACGAAAAAGATCTTTATTGCCAACTTTTTGGTGTCGTACCTGTCCTTGGTAAGTGGCTATTGTGCTCTTGTTGATCCATTTTGCTCAATCATTCCATGATAGTTTTTCATTGCTTGGGTGTACATCCCCTTTGGCGAGCATGTGCTTCCCTTATTGTCGACGATGAACATCAGCCACCAGCACCAAAAAGTGGATTTCCAGCGGCTGCGCGACCAGCTCGTGTACTTTGTGGTGACGGGGCAGGTCGTTGGCTTTTTGACCGAGATGGTCGTGCCATTTGTGCTCGCGCGCGTGTTGCCAAAGACAAAGAAAGTGATCAGCAAGGAAAAGGACCGCGAAGCTGCAGACCCCTTTCTCAAAAAAATTTACGCCGAGGCTGCGAAGGATGAATACAACATTTACACCGACTATGTCGAGATGATCATCCAATTCGGCTATGTCAGCATGTTTTCCCTTGTCTGGCCCTGGACCGCACTGTGCTGTCTGCTCAACAACTGGGTCGAATTGCGCTCCGATGCAGTCAAGATCTGCAAATACACACGGTATGACATCTACAAAGAGAATTATAGAAAAAAAGCGCGAGTTTGGAAGTCTGACCACTTCATGTTTTTTATGATGACGGATGATTTTTGCATCCAGTCGCCCCATTCCTGCGCGCGCCGAGAGCATTGGTCCCTGGCTGGACAACATGGAGACGCTTGTGTGGCTGTCGTCGATCACCATGGCGTCCGTTTTGTATTTGTTCCATCCTTCCACGGATATCCACTCGGTGTACACGCCCTTGTACACGCTGTTGGCGATCTTGCTATCGGAACACGTGTATGTGGTGATCCGCTTCGTCGTCCAAGCCGTGTTCGCCGCCATTCCCGAGCGATCCGAGCTTGCAATCAAAAAGAGCATGTACCACCTCAAGCAAAAGTGGATTGACCGCGCCGGTGGCGGCAACGCTGCGCTTGTCAGGCGTCTTGACGCATCGCTCCCCACCGACCCGCTGCACCAAGCGTGGGCGCGCGCTGCATCCACGAGCGTCGACGATACCAATGAGCAGGCTTCTCAATGGATCAAAAACGACTTTAAGGTCGAGTGATCAGGCAGAGAAAAAGATGGATTAAAATAAAAAGAAAAAAACGAGGAACCCCGCTGTATATCATGCAAGTAAAGAAATGACCATTTTTTAACGGTGCATTTGGCTGGACTGGGAGCAATCCATAGCATGTGCCACTTTACGTGGGCTGGAGTGCCATTGATGCTCGTCTTTGTGTTTCGACTGGCGCAGCCATACTGTGCACCTGCTAATGCACATGTGCGAGGGTCTGTGGCGCGTGTAATGACACCTTCCTTGGCCACATCAGTCACGTTTTCTTGTTTTTTTTATTTCTTCTTACGCATCGTCGCACCTTGCGTGTCAAGATAGGCGAGCATCGTGTGCGTGATCTTGTCCCGCTAACAGAACGTCAGCTATGCTTTGTCGTGGGACAGTCGTGATCGGCGCAGCCTGTGGATTCGTGAAAAAAAAAAGCTTAAAAAATCAGCGGAAACGCTGTGTCACCAAGCAAATTATTGCTCTTTTTTTTTTTTTGTTGGTCGTCGGCCGAGAGGGACAATCAGGTTCCAGCGGATCCAATTGCACCGCGACATTCACAACGTCCAGCTTTCTGCTGTGTTTGTGTGTGATAAAACGAAAACAAGCATTGGCAAAGCTTCAGTCAAAAGGACAAAAGAATGACTCATAATACATGTTGCGTGAACATGGTGGCATTGAAACACTGTTGGATGCGGTATCTGTACCAAAAGCTTGGTTCAGGGGCCTTTTGTGCTGCCGTGGGCTTGTAAATCTTTTTTTTTTCTGGTTTTTATTGTGCTTGCTTGCAAAAAGAGAGAAGAGCGCGAGTCAAGAGGATCGAGGCGCTTCATGTGCGACATTCGATGCTCGGAAGCACGGCTCCGAAGAAAGTCCTGCTTAGACGGAACATCCAAAAAAGTGCTGCTTAGAAGCATCGTGTAACCTGGGCTGCGAGATCCACACCTCTTTAGAAGAATGCAATACCAAAAATGAGGCGCGCGGCACTCATTACAGCTTGTACAACCTCGTTCTCCACATATAAAATCAAAAGGATGACACGGCCACAACGCAGCCTGTTTTTTTTTCTTTCTTAATCACCTTTTACTTTGTGAATATTAATCATGTTGGGCCTCGGCAAGAAACAGGTGAGCAATTGCGACGCGTAAAAAGAAACACAGAGACTGATGAATGCGATTTTTTGTGCAATTGACCAGAACGGCAAGAAGCAAGCTGAAGAGGAGCACCATGAAGAGGACGTCGACGAGCAAGTCGATGAAGAAGAGATTGAGGAGGGCGAAGAAGAAGAAGAAGCCGATGTAGAAGACGACGAAGAAGCCGAGGATGAGGAAGAATCTGGTAAAATGCAATGTTTCCATAGGAATGCGCAAAAAGATTGATTCTGTTCTTGATTTTTTGTGCAAAAGAGGGCCGCAGTCGCGCCTTGCTCGTTGGTCTCTGCTACACTGGCATGGAGGGCAACGAGCTTCATGGTAAAAGAAATGGCATTGAACACCTAAAAACGTACTCATTTCATGCTTTTTATATGCTCCAGGTTGTTTCCAAGACGTTCACAACATGAAGAACTTTTTGATGGATTGCTGTGACTACAAGGAGGTTTGTCGACGTTGCCACCAGTGTGAATTGACCTTATGTGCTGACAATTGTCATTGTTTTTTGGGCGATACAGGAAGAAATTACCGTGATCACGGACGAGGAGCGCAAGCCTTTGTACCCCGAGGTCATGGAGGCGATGGCAAAGCTCGTTGAGGGCAACCAGCCTGGTGATCGGTAAGTCTCTTGCCAAAAAAAAAAAAAAAAAAAACGACACTGATCATCTAATGATTTTCTTCGCAATCCAGTTTTTTCTTCCACTACAGCGGCCATGGTGGCACCATTCCTGACGAGGATGGTGACGAGGTTGATGGCTTTGACGAGACCATTTGCTTGATCGGCCAAAATGAGGAGGAGGATGACAAGTCGTATTTCATTGCCAATTTGTCCGACGATGTAAGCTGCTGCTCGTTTGTTTACCCTTTTCGACGTGCTGACCATTTTTGTTGGTGTGATAGTGGATCAATGCAAACATGGTGTTGCCTCTCAAGGCAGGCACGCACATGACGTGCGTCTTTGACAGCTGCCACTCTGGCTCGGTGATGGATCTGCCATACACCTACAGCACCAAGGGCAAGGTGAAGAAGACGAGCGTGGTCCGCTCCATGAGCCTTGGTTTTCTGGACGCCGGTCGCAGCATGATTGGCGAGCGCGGCACTGCGCGCGGTGGGCTCAAGACCATCGTGGACTCCGCGTCCACGGCTTTGAAAAAACAGGACATTGAGGAGAAGAACCGCAAAACAAAGGGCGGCGCCGGCACCGTCGTCATGTTCTCGGGCGCGAAGGACAGCCAATATAGCACGGATGCCAACATCGAGGGTCAGCGCCAGGGCGCATTGAGCTGGTCTTGGATCTGTAAGTTTGGAGCTGCTTTTGTAACCAAATGAATGCTTTTGCTTACTTTTCTTTTCTTCATTAGCCTCATTGGAGGAGAACCCGGATCGCTCGTACAAGGATTTGCTAAACAGCATTCGCGAAAAGCTGGAAGGCAAGTACGATCAGCTGCCACAGCTCTCGACGTCCCACGAAATCGACTTGAATGACGACTTTATCTTGTAAAATTTCTTTCTACTTTATTACTTTCTTCTTCTTCCCTTTTTTTTCTCTTATTATTCACAACACTTATGATACAATAAAAAAGTGACCCAATTTGACTTTATGATAATACAGTACAATATTTTATCGAAAGCAAATACAGTAAGCAATGCTTTTTAAAATTGCTCAACTGTCACAACAACAGCATCATCTTTGAACGGTTTTTCAAAATGAGTCGCATCGGTACAGCAAAACATTATGTGTAGATTTTGGGCCACCCAACCATTATGATGATTTGTGGCATTTAATTCTGCATTTGTAAAAATGTCGAGATTTCGAATTCATCTGCAAAAAGATCCAGTCAATCTTGGGTTTCATGTTGTGTTGTTGAATAAGGCGCGGCGAAATAGTCAAAGGGCA
This sequence comes from Gongronella butleri, assembly GCA_025201375.1. Lineage (NCBI taxonomy): Eukaryota > Fungi > Mucoromycota > Mucoromycetes > Mucorales > Cunninghamellaceae > Gongronella > Gongronella butleri. The sequence continues at coordinate 326,295 of JAIWZP010000026.1, read as the reverse complement.
AAGGTAGGGAGGCAATCGATTCATGATTTGTGTTTGTCATCCGTGGATTTGTGCCAATTCTAGAAAACGGCGCATGTCACGAAAACGGCCCGATCAACATCTGGTTTTTTAATTTTTCTTTCAAAGAGAGACGCTGAAAATGGCCAAGTGGCAAAGTTTGGCGATGATCGAATCATGATTTTACCGCGAAATGAATGTTACAAAAACGCGCTACAGCCAAATTTTCAGCAATGCCGTGCTTCCCGACAAACCATGTGATTGATCTTTGAATTTTTATTTTTTTCTGAGAAGAGAGGAGCAACATCCACTACATGTAAAAGGTTCGTGGAGCTGCGATGAGTCCTTGGTGACGAAATCTTTTTTTTTCAAATTTAGAAAAAAAAAAGGTGGGTCAGGTCAAAATATATCTGGAGGGTCCCCCGCTCTGAGAGGCTCAGGTCTCTCAAATCCGTTTGGCAACCTACACATTGGACATCTGAGAGTCATACCAGTAGGTGCATTGACCCCTTCTTCTCTAAATAGTAGAATCGGCCAGAAAGTACGAGAAATGAAAATGTAAAACTTAAGGGATTTGGCTAATATTTTCACTGAAGGTGTGTTTTTACGCCGGTAGCCCGTAGAGCGTTTTAAAAAATAAAAATGTTCTTAGTTCACGAGCAATCCCGGATTTCATGGAAAAAAATGAAGCGTTTGGCTGGTGAAAAAAATGAATGCATGGAAGCTGTTGCGCATCGGTCCGCGAAAAAAATTGAGGTTGATCAAACTAGGTAATGGATGCCGGGCAGCTTTTTTTCTTTCGGGCAAAGTGTGTGGTTCCATTGGAGAAAAAAAAGTCTCGATATGATGACAGCTCGGTGTGAGTATAATGCGCTCCAAAGTTGGCTGTTGGGCGAATGTTGTGCTTCCATTGCAGATGGACATCACGGGAACGAGAAATGAGAGCTTGAGTGTCTCAATTCACTTTTTCCGCAATCCTCAGGGCTCGCTCCTGCTTTTTTTTAGTCCACAAACCCTCGATAGATCCGTATGCTGCGCATCATGCATCTCAAAAATGCCTGTTGCTTGGGCGAGTGTGGTGGCTCCATTGCAGGTGGAGATCACGAGAAACGAGAGCATGAGTGGCTCGATTCACTTTTTGTGGAAACCTCGGCGCGGAGTCGCTCCTATTTTTTTTTTTTTTTTTATCCAGAAAACCCTCGATGGGTCAGTGTGCGCATCATGCATCTCAAAAATGGCGTTGAGCGTGGGTTGTGGTTCCATTGCAGAAAAAAGGCCTCGATAGGTCCGTGTGCGGCGCATCATTCATGCATCCCAGAAATGGCTGTTGTGTGAGTGTTGTGGTTTCATTGCAGCAATTGGATGGACATCACGAGAAATGAGAGCATGAGTGTCTCGATTCACTTTTTGTGCAAACCTCGGAGGTCGCTGCTCTTTTTTTTAGTCCAGCAACTCCCAATTGTTCGGTGTGAATGGTAGGACACAGCACAATACCAAGGGGAAATGTCGACGTCGTCGTACCAACCCAAGGACTTTGCGCAATAAAGCATGAATTCGTCACCCCGCTTAAAGGCCGCCCTGGAGCCGCGTTCTTTTCCTACGCTACTCTTCTTTCTCTCTCTTTTTTTTCCTTTCATAGCCATGCGCGCATGCGAGCACATGCAAGCACAACACCACTCAACAGACTGAAAAAGCACTGGAAAAGAACAAAAGCCGCTGGTGTTCACTATTTTTTTTTTTTGGTGTCTTGGCGCGTCCTGTTGCCTGGCTTTGTCCTCTTTTTTTATTTCTCTAATGGCCATGCGAGCACATGCAAGCATGACACCGCGCAACACACTGCAAAAGCACCGGAAATGGACGAAAACAACTGATAATCACTTTTTTTTTTTTTTTTTTTTTCGCAGCCTCGGGTACGCATCATGTTGTTGCCTGACATCCTTTGTCCTGTTATTTTTTTTTCTCAAGGCCATGCGAGCATATGGGCGCTCGACACCACGCAACAGACTGTGAAAGCACCGGAAATCGATGAAAACAATCGATATTCGCTGTACTTTGTCTTTTTGATGGCTATTGCTCGATGAATCAATGGGGCCAGCAGCGATTTGCACCAGCAGCAACGACATGAGCGCTTCAAAGCCCCCAAAGATGATTTAGAGCCAAGGTAAGGGCTCTCTCTCTTTTGTCTTCACTCAATTTAATAAAGAAGCTGCTATTACACACAAAACGGCATATAGTAGCTAAAAAAGGCGCGAGGAGAGAGACTTGGAATCATGTTTTTTTTGGCAAAATTGGTCATGGATTCCAAGATGGCTGCCGTTGTCAGAGTGTTGTGGGTCGCTCGTCCTTTTTTTTTTTAGTCCAGGAACCCTCAATACCTCGTCGGTGTGCGCATCATGCATCCCAAAAATGGCTGTTGGCTGTTGGGCGAGTATTGTGTTTCATTTCAGCAAAAAAAAAAAAAAAAAAAAAAGGCAGATGGGCATCACGAGAAATGAGAGCTTGATTGTCTCGATTCACTTTTTATGCAAACCTTGGGGGTCATTCGTCATTCCATTCCAAAAATGGCTGTTGGGCGAGTGTTGCGGTTTCAGATCCGGTCGACATGCGGGTTTTATGATAATTGCTCATGACAAGAGGAAATCAAAAAATATGGGTATCGTGGCCCAGCACCTTTCAACGTCAAGAAGTGACCCCACATCTTGCCTGGCCAGGCCAAGGCCTCCGGACCTTGTTCTAAGCAAATCTGCAATAAAACTCGGGGGTCGATCAAGCTGTTTTCGAGGAATGGGCAACCAAAGCCAAATTTTAGAAAATGAAATTTCTGCATCACTTTTAGTCGTATGCTGGTGAAACTGGGTTCATCCGATAGAGAATCTAATTCTGCATTTATTGTCACAGAGCACGCCATTCTTTGTCTTGTCCATTGCCGAGAAAAACGAAGCTGAAATGTTTGATTGGGCATTGCAAGCGTACAAATGTTGCGCATCGACGTTGCCGGGCAGGGATAAAATGACTCCCTTGTGCGTGTCTTTCCACTTGTAAGACTTAAGCCTGGTCGAATAACAGCTTGACGCGCTGGGGACAAAATAGTGAATTTATGGAGTATTGTCAATTTTCTTGCCAACGGTCAGATCAACCCCCGGTTTTTACTATTGTTTTGAAAAGAGAGAGACCAAAATACTCATATGCCAAAATTTCATGAAGCTGCAAGCACTCGATGGTGCGCCTCTGCGCCACATAGATTTTTTTTATTATTATTGTACCGTACTGTATACGTGTACGTATAGATACTTTGGACCCTCTGTATTGCGACTGTAATTCGCTGTCATATCATAGTATCTACAGTACGTACCTACGGTAGGTACAGCAGTATGAAAAGAATATCATTATGATATCATAACATCCTATTCTGTATGCATTGGGTCGATTTTCACGAGATTTTTGTTAAAATGATGGATTTTGAGTACCCGCATATTCATTGACGCGTCTGAAAAGGCAACAAATTGAAAACAAAAATGTCTTTTATTTGCTGGCTCTCCTGGAGAGGGCCACGCACGAGAGAAGAGAATGGGGAGGGACAAATCTAGTTGACGGCCTCAAAGTACTCCTTGGAGGCGGTGGGGCTAGGCTTGATGGTCTTGTCGCCGGCCTCGGTCCAACCAGAGGGGCACACCTCACTAATGGACGCGCCAAAAGAGAGCGTTATGATATGTCAGTCATTTTTCCACATTTCAAACAAGCGCGCCATGATAAAAACGCAATTTTACCCGTGCTCGTCGGTGAACTTGAAGGCCTTGACAAGGCGCAGGACCTCATCGACGTTGCGGCCGACAGGCAAGTCGTTGATGGTGATTTGGCGCACAATGCCCTTGGGGTCGATGATGAAAAGGCCACTGAAACAAATAAAAATCGGGGTTTAGCGGGCAAATCGCGCTAAAACGCGACTTTTCCATTGCTTATTTTTACCGCAGGGTGATGCCGAAATCGGGCAACAAGACGCCGTATTCACGAGCAATCTTCTTGGTCTTGCTAGATGGCGAGAGAAAAAGAAAAAAAAAAGAAAAAATGAGCAACATTTGCAAAACACGTTTGTTTTGCGGCTTTACTCTGCGAGCAAGGGGTACTTGATGTCGCCAATGCCGCCTTGCTTGCGGGATTGCTGTGTCCAGGCCAAGTGGGAGAACTCGCTGTCACACGAGGCGCCAATGACGACGGTGTCAAGAGCCTCGAATTCCTTGATGCGATCCGAGAAGGCGATGATCTCGGTGGGGCACACAAAGGTGAAATCCATGGGGTACCAGAAGAACACGACGTACTTGCCCTTGTAGTCGCTCAGCGCGATCTCCTTGAACTCACCGTCCACGACGGCAGGACCCGTCCACTGAGGCGCAGGCTCTAATTTTCATCAAAAATAAGCAAGGTGAGCTCCTTTTTTACGTCCAATTGCTTTTTCTCCACGGCCGAAACACGCGTGTTTAGGTCTCTTTTGCGCATTACGTTGGACAAAAGCCTGGGCCGTGGACATGGGGCGCCACGAGAACGCGGCAGCCGTGCGGCGCACGGCAGGGGAGAAGGCAGGACGCGCCAAAGAAGCGGAAACAGGCGCCAATGCGGCGCGAGACACGCGAGGGGCAGCAGCAGCAGCGGCACGACGAAGGGCAAACATAGTGTAGATAGAGAAAAAAAAAATAAGACAATGAAAACAAGGTTTGGGACGTCAATTCTTTCAAACTAGCATCTTTTGTGCATGAATTGGGTGAATTGGATGAATTGGATGAATCGGGGCTGCCCTGTTTTGGACTTTTTTATTATTCGACCGCGTCGTGGATGCATATTGAGAAGAGAGGAAAAAAAAAAGGGGGGTGGGTGGGGAACGGAGATCAGATGGTGCAATATTTCATGAGTAAAAGCTGAGCCATGGCGGGTGCGCCGCTGGTCATGTAGATGAGATGAAGATTGTAGGCGGCCTCACGCGACAAGTCTGTGGGGTCATAGTCCATTTCGTCGTTGTCGACGTCCATATCGGGCGACGGGTACGTGTAGATGTGCTCCATGGCCTTTGGCGCAACCTTGCCCTCGTTGGCAGCCGATGGCAACACGAGTGCGCGCTCATAATGCCTGACGGCAAGGTGGGACAGGCCAATGGCGTGGAACGCGCGGCCCATGTTGTATTCCGCCTCTTGGTTATGGTTGCGCAAACGTGCATAATGGCCGAGGAATTCCATGGCCTTGATCACTTGCAGATGGCGATTGTCGGTGCGGCGCTGCATGCCGCGCATCAGATTGGCAATGGCAATGCACAGGGTATTCAGGGGATCGTCGGGATTGACGGCAAACGAGCGCATGTAAAACACTAGTCAAATAAAATGTCAATTCGTCGCTTTTTTTTTTTTTTTTTTTTTTTTTTTTTTGCTCGAATTGATTACCTAGTGCCGGCAAGAAATTGTTTGAGAGCATCAAGAAATGGCCATAGAGGGTGAGCAGATGGGAGGAGAGATGTGGCATTGGCGGAAGATCGCCAATGACGGGTTGTTCAGCGTGAATGGAGCGATCGCCGCGCTGGAGGCCATGGCTGCCTGCATTGTCGTCGTCGTCGTCGTCATTGTCGCGCATGGCTCTTTGTAGCTGCTGCAATTCAAGCACTTCTTGTGCGTCGGCATCGCTGCGCGGGGCATCGCCGCGTTGCTGGCGCAAATACCTCGTGTGCAGCAGATCCATGAGCTTGATGCTGCGGATCAGCGTCTTTAGCGTGTCCGACGTGCTAAACGCGACGACATCCTGGAGTCCGCTCGTGAACGCCGCGCAATACATCCTGTACGACGTCGGCTCGTATTGAAACACGCTCAGGAACCAGCGACACGACTCGAGCGACGCCTTGTAGTCCTTTTGCAGCTTGCTGCACCCGAGAGACGTGACCCTCAGCGTGACCTTGATCCCAGGGTCATCCTCGGCCATCCGCGACAAATTCACTGTCCGCAGAATATTGAGCGCCTCCTCGCCACGGTTCATCATTGTCAAAAAGAAGCATAGCTAATAAAACAAGGAAAAAAAATTAGCCAATTGAACAGAATAAATCTCAAAAAAAAAAAAAAAACTACATTACCTTGATAAACAGGTCCACCCAGCCGGCAAAGGGGATATTGCGGAAATGCTTCTTGGCAACAAGTGTTTTTGCCTGTGTCTCGATCTCCTCTTGTTCTTCTTGCTCCAATTCCTCCTCTGTGTCATTGTCAATGTCGTCTGCAGCGGCTGGCGCACCGCTGGAGCGCATTGCTTTGCGTTTCCGCAGTCTTTCCGACATGGACCGCGCGTCTCTGTAATTCGTGCGCTTCAATTCGCGAGTGCGCGCCGCATAAAAGCCACTGCCGTCGTGCATGATACGCTGGTCGTAGCAAGAAAAAGAAAAAGGGAGTCAGCATCGCCCCCATTTTTTCCAATTTGCCTCAAAGCCTCCATTTTCCCCATTTTTTCTTCATTTTTCATACCTTGTCGCTGGCAAACATGGCGCGTGTCGTGCGGAAATCGTCCCAGAGTGTCTGTGCGACGAGGATGTAGTGTCGCATTGTATTTCGATCGGCATCGATGAGGCAGGGAGGGAGTGTGGCGTCAATGTCCAAGAGTTTGTCATAGGCGTGGAGGGCATTAATTTGACGCTCTTCTTCCTCGCGTCTCTTTTGCTCGCGCCTGCGTTCGCGTTGCTGTGTGCGGCCCTGGCGGTTGTGCTCGTCAAAGAGGGAGCCTTGTGTGCGTCCGCCGAGGCGCATGAGCCTGTCTGTGCGCTGCTGGTCAATCTGGTCCTGCTGCTCGGCGAGGGCAATGTCGGTGGGGCGCGTCATGCTCTTGAGCTCAGCACGCCGCTGCTTGCGATTCTCGCGAATTCGATCGCGCACGTGATCGGCCAATTCGCGAGCCTCGTCCTCGCGGCCCATCTCTTCATACACCATGGCCAATGCCATCATGACGTCCAAATTGTCCGGCTGCTCGTCCAACACATTCACATAAAAGATCTGCGCCGTCTCGAGCTGGCCAACCTCTCGATAACAATCGGCGGTCCTGATCAAAAGGTCGATTTCGATCTCGTCATTGGCATGGATGATCCGCTGAAAGACGACGAGAGCCTCCTCGAAATGGCGCCTATCTTTGTACGCGACAGCGACGTCCTGGTACAATTCCATATAGTCTGCGGGCGACACGGCGTACAAATGCTGAAAATGACGATCAGCAATGGCCAGATTGCCCAGATAGATGCGGCAGATGCCCATGCGCACGCGCAATTCCATCGGAATGTCGATCCGCGCGCGTGCAACACGTTCTTCTTCCTCGGACATGCCCGAAGTGTCCTGGTCATACACACCCGTGTCCTTTTCTTCATTGGGCGTCGTGGCCCTGCTGCTGCGGCTGCGACGCGTGCGACGCGTCTCTTTTGATTTGCCATGCGCGCCATTGTCGCCATTGTCGGGCTCATACGAAGGATCATCGGCCTCGTCGTCGTCGTCTTGGCGGTTCTTGTTGTTTTGGGCGTCGGCGAGGCTGGCTACATAAGCGGCGCGGCGTGGATTGAGCACAAGATACTCGTCATCATCGTCAGCAAGGCGGTCCAGCCAATAGGTCTCGTGTTGGCGACGCTGGACGTGGCGGATGCCGCTCTTGATACAATCCAATGCGTGTCGAAATTCATTGAGCATCAAATACAGCTCGCTGAGCATGTTGATCTCCGAGTATCCGAGGCGGTCGCTGAAGGGATTCATCGCATCGTCATCGTCGGCCTGTCCAGGCTTGTCGTTCTTGATGTGGTATTCGACGGCTTCCGTGTACAATTGAATGGCTTGCCTCGTCTGGCCCCTTGTGCGATACAGCTGTGTCAATTCATTCACCACCTTGAAATGGAACGGCATCAGCTCAAGAAGCTGCTGAAACCCGCTGATCGCTTGATCCACCTGACCCATATTCTTTTGCAAAAACGCTCGGTCCCATAGCGTGTCAATGTCCAAAGGCTCGATCGTCAATGCCTTGTCAAAGCAGTACAATGCCTGCCTATACGCCTGATTCTCACTTGGAGACACCGAAAGAAAAAAAAAAAAGTGAGTTAGTTTTTTTTTTTCTTTTTCACGCAAAATGGCTTACATGGACTTTAGACCGAGCTCTTTCCACAAATCGGCATCATCCTTGACCATGTGGGCGGCCACCATGCGCACTTCGAGTGCCTTGGACGTGTTGCCCATCTCGTCGTGGATCATGCCGAGCGTGTTCCAAGCCTGCGACGCGTTTGGGTGCTTTGTGAGCACTTCTTGCAAAATGGCAATGGCCGCGCCATAATCGCGTTGGATGTACAAGTTGTTGGCCTGGCCCAGCAGCTGCTTGATAGGTTCCGGAAGTCGCGCCTCGCCTTTCATCACCTGTCGCCTCTTTTTGTGCTTCATCTTGCCAATCCCCGTCGTTGCAATCAAGTTGTCCTCGAATTCCGCCATATCCTGGTCCAGATGCCGTGATATCTCTTCCATATCACCCGTGCGCAGCTTCTCACGCAGCTCCTTGCCTTGCTGCATCATGCCACTAATGAAAAACGAGATAAAAGGAACAAAATCAGCGCCCTTTTTTCCCTCTTTTTTCTTTCTTTCTCCTTTTTCGTCCTCTTTTTTTTCGTACGTCAGTTCATCGTCTTCCATGTAGTCTGATCCTTGGTCATCGTCGTCTTGGTCGTCGTCCGCCAGCGCGTCGTCCACAAGGCTTTCCATGGCGTCATAGGGCACCGTGTCCATGTCGTCGCCCGCAAGCAGTGAGCTCAGGTAGTTGGTCGCTTGCACTGATTGACTCGTCGACCCGTGGCTTGTCGACGCCTCTGCTTCTTCTCGATCCACCATGAAATAAGTCAATTAAGCGGCGACGCTGGGAAAAGAATGAAAGAATGAAAGAAAAAACAAAATGCAAAGGAAGAAAGAGGGGAGGGAAAAAAAAAGGGCGCGCTGGGAAGGAAAGCGTGTGAATTCAAATACCGACGCTGCGCCTTGTATCGCCCTGCGCCTTCCTTCCACAGCTTGTTGGCAGCCAAAAAAAAAAAAAAAAAAAAACTGGCGTTTCCAAGGCGTTATCGCGCCCTGACGCGCTGTGAGCATAACAGTTGGAGTGATGTGGATTCAATAGGCTCAACGAAATTAAAAAAAAAGATTGCTGGGACAAAAGCAGGTCGATGACGCTCTATTTTTACAAATTTCAGGCAAAATTCTTGTTTCCTGGGCAATATCGTGCCGTGGACACGCCTTGCACATGTACAAGGAATGGAGCTGCGGGCTCCAGAGGACACCAGCGGACATGTTGGAAGAAAAAAAAATGAAAAAAAAGAATGCACGGGCCGAAACAGGCCGACTGCGGGCTCTCATGGCACTGAATGGGGCGTGTTTCTCCAGCTCGCAACATCTGTGGCAGGTGCTTTTCCCTTCCGAAGGCTAATATTTCCATTACGAGCGCCATTGGCGTGTAAACAAAGAGGCTCATGATTGCTGAAAAGGATCTTATTTTGCCACTTTTGGCTAAAACATGAAAGTCGCCTGGTGTTTCATCGCAAAAAAAATGAAAAATAAAAAAAAAGGAACGGGGCCATATAGTGTGGACCAAGCGGCGAGATTGCAAAGGATCGTGCTCATCGTGGCTGCCCTGAAATCGCTTCTCAATCTCATCTACGGCCTCGTGTAAATTTTTCATAGTAGCATGAGGCGATTCATGAGCCATTGGACCCTTTCTGTGGGTTCATCGGCGCCGTAATGCACGCAAAAAGGGGCAACGTGACACAAGGCGGCGTGCCAGCATGGATCTCAAACAGCGAAAAATAACAAAAAGATGCTGATGATCGGCTATGATAGCCATCCGTTGTTTTCTACCTAGAAGCAACGTGCATTGAATATGCTCTTCTCATGATGTTGGCTAAGAGAGATGCTAATCACCCGGCTTGGACGAGGAGAACAAAAAAAAAAAAAATAAGTGGAAAATTGGCTTGGCAGTTTCTTGATTTATGCCACGACTACCAAGTTTCTTACATCACCGGCGCATCAGGATTAAAACCGGCCTGGAATATTCCTGGATTTCTCTTGCTGTTGCCCCTCCCGGGGACGACGAATTATTGGCCAGAATGAAGATCCACACTCTGCCCATTCATGCGCGAAAAAGAAAAAACCGCGCGTCCCTTGCCCGTTTTTAACGAATTTGCATTCTGACAAGGCGCCCCTCCGCATGAATAATCTTGAAAAGCAATCGTTGCCACCATGGCCGTTATAATCCATCAAGATAATTCAATGGCTCCAAAAATCTTTTTTTGTTTTTAGTGCGAACCATCGACGCGCGCCAATTAATCAATCACGCAGCATGATGAGAGAGAGCAAGGAGTGTTTCAGACGGTGAGCAGCAAGGGACAGACAAGAAAGAGAGGTAATAGATTGGCACGTGGCCTGGTGTTCATGTGGAGGAGGAGGGGGGAAGAGAAAAGCAAGACAGCTGTCATCCCTTTGAGGAATTGGGGGGAGGGGCCTGTTTTCCTTTGGAACAATCTCATTAGAAAGGATCGCCACTTCGGTCACACCGATGATTTATGCTGCTCAAACAACAAATAAAGCCAATCATACCAACCTGCTAGCGACCGGGACGCGCCATGGCATATAAAAGACAGCCACCTCTCGTTTCTTTCTTTTTTTTTGTTCGTCTTTGCACCTTTTTTCTTCGTTTTTTCCCCCCTCCTCCATCATCATGAACAAATCATCGCACATGAACGAGAACCAGCCATTATTGGGCCACAACCGAAATCAGACAAAAATCGACAATTGGACATCTTTCAAGGTCACCATGCTGTCGTCCAAATTCAATGCGCTGTTGGTATTCGTCCCACTCGCGTTTGTCGCCACGCTCTCTGGCGCATCAGCGCCCTGGGTCTTTTCTCTCAATTTCCTGGCCATCATCCCGCTTGCCAAGCTGTTGGGCTTTGGTAAAAAAGAAAAAAAAGATGAATGCCACAGGGCCAAGCCCAGCATCGCGCTCAATTCTTTTTTTTCTTATTTACGTAGCCACCGAGGAAATCGCGCTGCGCTGTGGCAGCACTTTGAGCGCAGTAAGGCCGAAAACTCCGCGCGCCAAGCGCGCAAAAAGGCTGAAAACCCCATTAACCCCGCTTTTACCTTTGTCTAGCTGCTCAATGCGACCTTTGGCAATGCTGGTAACTGGATGCACGCCATGACACGCGACGTGGGACACTCATTGGAACGCGTTTTTCATTTGTTTTATCGCAGTGGAGCTGATTTTGGGCATTGTGGCTCTCAAGGAAGGTTTGATCCGTGTCGTACAAGGTAAAAAAGACCGCGAGGCGCGTGGAAATGTTTACTCGGAAAGGATTTTTACCGACGCACCGCCCTCCTTTTTTTTTGTTGTTGTTGTTGATGCTAGCCTCGTGCCTTGGCTCCATCTTATCCAATCTTCTTTTGGTATGGTCCTCGCCTTCATCCTCGCTCAATTGGCTCACCTCACCTCCCTTCCCCCCCCCATTGAAATAGGTTCTTGGCTTTTGCTTCCTTCTCGGTGGCGCCGGACGAAGCGAACAGAGCTTCAATGTCACGGGTAAAAACAAAAAAAATAGCGGCGTGAGCCTAAACTGACGCGTTTTGCTCCCCTTTTTTTTCACATTTTAGCCGCGCAAACGTCGTCGTCGCTGCTTGCATTGACCACATTGTCGCTGCTCGTGCCTGCGGCGTTTAGCGCGACGGCAGAGACCGAAGAAGACGCGGAAATCGGTGTTTTGAACTTGAGCCATGGCACCGCCTTGATCCTGATGCTGGTGTATATCCTGTTTTTGGTCTTCCAGGCAAGTTTTATGCAAAAAATTGAGGAGAGGCGGGCGGGGCAGGTTCATTGTTTGAAACGAAAAGGAGAAAAGCAAGGGGGCAGGGGGCGATTCAGGGGCAACAAAGCCGATGGACATGCATTTGGCGTTTCAGCCTTGGCTCACCCTTTTTTTTTTTTTTTTTTTTTTTTTGGCTCTTTTAGCTCAAGACGCATTCGCATTTGGTAAGTGCGCACTTGCTTTTTTAATGGATTTGCGACGAGCGCGTGGTTTCTGATTTATTTTTTCATTTTTTTAGTATGAAGATGAGGAGGACGATGAGGAGCAGCCCAGCACCAGCCTGTTCTTCTCCTGCCTGACGTACGTCATCCACAAAGCAAGATGAAACAAGCGGACAGAGCACCAATTAATATGCTTTTTTTTTTAAATTAGTTTGGTCATTGTTGCGGCTGTTGTCTCTGTTCATGCGGAATACCTGGTCGGCGCGTAAGTGGCGCCAGCGCTGCCCAATGAAAATCGACCAGGGACACTCACCGGTTTTGTTGAAAATAGCATTGAAGGCGTCGTGCTCAGCTGGGGCATTGGTAAAAACCGTCAAATGCGCCAAATTTGCGCCATTGAATGCTAACATGCCCTTTTTTTTTGTGTAGATGAAACATTTGTGGGCATCATTCTCTTACCTATTGTTGGCAAGTAAGTAGCGCCGCGACGCAAAAAAAAAAACACGGCCTTTTGACGCGTTATTCACATATTTTCGTTTTTTTTATCATTTGCTAGTGCTGCGGAGCACGTGAGTGCCGTGACGTTTGCTATGAAGAACAAGATGAATCTGTCGGTGGGCATTGCCGTGTCATCGTCGCTGCAGATCGGTCTGTTTGTCACCCCGGCGCTTGTCATTGCTGGTTGGGCCATTGGTCAGCCCATGACCCTCTTCTTTGACGACTTTGAGACCGTCATTCTCTTTTCAAGTGTGCTCATTGTCAACTACCTCATCAATGACGGCCGCTCAAACTGGCTCGAGGGCGTCTTGCTCTTGGTAAAACATCAAAAAGCGTAAAAAAAAAAAAAGCAAAAAAAATCGCGTCTGACGCGTCTCTTTTTTTTTTTTCTAGTCGTCTTACGCGATTGTGTCGCTCGCTTTCTACTGCCACCCCACAGGCACCGGCGGCGGTTCCGACCCTGCACTCGTTTTGTAGCCATTGGCGTCACCCCCCCTTTTCCCTTTTTCTTTTTTTGTTACGATTTGATGTATTGATATTCAATAAAGGTTCTTTTTTTTTCCATCCCCTTTGCTTCTTTTTCGAATGTCGGGGCAAGGGCCAAGAGAGGATTCCAAACCAGACCAACGGCGATGCGGCGCATGACTAGGAAAAGCCCATTTGCAGCATGTGCCTGTGCATCAGTGCCCCCATTTACGTCGCTCCATATTAAACGCTCTTTCTTTTTTTGCCTCCCCATGCAAGGGTTCATTGAGCATGCTGCTTTTGCCCTGATGAACTTTAAACCGATGCAAGTAGCGCGTGTGTCCACGCACCCCCCTCCTTTTCCCCCCGCTCATCGGCATGCAAAGATGCAATGCACGCCATTGCCAGTGACACAGATGCAAATGCATCATGTCCTTGCCCCTTCCCCTCCTCTCCTCTCCTTCCTTTTCTCGTTTTGTGTAGTTCTCTCCTTTTCTGCAAGAGTGACCTTCGACCTCATCACCCGTGCAGCGCACACTCTCGCTCACTTTTCTGTGCCCACGGATGCCCTTGCGCCCCTTGCGTCTCCATGTCCCGGTCCAACTCCCTGTAGCGTGATCTATTGGCTTGGACCAAAGGTGGCGACGCGTTTTTTTTTTTTTTTTTCATCGGGAGCATCATTGATTTTTTTTTTGAAAGAAAAGGGCGTGATCGACTGGAAACGTCACCCACGCGCGTAACATCGGGCGGCCATTGGTGTCATGGACCAACCCGTGTCCACCCAAAAGCAAGGTTGTGCGAGCGTGCGTATGGTTCTTTTGTTTGTGCAACCATGATGTATTTTTTTTTTTTAAAAAAAAAAAAAGGCGGGTGCGGCGGCTTCGCGCCCGCCGGCTCATGTTGGCCTTCTCTCCCCCAAAAAAAAAATAAGGGGAAAAGGCAGGAAGCAAGCGATGGATTGGTTTTTTTATTTTTTCCATTTTCACACACACAGTTGGGCGGGCGCCTAAAATGGCACAAGCGCGCCTGTGCCTGTGGGCCACCTTTTTTTTTTTTTTTTTTTTTTTTTTGCTTTTCGCCCTTTTTGCAACCCAAACCCGTCTTTCTTCCCTCTGTTTCTTCTTTTTTACACTTTTTTTTTTCTGCTTGGTGCTCTCCTTTTTCTTTCTTTTTACTGCCCGTTTCCTTCTTTTTTTCCTTTTTCTCTCTCTTTCTATTCTTTCCCTTTTGGTCGTTATGACCAGTCCTTCATACCGCCAGTCCGCCCACGACGAGCACCAGGTGCCGCCGCCGCCACCACCACCACGCGACTATTTCAATTTGAACAAGGATGAGGCCGAGGCGGGATCTATTCTCATGTCGCTCTCACAGCAGCCGCCCAGTGCCGCCAAGCCATCCAATTCCATGGCAATCAGCAACTTGCTAGGTATTTTAGACTTTTTGCGCGATTCCGCGCTTTTCGCGGCGCTCAATGCCTTTTTTTTATACGAATTCAGGGGGAAACGAGCACGACGAGCCGACAAATCGTTCACAGGTACAAAAGAAGGGAGAGGGGGGTCGGACAAGTACTGTTTTTTTTTAACAAGACGATGCGACGTATCAGGATCATTCTCCCATTTGCTCCATTGAAAAAATCCCCAAGCTACTGGGGGGTTCTAAATGGATGCTCAATGGGGGTCCTTGGTCTGAGAAAGAGTGAAGAAGAACAAACATCGTCAGAGGATGACTCGCATTGACTCGATTTTTTGCTGTTTTTGTTATTTTTTTTTTGGCGTGTTTAGACGGTCGAAAGTAAATCACGTACACGCGCATGGAATGCATGAGACACTGACGCTTCTTTTTGTTCAATTGGGGCAATCGCAGTTCAGAAATTCGAAACGCTGTCGATGAATGAAGGTAAAAAAAGCCAGGAAAAAAAAAAAAAAAAAAAAAAAAAAGGAAAGAGGGGATATAGCCGCAGGGAGGTGCGTATTTCTCTGGAAACTTTGGACCGTCGGATATGTGCGTAGGAACAAGGTTTGCATGTTTAGTGACATTTGCATTTGCATTTGCATTTGCTTTTTTGCATTTAGATATGCATCGGCAGCCTGAAACAGCAATGGAGCGTAAGTTTTGGAACAGTGAGGGGTGGGCGAGACTTTTCTTTTTTTTATTTTCTCCCTAATTGACTTGTCTCTTGTTTACACGCGTGCGTGCTTAGGTCCTGCCATGTACGCGGAGCGTCAAACCCAATCTTATCGACAAGAAAAGCAACCCGCGCACCCTGCATCTGTTGCATCCACTATGACGCGGCATCGCTCACACTCATTAACTAGTCCGTCCGACGCGTAAGTCACCTTCCCCTCTCTCAAAATGCACATGGATGCAAAACTTGCAGCCATGACATCAGCTCACGGGGCGCATTTCTCATTTAGATACCCGTCGCATCCGAATTTTGCCACGTACACGCCTCCGCCGGGCAAGCAAACGTACTATGCAATGCCGCAGCAGGCTGCGCACCCCGCCGCGGGCAACGCGGCCACCGCGTACCATCGCCATTACGATCGCAGGCCCTCGTACTCGCAGCAATCGTACCAGTCCATGGTAAAAGAAGAAGAAAATCGCGCAATTGCCTCGGAAACCTAGGGGAAAAAAGGCACAAGGCACAGGGGGGCAATTGGCGTGGTGCGCATGGAACAGGGGCGCCTGCCGGATGGAAAAAAAAAAAAAGGAGAAATGCGAGGCAATTCATCTTTTTTTTTTTTTTGCTTTTTTCTTGATTGTTCATAGAGGAACAACCCAAAGATCCGCCGCAATGCCCTTCATGCGTACATCAGCTACATGACATATTCCGACCTGGTCAAACAAAACATCAATGCAAGTCACCACGCAACGAAAAAAAAAGGAAGAGAGAGAAAAAAAAATTGAAATTACGAAAAAAGGGAGAGGCCCGCAGCTCATTTCCGGTTTTTTTTTTTTTTTTTTATTGTGTCTTTGTGCATTTTAGAGATTATCGCCTCGGCCAGGGATGTACACGCAGCCGTCGTCGCATGCACATGGGTCGCCATCGCTGCTCAAACAGCCTGTGACGCCTTTGCCGACATCCATGGATCGGATGGTGCCCATGGCGTCAGGCCCGGGCGGTGTCACACCTGGTGCACATCCACACGCGCATTATGCCCCGCACGCACAGCACCACCACCATCCTCATCATCCACATCATCCGCCGCCTCCTATGCAAACGCCCCCGCCACAGCCCCCATCGCACCCGCATCCGCAGCAACAGCCACAACAAGCGCGTTATGCCGCGTCGCCGCCGCCCGCTCCATCATCGTCGTCCCCGCCACAGCCGCTCACCGCCTTTCTGAAGCACTCGACCCCCACCACCAATGTCGCCGTGGCTCAGACAGCACCAACCCCGTCGCCAGGGGTCTACGGCCATACCCAACCGCAGCAACAGCAACAGCAACAGCAACAACAGCAACGCTTCTCATACCCACGCTTGCCCGACGTGGCGCGCCTGCCGCATCCTGACGGCTTTTACAAGCACAATGGCTAAGAAATCCTATTTTTTCCCCTTTTTTCGTCCCAATTCTTCATATCATATATGCAATTCTCAGCCCCCACACTTTCGCCCCTCAAGAAATATAAAACAAGCACGCCACAATGCGCTCTCTTTTTTTTTTTTTTTTTGTTCCTTTCTTGGATGTAAAAAGCTTACTTTTAGCGAATGACGCAAATAAAAGAAAAAAAAAAACAAGAATGAAGCACATTCTTAGCCGATTGTGATCCAGCAGTTAGCGCTGCGCACAGCTTCCTTGAAGGTTCTTCTACTGTATTGAAGAGCTGTTGCACTTGGGCGACTAAATAAAAAAAAATAAGGTGCATCAGCACGTCAAGCCTTGCCATTGTCGATTTGCTTCCACTTACTCATGGGGTCTGGTCTTGGGAGATCCCTTTTTTTTCGAGCTCTTTTTGTACCTTCTCGGTAGTGTCGTGCATAAAAATCTGACTAGTTTATTTCCTAGACCCGCTCAAGGGCGGTGGCTGCCTATTCAGGGTATCCAGCTGATAGAGCAACTAAAAAATGTACAAATTTTTGATCCAGGTCGTCATCTTGGATGAGGAGAGGCTGCTTTCCGCAGACCTCTTGGTACAGGCCAACAATGGTCATACAAAATGGCGGAGTTGAGGTCGCGAGACATGGCTGTTAGGCGGCGGTGTCGGTTGATGTAATCGGGGTTGATGCAGACGACGACGCCAAGGTTGGCGCGGCCATTGTGGCGCGGTGGGTGGACAACAGGGCCGAGGCAGTGACAGCAAGTGGTGCTGGTGCGGTATTCATTGGTTTTTACCACTCGTGCCTTGAGCTTGGTGATGAATTGAGTATGCGATGACCGCGTATGGCCCTTGATTCGCGAGTTGACAGCTCGTCTCGCGTCGCCAAAGTACACGGTCGCCTGAGATGGGCTCTTGGCAAGTGCATTTACCGCGTTGGCCGCACAAGCGTACGCACGCTCCTTGAGCGATAGCTTGCTGCGCGCATCAGTTGTGGCTTTCTTGGATTTGACATGAAAATCAATCAGCGCAGGGCGGCATTCGAGTTGAGTCGCGCGTGCGTCGTAAGGCGTGGTCGACGGCGTCGCCGCAACAGCGAGCTTCTTCTCCATTTCCATGACGAGCTTGGGTTTCCAGGCTTGGAGCTGGTTTTGACGTGAAGTTGTGCCTGCTAAAGTCAAAAGTGCACGCGGAAAACGCGCAAAAAGGAATGAACCAATCAGAATGCCGGAAAAGGCACTTTCAAACGCGTTTTTCTCGAACTTTTTGCGGGGCAAGGTGCAAGGTGCATTAATCAAAGCAACTGCAATTTTTTCTCTACAAATGCTCCCAGTAAACCATATTTTTAAAATCAAAAGCGCGGCCGCAATGACGGTGAACGTTATTTTGGCTGTACTGTAAAAGCACAAACTTTGAGGCGATTTTTCACCCAAACGCGACTATAAGATGGGGGTAACGGACATCATCATTGAATTCTCCTGATCAATGCGCATCAGAAACCGGTCCTAACTCAAAAAAACAAAACTCGCTGCATTCATTATAGTTCCATAAAGCACCCATCATAATCGTCGTTTGCTGGCACCAAAGCGACCTTTTTTCAAGCTATGATATTCTTTGTTGTGTGTATTTTTGTCTCCCAGCTAAAGAAGAAAGAAAGCGTGGCACCATGTTTTTTTGGGATGTAAAAAGTTCAATTTTTAATCAAATGATGATGTAAAAAAGGAAGAGAGAGGATGAGACACTATGTATAAAGAGAGGTGAGGGATGACAAAAGGGATAAAAAGTGAAAGAAGAGCTCATGCTCTGGGATATTGGCAGTAGCGGTCCTTGATGCTGACGATTTCAATGACGCCTTCGATGGAAGTGTTGATGTTGTAGTGGTACTCTTGAACGTTATGGACGACGTGGCTCTCGAGGACGCGACCCTTGTAGTGGTGTTTTTTGGTATGGTCCCAGATGAGCTCACTGCGCTGCCATTCAAAGTCAAATGGCGGCGAGCCGACCAAATCCACGCGCGCCTGGACCATCTCGCCCTCGTGGATGTTCTCGAGGACGTCGCGGCCACCGGCAATGCGCGACGAGGGCACCGCGTGGATCTCGCTCGTCAGCTGGGTGGGGAACGACTGGCATTGGTTGCGCTGGTTGCCCACAGACACGATCGTCAGATTGCCGGCGCGGTCGGCCAGCATCGTCAGCTTGTTGCTCTTTTCGTTGACATGACCCGTCGTGCCATCAAACGTGTATGCTATGACACGCAAAAGTAGAGAAAAAAAAAAAAGAAGAAAAAAAAAGGGAGATGAGAAAAAAACTATCAAAAAAATACCAAAAAAAAAAAAAAACAAATCTTACCGACAGAGAATGGTCCCTCGCCTGAGAGGCTGTATTCGAGAGTGTCGCCGACGCAGACATGGCCGCAAGCGCCGAGCGGGGTGATGGTGGCGATGTCGAGGGCGTCGATGATGCGTTTTGTGTCTGTTTGGCCCGCAACGTCGGTTTGACAGCCATTGGCGTCCTGGATGCGTAGCAGGTCGATCTGATACTTTCCGGACAGCTCCAGGGTGGTGTCCGTCAAGTCGAGAGCAAAGGCATTGGTGGTGATGTTGTCGAAAACGCGGATTTGCTCGGATTTCGCGTCTGCGGGTGTTCCTTGGTGGTGGACACGCACGTGCACGGAGAAGGGCGGCTGGCCAACGGCGTCGACCCAGACGGCATGGTCACCGGCAAGCTTTTGTCCGACACACACGCTCGATGGAGCGGTTGTCCTGAATTTGATGGCCGGCGCCGCGTGGACGCGTTGCTCGAGTTCCAAAACGGGGTTTGGCTGGGCAAGGGTTGGGTACTTTTGGTCGGCCAATTGGTTGAATTTGTAGCGATAGGTGCCCGGCTTGTCCGAGCGAAGCGCGACGCGTGCATTTTCAAGGCCAGACGTAACATCTTCCGTGGCGATCTTGACACCGTGAGCTGCCAGGCCAAACATGCTGCCGAGCGACGCCGTGGCGCTGTCGACGACGTGGTGCACATCGTAGCGACACGTGTAAGGCGCACGGCCCGTGAATTGGAGGACCACGCTGTCGTCGGCGCCCTGGCAGATGCCTGCACGCGTGTACGTGCTGCTCTCGGGCTTCTCATCGACCCATTCTTGTCCCTTTGCAAACGCAAGCTTCGGACGTGGTGTCCAGGCCACCGTAAAGTCGGGGGGCAGCACGTCGCCAGGGCACATGGTGTCTTGCACGTCCACAAGCTCGTATCGGCCCGTGTCACGCACTGACAGGAACGCGTTCGCGTCCCACAGCCCCACCTTGTGAATGGTGGCAGGCGACTGGTCCACGTTGCGGTAAGATACCTGCCAAGGCGATTCGCCCGTCAAACGAAGTGGCAATTGCGCATCTGAACCCTGTGCCACGTAAATCGTTGCATTTTTGCCACCCGCCGCGTAAAACATGGCTGTGGGCTTGTCCCGACGCACGTCAATCACCGCGTCGCTCGTCGTCAGCTCCTTGCTGCAATTGTTCGCGTCCACCAACTAAGAAGATAAAAAAAAAAAAAAACAAAGAAAAAAAACCGTGTTTAATCACCATTTTCGTTTTTTTTTTTTTTTTTTGCCTTCCAGGTTTTTTTTTCCTTTACCTTTTTGAGGGTGACCATGTGGCGGCCTGGCGTTTCAAAGGGTGGCAATTCAATCTTGTACGCGTCGCCTTCAATTGCTTCTGTGAACTGCTGCTTGTCATACATGTAGACGAGAGTGTATGGCGCTGTGCCCTGGATCTTGACGGGAAGCGTGACCTTTTGGCCAAGGCACGCGCGGCGCGGATCGGCGTCGACAAAGTGGGCATTGGGCTGTGGATGGACGATTTGGTGTGTTGCCTTGAGCTTTGCCTTTTCCGTATAGTAGCCGTCGGTCAGCGTGCTGAATTCGTACGTGTACTCGCCGCTGGACTCTGGCAAATACGTAAAAGTATAATGCGAGTGTGCCGATGAGACTTGACGCGTGTCGACGACGTTTTTGCGCTTTTTGACCGTGTACTTGAGTGTGTAGGGCGGAGTGCCAGTGAAATCGACGGAGAAACGCATGCCAATCTCGCTGCCATTGGCGCATTCGGAGGGGATAGGGGTCGTTTCCATCTTGACGGTGGGCAATGGCGGCTGGATGACAAGACAATTGTCGGGCGAGAGCACCTTCCCCTTGCAGAACTGGTCGCGCACCGAGAGCAAGCGGTATTCGCCAATGGACGCCACGGACATGCGCTGGGTGCCAGCATGGTCAAATGACACGTGTGCAGGCTCTTTTTGGTGGTCATGATGCTCGTAGGTGAGTTCAAAGGGACCAGTGCCCTTCAATTGGACCGGCAAGAAGGTGCCATTCTGTCCGTGAAGCAGGCGCACGGGATCCTTGTGGTTGCACGTGAATTTCGCCTCTGGATGCGCATGGACATCGATCTTTTGCGGCTGGATGGGCGTCAAATCAACGACATTGCCCGCACCATCGACAATTCGATGCAATTGGTACGTAAAGGGCACAGCCTGGTCAAACGACACGTTGAGCTGGATCACCATGTGTTGACGCGCGGCCCACGTGTAGGATGCATTCGCATTTGGCACGAAGAATGCGGGATCGGCGTCGGCAAGACCATTGGCCAGGTGTGTGAGCGGCGAATGAGTACTGTCGTCGCGGTCAAGTGGCGGCTGGATGTGGTTGAGCTTGAGTTGTGTTGTGGCGGACGCGATGGAACGCGTGTAATCGAGCTTGAGTGGAGGAACACCCGTCACATGCAGATTCAACGTCTGCTTGTCGCCCACACACAAATCCGTCGACGGCGCAGCAATCTTGGCCGTCGGGCACGTAAAGACAAATGCTTGATGCGGCACAATGCGCACATCTTCGCCATCCTTGCTCACAATGTGCTTGAGCTGATACACGCCGGCCTTGGCAACACGCACGTAAAACGACTCGACCCCCTTTTTCGATTGCCCAATCTCCGTTGTGCGCTGGATCTTGTCGCCAGAGAATTGAAGCACCTTGGTCTTGTGCGTGTCAAAATCGTAGTGGTCCATCCGGATCTTTTTGGGCGCCGTGTCGTTCATGCTGATGGGCAGGTAGATCCCACTGTCGTCCGAGCCCTCGGGCGCGTCGATACCGGGCAAACAGTATGCTTGATCTGTGGGATTCAGCTTGGCAGTACTAGATTTCACATAAAAACAGGTCAAAATGCGGCAATTACATGAAAAAAATTACAAAAAACAAATGGATCTTACCCATAGGGCAAAATGTGCACCGTGTGCTTGCCCAGAATATGAGATGGATCAAACAAAACGTCCTTGACATTGATCATTTTGCCGCTCGACACGCTCAATTGCCGTCCATGTCGGTCACCTACAGAAAAAAAAAAGAAGAAAAAAAATAGAGGGAGGAGGGAAATTCAGTTGAGTCCTGGGCATCGACGCCAATGGGTCATGTTGTGGCTTTACCAATCAAGAGACTAGCGACAAGTGCCTAAATAAAAAAAAACATATAAAAAAGAGCAAGCAACAAAATGAGTCTGTGTTTTTTCCCCTCTTTTTTTGCGTGTCTTTCTTACCAGTGGGCCGACAAAGACGCAAATATCAAGGGACCAGAGCAGTGTGAGCAGGAACAAAGTCTTGAGCAACGAGAATTGTAGCCAGGGAATGCGTGTGATATACAATGCGGCCATGTACAGGCAATCAAGCGCGATCCATTTGACCACAAGACCCGATGACGCCTCGGGCACGGCCTCTAATGACGCACGGAATAGATCGTACACCTTGTACGCTTGTAAGCTGCCAAACACCAAAGTCGCGTACAGGCGCTGTGTGGGAAAGTCCATGACCGTCCCTGGTATCAGTGCACGCTGTTGTGCTGACGGTACACGTCCTCCATGCCGAATGGTCGCAGGCATCAAGGAAAGTGGGGAAGGGAGAGAGGGGGTACAAACAAAGAAAAAGAAAAAGAAAAAAAAAAGGTGCGAGAATGAAAAAAAAAAAGGGCGGCGCCGCGTCCATCAAAACAAGCATTTTCCAGCTCCGCTCTTTGTGGCAGTGGTGGCACTCAAGGTGCTTATTTTTATGCTCTTTGCATTGCCAATTGGCACGACAGAGATGGATCGTTAAAAGAAAAATAGACATTCTTTATTTAAATGAGGATGGCATGATGGAATTGGAGCTTTTTAGGCGACTTGCTTCTTGGCCTGGACGGCGAAGCGGCGCTGGGCCTTGAGCTTCTGGACCTTGAAGCGGTCAAAGTCGGACAGACCGGCGCGGATGGTGCGCGAGGCGATCTTCTTGGCCCAGGCGGATTGCTCAAACTTGGCAATGGCCTCGGACTTGGCAAGGAACTTCTTGACCGTCTTTTGGCCGGCACCGCGGGGGAGACCAGCAACGACCAAGGGGGTCAGCGTCAAGTCCTTGTAGGCAAAGGGCTTGCGGGAGACGCCGGTGGTGGGACCGTCGACGAGAGCCTAATAAAAAAGAAAAAAAACGAAAAAAATGAGTCTCGGCAATCGACAGGGCTCCATGGGACCGGTGGCCATGAAGTGCGCGGCAAAGGAAATGCAATTGGAGGCTGAAAGAGAGAAAAAGAAAGCCACTTACGCGGTTGTGGTCGATGATCTCGACAATGACGGCGAGCTTGCCGGCATCGACACCAGTGTTGAGGAGGACAATACGACCAACTTCGACTTGACGGTTGAAAGCACCTTGCTGTAAAAGAAAAAAAAAGAAGAAATTGGGTGTGTGAGTGGGTCGGTTGGCACCATCAGGTCGTTTGGACACAAGAACAAAGAGTGAAATCCGACGCCCCCCATGATGCCCATCCAATTCATCCATCCATCCATCCTCGTGCATCCATCCATCCTTTTTTTCACTCGTCTCGGCGCATCATGGGCAATCTCTAGAGCGTGGCATCTTTCTCGTTTGTCTGTCGTTTTGTGCGTTGCGGTGCAGCATTCGTCTACTTACCACCATGGTTGATATATGAAGAAAAGGGAAAGAAGAAGAGCAAAGACACCAGATCCGCTCTCGCCTTTTTGGGATGACAAGCAAAGCGCCCAATTCTCGCAGAAAACGAATCTCCCTTTTTTTTTTTTGGCCGCTTTGCCTGCCTTTTCGACCTGCGCCCGCTCATTCCAACCTCCGCCATCCTGCCTTCAGGAACGCTCAGAATGGTAATGGCGCACCATGGAGCAGTAAAATGTGAATCAAACATGACCATGGTCCTTTTTTCATTTTATTTTTTAATTTTTCTTATCATTTTAGCAGACCTTGATCACAAAGTGTTCGCTTTTCTCGCGCAGATCTTCATCTGAGCCAGTGCTGCGCGGAGCGCTTTGCTATGCATGTCGATTGCAAAAGCCGGCCAAAGAGAACAGATGAGCCGCCGGAAATCTTTCAAATATGAAAAATGCTGGCCAATTGCCGCCAAATTTGGTCAGAGGCATGGCTACACTGGTCTCATCATTTCTTATTATTGGATGGTCATTACAGTATTCGGCAAGGCGAGCGTAAAGAATACAGTAAACGAAAAAAATGGCACGCACACAGGCACACTTTGATTCTGGAATGAATTTTGCGAAAAGAATCCTGGGCGTCCTGGGACACTTTATATGATATGTTGGCGACGTGCACCTTGAAATGCCAATGATCACAAAGAAGCGCGTGCTGTAGTACCCGATTTATGACGCGCTCATGTTGCTCTGATTGAGAACATTGGCCTGTGTAACATCTTTGACTGCGCCAACCTAGACGAAACAGGCACTGCACGATGGATTACATACAGTATGATATTATCCACACTGTCGTAAAAGTTTAGGAGTGATAATGCCAGGAATGAATGAAGTCGATGCAAAAAAAAAAAAAAAAAAAGCGAAGTGCAGTCCACGCCGAGCCATGGGCAATTTTTCCTGTCGACATCATATCTTGAATTGCATCAAAATACAGTAATTAAGGTAAAAAAAAGTATGCAATATCGACGAGTCCATTCCTTGAATTTTCTTTTCTTGTGGGGTCGGGTGAAAATCCATTGTTATTTTTATCAAACGTTTACTGTATGATAGGCTAATTTTGAAGTAAAACAAGACAGCCGCTTTCTAGAAACCTGCGCTCGCACCCTTTTCCACGTTTTCTCAATCTCTATCCTCTACAGTATCATATACTGTAATTGCTAGACCCTCGACTGATTCTGCGTGGAAAAGCAACGAGCGTCCCTCCTAAGCGAGTTGTGCTTGAATTATCGTGGGATACTGTAAATTCAAGGCAAACTGCTTTATTTGTTTATACTGTATGTACTGTATCATAAATGATACAGTAGTGGCGATACTGCTTTCATGCGTCTCATCGGCTGGAAATTTTTTGTCTGCTGCCCTGAGGATCGACTTGCGCGCGCCCCTTAAATTATCGAGATACACTGCCCACAAAAACTTATCATACAAATTTGCCTTTTAAAACCCAAAAGGCGCGTTTTTCAGACTTTGCCGGCCTGCTGTGCCTCCAGAAATTTTTTTACAGCCTACTTGCCCGCCAATGAAACTTGTGTCACGGCGTAAACTCGAGCTCAGTGCTCAAGACGAAACAGCACGATTTTTTTGGACTCGAAAATGCCAAAAACCTCGTATTTGTACTATTTTGCTTTCATCTTGTCCTCGGCATGATCGACCCCGCTCGAAAAGAGTTGCGTCGCATTCAGCGCAAAATCTCCAACAAAAAAGCTTAAAACACCAAAGCGCTACTACGACCACTTTTTAAAAATTCAGGGGTCGCTCAGGGGTCACACATTTCAATCTCAGAAAATGCCTAATTTGGGAAATTTCAAACTCCGAGTGATCAATGCATCTCAAACAGGTAACTCCGACAATTTTCTATTGGCAGACAAAATGACGTGACTGGCAGCCCCAGCCAACGTAAGAAAAAAGTCCAAAGAGTAACGCATGAACGGCGATCGACTGAGTAAAGCGCCTACTTTGGGCAAGTTTTTTTTTTTGCAAAAATTTAAGGTTATTGACACTTCCAAATTTAGGTGCGTAAATTGCATGGAATTTTTTTACTGTATTTTTTTGCAGGTTTTTGTGCGTTGTAGAGTGGGCTGCAAGCACCTGGTGAAATGATCGATGCAAAAAGTTGTAACCCAAGCTAGCGCCCTGCAAGTCACTCCATTAGATTTTTTGCTCCCCTGTTTTTTATTTTACTGTAAATCTGAAATAAAAATTGGGGGTTAACTACTAGACAGTTGTCGAGCAAATCGTCATTGAATTTTTTGTTGAAAAAGTGTATTTTTTCGGCCAGTTTTGATCAGATCCCGTGAAACTTGTTTCATTTGGTGGAGATGATTCAGCAGCAGCATTTGACATTTGTTGTTAAAAGCATCGTTGGTTATGATATTTTTTCAGTTGTCGAGAAAAGCAAGCAACATGCAAGTTTAAAAATTGATTCAATGTTTGATCGACTTTTGCAAGCGGGCAAAGTTCATCAATCGGCCGGGCAAGCAAACAATCAGGAAATGACACCCGAGTGCGTTTCTTTCGATCGGTGCCATTTCACCGCGCGCGATCCACAAAATATTTTGAAAGACTCGTGCCGGATTTGTGGAAATGTCAGAATTTTGGATTCATCTGCACATTGACTCGGTCGACTCCTGGTTTGAACGGTTTTTCAAAAAGAGTCGCGTCGGTAAAACATTATGTGTAGATTTTGGGCCACCGAACCATGATGATTTGTGGCATTTACAGTAGTATCATAGTTCTGCATTTGTACAGTATGTAAAATGTCGAGATTTCGAATTCATCTGCAAAACGATCCAGTCAATCCTGGGGTTTCATCATGTTGTGTTGTTGAATAAGGCGCGGCGAAATAGTCAAAGGGCAAAGGTTTTGGAAGGCAATCGATTCATGATTTGTGTTGGTCTTCCATGGATTTGTGCCAATTCTTGAAAATGGCGCATGCCACGAAAACGGCCCGATCAACATTTGGTTTTTTAAAAGAATAAATTTGACTTGCGCAAAAGTCGAAAGTAAATCTTTTTTTTACAAGCAAATTCGATTTTTATTGCCGCTGATGCATTTCAGCGTAGGGCATGTTTTACCACCGCCTTGTTTCGATGGTTCATCAGGGGTGGAGTCCAGATGCCATGGCAAAAAAAGCCTCGAATGATTTTAGATTAATTGAAAAAACAAAGGCTTTTATTTTTTATACCATTTTGGCGATTTTCTCTATGATACTGTATGCAAATACTTCGGCTTTATTGTGCGAGATTGGCGCCGCTGCACACGCCTTTTGGTTTTGGTGGCGAGACATCCATTATTTTATGGCGCTTAAGCAAGAAACGCAATGAAAACAAATTTGGCCCTGATTTGTACGCGTGGCCCAAGATGTGGGTATGATATGATACCTCGGAAAACACTTGGCATTTTGAATTTCTGCGATACTGTATCCACCGCCTGATACTGTACAATTTTTGCCCTTAATGGAGCACCGTCTTCAAACGGAGGACTACTGTATAAATGATCGATTTTAAAACGAAATCAAAGGGCAGTTCACCAACCAAGCACTTTGAAGCCTCAAAACGCGTCACAGTGTGAAAAGGCACGCTCGAAACTTCCCTGTGGGACCGATTTGGAAGCATAAAAAGTCATTGAAGGCGCGCCACAGCAAACCCAAAATTTCGTCACGACGAGCACCTAAATCAAATGATTGAAAATCGGGTCCTCCAAATCGCACCAAAATCATTTACACACAAGAAGAAGAGCTTGTCAAAACCAACAGAAATGGCAAAATGAGGACAGTTAGTCTGTTGGGTCGCGAGCAATGTGCGATTTTATATTAAATTTCAATCGCGAATTGCGCTTAAAACGCATCCATCGAGATGTGCCGACTCGTCCACCAAAAAGAGATGTCCTAAGTGCATGATTGTGATAGGGCGCGGACACGTGTAACTCAACGTTAGACGCGGTTTTTCACGCGTCCAAGTTTCCACGCAAACAGACTGCTTACGTCAATACTGCCCAGAACTGGTATTTTTCAGTGATCATCAATACAGCTCCAATACATACGTTGAAATAAACAACCATGAAAAAAAGCAGAAAACTTAACTGTGTGTGCAAACTCAAACGTGAACAAAACACACAGAACGGTATGGCACACCAAGGAAGCTCGGTTTCATGATGGTCAATTAGAAATTCGTCGAATTTTTTTTGCATGTCCCTGTCCCACTGTCGCACAAGCCCTGGTTCACAGTTTTGGCCAATCTTTCACGGCCATTTCCTTTGCCAAACAAGCACAGCCCTTTAAGGAAATGGATGACGAAACAAGCGGGACCCAAGGCAATGTTTTTGGTTATTGGTGACGTTTTATAAACACTTGCTTGGTCTTGAATTTATAATATGATCATAACGCTGCTTGATTTTTTTCGTACAAATTCGCGCTTTTTTTTTTTTTTTTTTTTTTTGACATACTGCATTTGTTTCTTTCCCATTCTCATTTATTCAATTGTTCAACCACAACATGCCTCAGACAATCGTTATTACCGGCACCAGCCGCGGTCTTGGTCTTGAATTTGTTCGTCAACTCGCGGCCAAAGGGGAAAAAGTCATTGCTACTGCGCGCAACGTGGCGACGGCCAAACAGCTCGCCCCCTTCGTCGACAACAAGTCGGTCTATGCTGTTTCTCTCGACGTTGCCAGCCCCGAGTCTGTCAAAGTACAATCAATGGAAAACAATTAGCGTGACCATCCTGTTTCTCACAAATTTCATCGTTTTATAGACGGCATTTGCTGAGATTGAGCGCATTGCCCCGGAGGGCGTGGATATTTTGATCAACAATGCCGGCATCTCGGGCGATCGCGCAAAGTTTGACGAAGTGTAATCAAAGAACAGGGAAAAGTCGAGAACTTGGCATCTTATTGGGTCTTTCTATTTTTTTTTACATGATATCATAGACCGGTGGCGGAAGTGATTGATGTGTTCAGCACCAACGTTGGCGGCGTGCTGTCGGTGTCGCAAGCGGCCTTGCCGCTGCTGCGCAAGAAATCGACGCGTACCATCGTCAACATCTCCTCCGCTCTTGGGTCTATCGAGCTAAACTTGTATGGTGGCGACGCCATTGCCTACAGCACCACCAAGGCGGCCCTCAACATGTTGACCAAGACGTGGTCATCGGGACTAAAGGATGAAAACTTTACCATTGTTGCGTAAGTCGCACGCTAAACCGTGTCATGTGCACAGCGACCTTATTTCTTTATTTCTATCGCAGCGTTGGACCTGGGTGGTCAAAAACGGATCTGGGCGGCGAAAATGCCCCTTTGGAAGTACACGAGTCAGTGACAGGCGTGCTCAATCAACTGTACAAGCTCGATCCTCTCAAGAATGGCACCTTCTTTGACTACAAGGGCGAAATGGTCCCCTGGTGAATGCTTGCTTGTACTTACTTTGCTGGTACATTGTAAAATAATGATACCATAGTTTCTACACTGCACTGAAGTAAAGATATGACATCAGTAAAAAAAGTGTCATGACGATGACACGCGATATTTTGGTCAAAATCATAAAGCAGGCTTGATTTGTCAAATCAGTATGTTTTTTGTCGTACTTTCATATCAATGTACATTTGCAATGCTGTCTTTCCAGCAGCCACCATCAATTGGTGTGCACAGACAAGAGATTTTTCTAACAAAAAGTCCGTACAGGGATGCAAAGGCAATAAAATTTCAATTGCAATTAAACTACTCCAGACCCAGGTGATGCACCGCACTTTGGAGAGCACTCCTGTATCTACAAACGCGCCTGCTACAGTAGTTGTCTTTCTAATGGTCCGAGTTTCGAAGCACTGCGGCCATTTTTCGATCGACGAGATACAGTACCTGAAATGAAAAAACGAGCTATTTCGCATTTTCTCCATAACCAGTCAATGGACTCCTGATTTTTACTTGGTATTCGTCGATAAATCATGGGTGGCTACCACGGGGTTGAATGGCGTGGCGTTCTGAGGACCTAATGTTCACTGTTTACCCCTTGGAGAATTCGCAACTTTCCAAAATGGTGACTGCGCGTCATCCAGTAGCCGCAATGCTTCGGCGGTGGGCTCATTTGAACGGGAGAGCTTGGCATCTTTGATTCAGGGGGCGCGTGACCATGTTAATTGCATAATTTCTATCAAAAATGGACAAACAGTAAAAAAATGCTCATATTGGTATATTTTCAACCTCTGTTTTGTTGGTCTTCATTCTTTTCCACATCATTGCGCCCAAGCAGAAGGTGCAATCAGTTACAGCAAGTTTGACCGTGCCGACGTTACAGTAGCAATGCTCATCAAATATTCGAAAAGACAAAAAAACATCTATTTGAGACCTACCGGCGCTCCAATGACACGATCTTTGTCAATTCTGCACCAGGTGATCCTGGACATCTCCGGCTTGATTGAAGGTTGCGTGTGTTACCTGTGATTTGGCCGCTGATCGTTAATAAAATATCGCATTGTGTGTGTGTGTTTTTTTTTTTTTTTTTTTTTTTTTTTACTGTAAATGCAATGGACAATTTCATTGCGCTGCACAAAGTAACTCATTGAAGTAACTCAGGTTCGAGAGGGCCCTGTTGTAATGCGAAACGCCCAGAGCGCAAATCAAACAAATTTCATTTCATCAAATGAACCCAATTTTTTATGTATGTCTTTGTAATAAAAAAAAAAAGAGATGGAAGCGCGTATCGGTGGAAACAGCGGGATTTTTGACCAGCAATGGACTCGGATAGAGGGCAAGGGAAGAAAAAGCGTGGCGTGTGTTGAGGGAGCGACGCGATATTTAACCCGTGAAGATCTTGAAAATCAAATAAAGGATTGCGCCAATGAAACGGAAGGCGGCGAGACCAGCGACGCTCCAGAGCAAGGCACCCATGTAATAATTGACGCGGTCTGTCATAAACTGCTGCGACCACAGCTTGGAAGAGTTTGTAATGACCAGCACAAGGACCCTAAAATGAAAAAAATTAGATTTTTTTTTCCATTTTTCCATTTTTGTTCAATTTTCCTTTTTTTGCTGTTGCCTTTCATGACTTACAAATTACAGAAGATCCAAGCCAACACCAACTTTGTACGGAAAGATTTGTAATAATCCTAAAAAAATGATTTTGAGTATCAAACAGAAGAAAAAAATAAAAAAAAAACCCCCTTACCTCTTGCTTTGTCTTGGCGTCGCGGTGATTTTCCTCCTCCTTGACAACGCGTCGCAAGTCCATGAGTGCTTCTTCGTATTGCTCGTTGAGATCCTTTTGTTCGGTGGGGAGATCAACCTCGACGGTGTGATTTCCGTCCTTGTCTTTTTTGGTTTTGACGACACCGAGGTCCGTGGCGTTACCACTGTCACCCTTGGTGCCCCATGACACGTCGTGCGTGTTGCAGAACGCGTAGATGGTGATGAGATTAATGAAGCTTGCCGAGAGAAGCACGTATTGCAGCAGGCTTGTGAACATGTGCCAGGGATCCAAGAACATGATGCTCGCCAAAAAGTACATAACGTACGTGGAACAGACGGACACAAGGATGTTGCGGAATGTGGATTGCTTGAGGAGCGTGAGCAAGCTGCTTTGCGTATCCTTCCACTCTGTAAACACCGTGTGGATGCTGACGTATGTAATCCAACCAGTACAGAAGAGAAGCTGCCAATTAAAAAAGCGTGAGTGGTGCGGCATTCATCTTTTTTACGCGACTTACATAACCCATAATGAGCGAAAGCAAGATCATGATCAACGTGTAGGCGAATTTGAAGCCTTGAGGGCGATTGCCCAGAGCAAGGACCTGTAAAAGAATAAAAAAGAGCTTTTGAGCCACTGGGTCGTGTCGCACCGCGCGCTGGTGGGCTTACAAATTGCACGACTAGTAAGAAGATGTAGATGTAATTCAGCACAAGATGGATCAATTCACCAATTGTCGAACTGAAAGGCTGGGGATTCAAGGAAGGGTCGTAAATGGCGGTACTCATGATGTAAAACACAAGGTAATAGTTGCCCTGGGCAGGAAAAAAAAAGATAAAGTGAGAAATGGCGGCGATTCATCCTTTTTTTAGCGCTTACAAGGCCGAACCAGGAGAAGAACAGGTTGATCAATTGGTAAAAGGCCTCAAACATGAACATGAATTTGCGAATGATGTTGTGGTCGGACGACCAGACCTTGCGCCAGTGGACCATGGAGTAAATACCAGCAAAGAACGAGCCATTGAGCCAACGACGGCGTTGTGACACAAATTCAGGCACCTGTGTAACATGAATGAATTAGCATCCAATGGAGCCTCGCCACAGTGGCGTCGCACGCCTGCGCCTCATCCTTTTTTTTTTTTTTTTTTTTTTTTTTTGGTCCTTACATTGTCGGGGACGTCGGTCTCGCCCGTGGCACTGGAAACATAGTGGAGAACCCACGACGCGCCCTTTTTAGCGACCAATTCATAGCAAAGAATACGATCCTCGGCGAGATACATGTTGGCCGTGAAGATGTCGGCGTCGGAGCCGTGCATTTTCTCGCCCAAAAAGTACTTTTCGAGCGGTCCGTGGCCGTTGATGTCGTTTTGCAAAGCGGTGTAGCGATAGGCGGAGAAAGCACCGGGCAAGACGGAAATGTAACCAAAGACAGACTCGAGGGGCTTGTCGAGGATGTTGGACATCTTGTACTCAAAGTTTTGCGCGGCAACGAGCGGATTGAGCAGGTAGGCGCCACCAGGGCCCAACATGGCCTTGATCTCACCACAGGCGCCGGCCACATTCGAATTGATGTCAAACGATTTCCACAGATGGTAGATGGACGTGTGACCGGGACGCGTGCCCACATCGAGAAGCACGCACACGTTAGGGTTCAAAGCCGGGCCAAACGCCTGGAAAAACCAACGATGCGAATTGATCTTTTTCTGGTTCTTTTCCTTGAGACAAAACAGCACCTGGCACGGCATCATGCCCTTTTCAGCACCCTTGATCTTCATCTCGGGATCAATGCTCAATTGCGTCGTGTGCTTGATTAAAAAAAAAATGGACGTATCAGCTGACCGGTCATTTTGCATGGACGTGCTCGATCTCTTGCTTACCTCGTAAATGTGAGCAGCAACAGGCTTGTCACCGACAAAATTCTATTGGGAAAATATCAAAAATAGGTAAACTTGGCAAAATCACGCGTTTTCGGGCGCTTGCCGATCCCATGCTGACGAATTGTGATGATATATACCTTGGCGAGACCTGGCAAAGAAAAGCGAAAAGGAGGTAGATTAGGTTTCTGTCGAATAATTGGCTTGTGCGACGCGACAAAAGTCGTTTTTTGTTTTTTTTTGTCACTCTTTTTCTTGTTTTTACCGTCTTGATAGACACCAAGCGCAGTGAGTAGCGACAATGTGCGTGGATGAATCTTGGTACGACCGTCCGAGACAATGCACACGACGACCTTTTCCCAGCCATGCTCACCCCACACCTTGGAACGATCGCGAGAGCACAAATGCGCAATATTCTTCATCACACCGTGGAACGTGCGTGCGAACAAAACCTCATCTTCCTAGAAATGGCAAAAAAAAAAGAAGCAAGTGTCAGGCAATGGGATCACGCAAGAAAAAGAAAAAGGCGCGTCGCAAAGGAGGTGGGGCGGGTCATCCCACAAGATCATGGTCTAGACCCCAGGCGGGGGAACAATTGCCTCCCTTTTTTTTTCTCCTCCTTTTTTTTTTTTCCCTGTCCATTGATCTCATCTTACATTGTACATGGTGAGGACGATGAAGAGCTCGGTGTCGCGATTCATCAGCTGTTGACGCAATCTATACTTTTCAGCCTGGAATTTGGACGGATCACAAGTTGCTGCCGTGTAGCGCATGTGGGTGAACTCGTGCGCGTCGCGTCGTCGGACGTGTTGCAGGTACTTTGTGGGCACGGGGTTCTCCAGAACCAGATTGCCGCCCGTGAGCTTGACCTTTCGCACCGTCTTGTACCGACGCGCCTGGCGACCAGGAGGCATGGCTCCTGGAGGAGCGCCCACGCCCATGCCCATGGGAGGACCAGCCATGTTCATGGGCGAGTTGAAATGCATATGATCGGGAGGAGGGTGCATGCCAGAGCCTGGCGCTGGCGACGCCATGGGGCTCGTCAGCAGTGGCTGGTGCATTCCCGACTCTTGGTAGCCGCTGTCATAGCCGCCTTGCAAAGGATGCTCATTGAAACGCGCGACGGGAGGAGGGCGCGACGCAGACATGGGCGAGTGATTGAACTCGTCGCGGTAAGGGTCTCGGTAAGCCATCTAAAAAGTCCAAAAATGATCAGTCCTGGCTCTAACAACGCGAATTGGTGCCCGTGCTTCTTCTTGATGCCTTTACCTAGGTACAACACACACCAAAAAAAAGGGGAAGACAATAGACAAAGAGGCAGTAGTAAGAAAAGAAAAAAAACAAAAAGAAAGGTTGAAAAAAAAAGGGAGGAGGAGGCCTTATTATCCCAAAAAAGGAGCTCATGGCCCTAATTGCTCAACTTTATATTGATGCAATGTAACACAAGCGCAACACTCCGCACGTTATTTTTGGCTGGCGATAATTTGGCTTCGTTTTTCTTGATCTGCCAGCCCAAGCACAGATGAATGAATGGCCAATGGCTCGACCAGGCAATTCGGAGCGCGCCTTGATCTCCTATTCATGTGGGTCTGATCTGCAAGACTGCCTGATGTGGACGTGACCATCCCAATTCGTGAAATCGATGGAGGGGGCGCCTCCTTTTCCACCCGTTTTTCCTTTTTTTTTTTTTTGCAAAAAAAGAAAAAAAGCGAAGCTGATTGATTTCTGTGCTTTGGCACCAGCATTGCGCACACACAAGAGCCCTTGTGTGACGCGCAGGCCAATGGAGATGGCGAGTTTCAAATTGAACAGGCCCTCAAATTAAAAAATACCGGTTACACCATTGAACTTTATGGATGTGCCTGAATTCGGCAAGGCTCTCAACGCCTATTTTTAATGTTCAGACATGTGAGCTTGACTGTTGTCTCCAGGGTTTCTGCTAGGCCCAAACATCTCGACACTGGCTCTTTTAAAAGGGAAGAGAGACTCGTGAACCACGCGTTTGCCTTTTTCCTGCGCTACCTGGGATTTATGCGCACGCATGTGTTGCGCGCTCTGCCCGAAAAGATGCATAAAGTCAATTCAGCGTCAATTCACAGGGTTTGATGGTGCCATACATTTCTTTCTTGACTGTACGCCCAAGCGCGCCAATTATGCGTACCAGCGGCTGCTGTTGAGCACGACGCAGCCAGTTTAGAGTGATTCTATGAAAATGAGTACGTGTCCGTGGTGCCGGTGGCACTTGTCAGGGCAGGCAAGGGAGGTGAAAATCAAGATATCAAGGCGACGCAGCGCGTCTCTCGTGATTTTTTTACTGGCTTTGTTGTAATTTTCATGTAGATTAGCCATGGACGGCCGGAATGGGGACAAGGGAGAGTAGACAAGTCGAGAAAAGTAGATGTAAAGTCACAGAGACACGAGTTGATACGAGTCGACACGGACGAAATGATGGTCCAGGGAATGCTAAAGGGGAGAAAAGGGGGTTCAATGGGTGGAAGGAGAAGGGACGAGGAAAGCATCTAATGCTGCTGCTGCTGCTGCTTGCGCCACTGCGCATAATCGTCGAAAAGTACAGGCCCTGTGAGGGATCATGTCATAAAAAAAAGGCGTGAGTGACTCAATGCACGTCAGTTTGCCATTATCGTCAAGAAATTTCTTACAAGATGAGGTGCTGTCGTAGCCCTCAAGGTTGAAGGGTATGCTCTTGATGAAGTCCAGGAGACTTGACCATTGATCTACCCAGAGAAAATCCGGTCAAAAGCCGAAAAAAAAGAGAAAAAGACGCGTCGTGTCTAGTTTTGCCCGGCAATTGCGCGTTATTTTTTACCTTTGTTGATCACTTTTACGGGATGCGTCTCCTAAAAATCATAGAGAGTAAGCAAAAGGAACGCGTGCGTGGGGTTTGAATTTTGCTTACATTGATGAATTCGATGAATTTGGGAATATGGGGGTATTGTTGGCCAAGCAAGAGATCCCAGAGAACGAGGGCCACGTCGACTTGCATGCTCTTTTGGCCCACCGTCTTGGCATAGCCAAATGTGTACTGATACAGCTGCGGCAGCGCGCGCTCATCGCTGGCTAGCTCCGCTTTCCACGAATTGAGATATTGCATGAAGCGATCTGGCGACGCCACACTGATTAAAAAAAAAAAAAGGCAATTAGAGCGCGAGCAAGCCAGAAAGATGATGATCCTTTGTCCAATGACGCTTACTTTAAGCGGCCCATGTTCGTGGTCCATTCATCCTTGGTGATGTAACCTAATCAACACAAAAAAAAGCGCTTGCGTAAGCGGGGCGACGCGACATTTGCATCCAATAAGCAAAAAAGGCGCCGCCGTCAAACGTACCCATTCGTTCCAATTGTAATTTCCACGCCACAAGAAAGGTGTCCACCTATAAAATCAAGCAAAATTGAGCCACTGGAGCCATTTGGAGTGCTGGATGGCTGCTTACACCGTCGAGCGAAACACCCACGTCCTTGAAAAAGCGCTGGACGCCGTCAGGTGGCATGGTATTGGTCGTGAGGTCCGCATATTGCTCGAACCATTTATCACACGGCAAATCTGACGGCTTGACCGCGGTCTACACAAACAAAAAAAGGGGATCAGCCAATCCTAATGAAAACCACGCGGAGCACACAGCACATACCATGGACGTCGCAAGCGATCTGTGAGCAAAAAAAAAAGGTCAGTTTTTTTGTGTCGATTCCGAGTTTTTTCAAGGTTTCGTAGCCAGAAAAGCTTGTGGCGGCGTGCAACTTACTTTTGCGTCTTTTTGGGGGTTGCCTTGACACGCTTGCTATTGCTGTTGCTGATCGTATTCGCTTTGCGCTTGTTGGGTGCCATGAAAAAGCGTGCACTGTGGAAAAAGAGAGTAAAGAAAGGCTTGACAACACCGAGATTCAATGTCAGCCAATTTTCAAGGCTTTCACGTCCCGATGCATCCTCATTGGGTCAATGCACTCTGCGCGCCTTTTTGTTTTTGCCACCCCCTTGCATGGATTGCCATGTAAAGCGCAAAAAGAAAGAACGCGCACGCGATAAAGATGTTTGCCATCAATGTACGACGCGCTTACAAAAAGAGGTTTTTGACAACGTGTCATTTGCAGGTGTACGTCCATACTGAAAGCGAGAAATTTTACAGAAACAGCACCAACGCCAACTTTTTCATGCGAAAGACGCGAATTGCTCGCATATCAACAAGGAACCTAGAGTTTTGTTACACAGATGGATGATAATACGACTTCCTAGTTCTCGAATGGCATTGGTTTTATCCGAGATCACCGTGATTAGATGCCAGAAAAATGCAAAAAAACGAACACTCATCCATTTCGGGATTTCAAGCCGTGTCCTCAAGTCTTTTTGGTTGATTTTGCACTGCACTTGTAAAGGACGCGACACGCTTTCATTTAAGCCCACAAAGACAGATCTAGGTCACGTTGATGGCGAGCAAAGCCAAAATTAAAATTGGCCAAACACTATTTAAATGGGATGACTCCCCCTCGGTCAATTTTCGATAATCAAAAACAAGCTTGATCGCCACAAACCTTGGAGAGGAACAGGACAAGGCTACCCTTGCTACATCTTATTACTGCAAGCGCCGAACATTTTTATGCCAGCTGGGGAAAAAATCGATTTTTAATAAAG
Source organism: Gongronella butleri (assembly GCA_025201375.1). NCBI lineage: Eukaryota > Fungi > Mucoromycota > Mucoromycetes > Mucorales > Cunninghamellaceae > Gongronella > Gongronella butleri. The sequence goes on along the minus strand of JAIWZP010000026.1, from coordinate 289,056 downwards.
CATAACACATTGCATTTTGAAATGGATGGCATTTGACCACAACACGATCTGGTACTTTAAAAATAAGGGATCTCGTGCATTTTACCTCGCACGCCCGAACGTGCCGGTGATCAGCTGAAGAATTTTTTTGCGCGTGATTTACGACGCGTCGTATTTCTTGTGATTTTGAATGCGTCTGATTGCTTGATTGTGCCATATCCCTAAGGTTTCGTAGTGCATTGGCATGAATAAATGAATCATGCTCTTCGAGGAAATAGCAACTGTTCGGCTCAAGCGCATATCGTCGTCAAATGAGGACCCTTTGAAAGGGGCATTTTTAGCATTTGCAAACACCATTTTTTCGAAATCTACAAAACAGTATCCCGTGAAATTTGCCTCGCTGCTACCAGCCTTTGGCATCTATGATATAGCCTGTTCAAGTTTGAGGGGGATCGAAAGGACTATTTTTTTTCTCAAAAATTGGGGCCGTGCGTCGAATTTCCAACAAATAGCTCTCCAAATTGTGCACCATGAGTTACAAAGAGGGGCTCAAATGACTGCCTGCCTCCTATTCTTTCATTTGTATTTTATGGGAGTAACGCATTAAATTTTGAACCCACTCGTCGATGCTGCAACATTTACGTGTAAAAATCGAAGGTGTGATTGTTTCACCTTCGCTTGTCCTTTTCTTTCGTGTCCCGATGCTTTATTTCTGCTGCATTTAGCTTGCCCTCTGCTGGCTATCGACATCTTTTGGCAGGATGGCAGGCTTGACCGCAAGAATTTTGCAAAAACACGATTACTTCAGAAAGATTCGCATGTAAAAGACAGCAATTTTAGTTGGAACAGAGGGGCTGATAATTGCTTGGTGGCATCAGGAAGGCATTTTTACATGATCTTGACTACTACAAACCCCATTTGGAATGGCTTCATGCTAATTCAGTTGCGATTTTTTTTATCCAGATTGGGGTCAAGAAATTGAAAGCAACATGCAAAAAAATGAAGGTGTGGGGAGCTAGTCAAAAGTGTGTGGATGGCTGGTGCGAGTAACATGTCCTTTTTTTCTTAAAACAAAAGAAAAAAAGCCGCATGTGCGACTAGCAAAAGGGTGAAGCACAACAATGGTGATCTTTGTACGTGGGGTTGCCTTCTTTTTCGTACCCCGTTCAATTGAAGCCAACGCGTTACACGAGCGCCTTGTGTCACCATGATGATACATGTCTGTTTTGGGTTTTTGCTGACGGATCACAAGCAAAATGCACATCTTTCAGATGCAAGAGATATGTATAGCTCGAATACCTGTATGAGGGCTGATTTGACTTGTACTAATAGATGGATGATGGATAAAACGTGAAGACGATAGAAATGACAATGGTAGCATGCCATCTAAAGATGATGACAGTCGTTTTTCCACTGAACAGCGGCACCTTTTTTTCTTTTTTCTTTTTCGTTTTTTTTTTTTTTTTTTTTTTTTAGGTAGCCACGATTGGCATAGCCACACTTTTGCCACTTTTTATTGAAGCGATCAAGGTCGAGAACGGTCTTTTTCCCTGTTTTTTTTTTTTTTTGTCTTTCTTTTTTCCTTTTTTTCATCTCCTAATTCCAACATGTTAGCCCTCTGGTTCAGATATTTTAATTTGACCCTGGCGGTGCGCGTGCTGCTGCCTCTGTCGATAGCTTGGATGTTCATCAACACCATTCTTTCAGCATGGAAACTTGTGCAATTCAAGAATCAACGCGCCAAACGCACTCTTTATGCACTGCTTCTGCTGTGCTGCGCTTCCAACGCGATTGCGCGCGGTGCCATGCTTATCCCTGTGTTTCGACTGCCGGCGACCTACCAGGATCAGCTCACGTATTACGATTACACGTATGTGACCACGATCTTCCAGCATGTTGCCGACGTGACCATGGCCTTGCTGCCAGTTTTAATTGTGCACTTTTGCTTGATTGCCACGGACAACAGCCTTGTCAGGACCGCGGATGGCTGGCTAGTCATGATCTCGTACGTGTGGGTCCTTGCACCCACCGCGTGCGTGATTGCATACCTGGCACTTCCTTATGAGTACGTCGACGATATCGATTTGGTCATCACCATCCTTAACAGTGTGTTCTTTTGGTACGTCATCCCGTACCTCGTGTGGATCGCGCGCTACTCTCGGTCGTTTGGCCCCACCTATGCGGCATACTGCCTCTTTTTCACTCTGTCCATGGTGTACAACGTGATTGGTCTCGCGTACATCCCCATCTTGCAATACATGCCCCTCTTTTGTGCTTTTTATTTGGTGTGCCCTTGTGTCGCTGCTACAATCGCCGTGTTTTTCATCCCGTCCTGGAAATGGGACATTGATCCCAATGCCGCTACCACTGGTGGCTATCTCGCTGGACAGCCCATTTCTGGAGGCTATGTTCCTTCTCCTCAATTCCAATATCCTCAGGTTGCCCAGCAACAGCAGCCTTTTATGCAATATGATCACCTACAGCAGCAACAGCAGCAACAGCATTATCCGCCGCAGCCTCAGTATGCCCACAATGGCAACTTTGATCGCTCTCTTCCCTCATTGCCTCAACAGAACATCGAAGCAGGTGGCCATTCCCCCAAAGTCGAAGTTGCTTAAAACAAAAAACAAGAAAAAGTTTAAAAAATAAAAACCATGGCGCCACACAGCCTCCTTTTTTCGCCAGAGAAGTATTTGTGATCGCGGTGACACAGTGGCACGCGATCTGCAAGCCCCTTTTGACTCTAGTGGCACACAGGAAAGCCGCCTGCGGCGCCTCCTTCCTGCAATTTTGCCCGAATTGCCGTCAAAAAGACAAAATGGCCATTTGCCCGCCTGAACGTGTTCATTCGATAGCCCGTCAATGATGGCGATCAACAACATCACATCTTTCCGCGCCAAAATATCTTTTTCTAAGTATCTTACAGAGCCCTTTTCCTGCAAAACCATTTTTGAGACTGCAAAATCACAGGTATTCACCTTTTTTGGACACCTTGGTGCCCTTGGAATGACTCAAACTTGAGCGAATGGACATGCGCTGCAAGTGCACAATATTGGGTCACTGAAATTATTGCAATTTGGCCACACAAATCGCTCCAAGTTTCTATTGCAAACAATTACTTTTAAGCTTTTGCGAGCTACATTTATGTTCCGGCTTGCCAATTGCTTCAGAAATAAAGACATTGCATGCAAGTCATGACAGGCTACATCAAAGCTGCTCATTGCGAAAGGCTACAAGACCTTAAACGCACGTTTACTTTCAAGGGAATCAAACTTTTAATTTTTTTTCTGCAATGTCTTTCTTTGTAAACAGCCTCTCCAATGCAATTGGAACAGACTAAACACACCAACAGCTAAACTTATTTTGCTGGTATCTATGATTCATGATACATTTTGGAGGAAAAAAAATCTAATAAAAACGGATTCTCGATTTTTTCTGCCTAATTGCTTTGAAAAACATCACCATAAAAAGGGAAATTGCCTTGTTAGAGGCAATTGACGAGGATGCAATTGCAGCACCATGGATCTAGATCACTCATCAACGTCAAAGCACTGCAGTCAAGGTCAAAAAAGATGATTTCTTCATGTGGAACACGAAAAAAAAAATTGAAAACCCTCAATGAGTACAAGAGCTTACTTTGTGCCACTAGACTGGATTCCACCCAAGTGATCTTCACAAAAGCAAATTTTGCTTTTTTTCATTTTCATTTTGCTTTGTTTTCGATTTTATCTTTGAAATGCGTCCACACTATGAAACAATACCAATGAATCGACGGGCAAAACCGCCCACAAAGTCGGTGGAGTTCCATACCGATCGTAAATTAGTCCAAAGATTTATCATCAAGACATGGGATGGCAATGAATGCGCTATTGATTTGAATGATTCTGTGCTCGTCGCAGTGTTCGTTTTGGTCATTGAAGACCCAAAATATCCGGAGCCTGGGACACCCATAAGCATGATTGAGCTGCAACAATGCGCACAAGGCGCCCTTGAAGCCCTCAACGACCTGTTTTGCGTGCACAAAGACATTGGTTATCTCCAAAGTCTCTCCGATTCCGTGGATAAAATGCTGGGCGACGCGGTCACGCGCTTGATGCTCCAAATCGGACTCACATTCAAAGTGGCGCAAGCAATCAATACCAGGGATGAATGGGAGTTTACAATGGCGCGTCAATGGTTTTTCAAAATGTTCACGCAGCCACTCGATTTCCCTTCCATGGTCTATGACCCCATCAAATACAAAGATTGGAAGCCGATACCCTTTGATGCATATATCAGGTACAACCACCCTGCCATGCAATGCACTGGAGAATACATCAGATACAAATATGGCATGTCCATTGAACAGCCCGACAGCCAAGCGCAGCTCACGCCAAAATTTGAGAAAATTCTGGATCAAGACACTCGCTTCCGTGCTCTTATGCTGAATCAGTGGAAAGTTGGCTTGATTGAGTGGCAAACAGACGGCAGTGGCGTTACGTATTTGCGCCAAATTCCACCAAAAACGCAGAGCGAGGCGAATATCAAGCGGATCACGCGTCATGGGTTTGAATGCAAGATAGTTTGGCATTTATGGACGGTCGGCATCATTTATTTCGCATGTTTTGGTGGCGTGATCTTCATCAACACGTGGCGGCGCGACTTGCTGGAAAATGTTGGCGTCGATCCTTCCAGCCTGCTCAGTCTCTTGGTTGTGCTGATTGGCATATTTACGACCGCTCTCAAGGCCACGCTGATGCAAGAGTGGTCGTGGTACGATTTTATACGCGGGCGATACTATCTGACGCGCATTGACGAAACGCAGATCAACGAGATTGCAGCCTGCGGCATCAATGCCAACAAGAGTCAACAAGCGCCATTCAACAAGGTGGGCTTTTCTTACCTCATTGGCGCCACAGCCACAGGGCCAATTACAGCGGATGTGCCCGTAAGCAGTGCAGAATTGATCAAGCACGGCGTCATTGTTGCACGAACGGCGCCTTTTGGGCAAAACCACGTCATTATATTGCCAAGAAACGATGGCATTTGGCACCTGGAGCTCATTGACGTGAATGAACAGATCTTTGTCGTCACTCACAACACTCCCACTGATTGGGACATTGTCGTACTCACATCATCTAATGCCATTTTTCTACGATAAGATGGAAATTAGGGAAATGTCATACTCTTCTATGAGAATAAAAATTGTGCTCATCATGCCCCGTTATCATACTGTATTATATACTGTACGTAATAATACAGTATGATATCATAAGCCGTGCAAAGCCATCAATGCCAATTGTTACAGTAATTCGCTGCTTGATGCATTGATCCGCAAGATTGGCCATCCATTGGTGAAACTGGTCTCATTCGATAGAGATTCAACAGATACCTTTGGCATATCAAAAGCACTGTTGATTGATTTTACAGTTGTCGAAAAAAGGGAGTTTCAAAATTGTTCTAATGTTTGATTGACTTTTGCAAGTGTACAAATTCATCCGTCGGGCAAGTAAACAATCAGGAAATGACAACTGAGTGCGTCACTTTCCAACGGTGCTATTTTCACGGCGATCGACAAAATATTTTGAGAACCCGATGTGGATTTGTGGAAATGTCAAAGTTTTGGATTTATTTGCACAATGACTCGGTCAACTCCTGGTTCTAACGTCTTTTCAAAAAGAGACACGTTGATATAACCTTGTGTGTAACTTTTGAGCGATTAAACCACGATGATTTGTGACGATTAATTCAGCATTTGTAAAAATGTCGTTATTTCGAATTCATTTGCACAACGATCCTGTCAATCTCTGGTTTTCAGTGTCTTGTTGAACTGGCGCGGCAAAATAGTCAGAGGGCAAAGGTTCGGAGGCAATCGAATCATGATTTATGTTGGTCATCATTGGATTTGTGACAATTCTTGAAACGGTGCATGCCAGAAGATGGACCGATCGACTTCTGTTTTTTAATTTTTGCTTCAAAGAGAGTCGCTGAAATAGTTAAGTGGCAAAGTTTGGCGATGATCGAATCATGATTTCACTGCAAAATGATTTTTACAAAAATGCGTTACAGCCAAATTTTCAGCAATGTCGTGCTCCTGGACAAACCACATGATTGACCTTTGGGTTTTTATATTTTTCTGAAAAGAGAGGGGCAACATCCATTACATGTAAAAGTTTTGTGGCGCTGCGATGAGTCGCTCCATGGTGACGATTTTTTTTTTCGAATTTAGAAAAAAAAAGGTGGGTCAGGTCAAAATGTATCTGGAGGGTCCCCCGCTTTGAGAGGTCCAGGCCCGGACAAAGATCTCAAATCCATTTGGCAACCTACACCCTGGGGACCTAAGAATCACGTCATTAGATGTATTGACCCACTCTTCCTAAGCAAATCTGCAATAAAAATCGGGGGTCAATCAAGCCGTTTTTGAGGAAAGAGCGATTAAAGCCAAATTTTAGAAAGTGGAGTTTTTGGATCATTTTTGGTTGTACGTTATTGAAACACGGTTCATCCGACAGAAAATCGAATTCTACATCTATTATCACAGCAGTACTCTATCCTTTTTTTGTCCATTGCCGAGAAAAATGAGGCTGAAATATTTGATCGGGCGTTGCAAGTGTGAAAACGTTGTGCATCGGTATCGCCGGGCAGAGACAAAATGACACCCTTGCATATCTCTTGCCACTTACAAGTTTTGAGTGTGGTCGAATAGCAGCATGACGTGCCAGAGACAAAATTGTGAATTTACGGAGTAATGTCGATTTTCTCGTCAACGGCCAAATCGACTCTGGATTTTTACTCTTGTTCTGAAAAGACAAAGGGCAAAATGCCCACATGCTAAAGTTTCTTGAAGTTGAAAGCACTCGATGGCGATCCATGTCAAAATGAAAAAAGCACGATTTTCCGCTGATTTTCCAAGGGGTACAGTCATGGATTTCAAAACGGTAAAAATTAGGTCCTCGGGTTGTTGCCGCGATATTCAACCGCATGGTAGAATGTATCCATTTACCAATGAAAATGCAATAATACCCAAGACTGTATTGACTGGTTTGCGCGTAAAGTGCAACCGGCTTCGAATTTTCGCTACAAGGCTATCTTGACAAAGACTGACCGCACATCCCCAAAACGCATCTCATTAAAAAGAGCACAATCTGCTACGTACGTGACCATTGATGATCACTTCAAAAAACGAGTTCCACCCAGAATCGATGCAACCAACCCGTTTGCGGGGAAACTTGGACGGGTGAAAAACCGCGTCAGACTTTGATTTAAGCGCGCCTGTTTCATGTCAAATCCATGCACCTGGATCGTGTCTTGCTAGTGGACGCATCGATGCGGCTTCAAGGGCGCGTTCCTACATGCTATTCGTCGGCAGAGTTTATTCCAAAATCACGAATTGTTTGCCAACCAGCAGGCCAACCTCACTCTTTTTTGGCATGGTTCGTGGTTTCTCCCTGCGCTGCCTCTTGTGTGCAAGTTTGGAGGAATTCTGGAGACGTATTTTTTCGATTTTGATTTTGGAGCTCTGAGATGGCCATTTTTTTATTTGCGCTTGGCGCGCATCCCGCTCGTTACAAGTCGTCCCATTAGATGCTTTGCCCTCCTGCTTGTTAGTAAATCTGGAAGAAAATCACAGGTTGACTAGACCATTGTCAAGCAAATCTCCATTAAAAAAGTTTGTTGAAAAAATGTATTTTCTTTGCAAGTTTTAGATAATTACTGGTGCAACTGGTCTCATTCAATAGAGATTCAACAGATGTCTTTGACATGTTAGATGTGCTATCCGTCGTCTTGTCTGTTGCTGAAAACACCGAGATTGAAAATCTTTGACATGTTTGAACGGATTTCACAAGCATACAAAAGTTACGCATCGGGCAAACAAACATTCCAGAAATGGCGCACGAGGTCGTCTCATTCGATCAGTGCAAGTCACGTCACGATTAAAGAACAATTCTTCAAGCTCGCGCTAGATTTGTGAAATTGTGGAAGTTTTGAATTCATCTGCACAGCCATCCAGCAGACCTCTAGCTTTCACTACCTGGTTGAAACAAGACGCCCCGAGATAGGCTAATGCAAGGCATTGGAGGCAATCCAACTATGATTTGCGGTGGCAAATTCTTGGTTTGTGAAAATCTGTCAAGTAAATTGATAATAAGCACTTGATACAGTTGCAATTTTTACGACAACAGCAGCCGATGGATCTCAACATCACTCAAAGATATTTGAAAGAACCACGCCGGGGAAATGGCTATCACATCATACACGATGCAACGAAAAACAAGCGTTTGAGCCGACCAAACAAAATTTGTCATTTTGAGGCTGTCGTAAAGAAAAAAAAACATCCAGAGGATCCGACAAATCGTTCGCGCGCTCAAAGACCGCTGCGGCCCAGCTACTTTTTTCGCATAAACGCAATGCGATGACTCCGCTTTTTTTTTTTTTTTTTTTTTTTTTTTTGGCGCCACGTCGTCGTAGTTCGTGTAACCTTTTGATGCCAGAATTAAAGAAATGCTATAAAAAGGGAGCCATGCATTGAACATTGTGCAAAAAAAAATTGTGCCCTCACCTCCTCCATGCTTGTTCTCCCTGATCCAGTGATTTTTACAAAGGCGACAATGGCGTTATTACCATTGACAATGGTGTGGCTATTTATCATCTTTTGTTTGGCGCTTAGGAAGGTGTACCAGTTCAAAAACATGCGCGCCAAACGAACCATTTATCTCTTGCTGGCTGCCACTTGTGCTTTTGGCATTGTGCACCGTGGCACTCTTCTGATCCCTGCATTTGGCTTGCCGGTGACTGGTGGAAACAGACACGAATATATTGGCATTGACGCGTATTTTGATTACGTGTACCCGCGCGTGCTTTTCGAGCACGTCTTTGACGCGTGCATGAGCGTCATTCCGGCCCTTGTCGTGCATTTTTGCTTGATTGCGACCGATCAATCGATGGTTCAATCCGCTTCAGGTTGGTTGGTGCTGCTTTCGTATTTCTTTGCATTGGCGACGCTTGGACCGGCCATTGCTTACTTGGTTATGCCATTGGCGCTGAGCCGGATTGTGTTTATTCTTACAATGCTGTGCAATGGCCTCTTTTTGTTTTATCCTCTCACATACATTTTTTATTGTGTCAAGTATGCTGCGTCTTACGGAGTCACATTTATCTTATTCTGCCTGTTCCAGGCGTTGTACATCATCTACCCATTTGCCTCCTTTACCCCCAAGGGCATCAGCTACACCGAGCTTGTATTTGACAAGAATTTGGCTCTTTTTTGTGTATTTTTCTGTATCTTTCCCTGCGTGGCCGCCACTTTTGCCGTGATTTGCGTGCCCAACTGGAAGTGGCAGCTTACCCTTCAAGCGTACAACAGTCATCCGCCTCCTGCAGCAGCCAATGGATACTTTGTGCCGCCTCACACTCATCAGGAACCGTCGCTTCTGGTTGATAAACTGGAGAGACCGCTGCCTGCCACTCCAGACATGGCCCCCAAGACAGAAATCGCATAAAAAATAAACACATGACAGTAAACGAGAACATGCGGCGGGGAGTGAAAGTTGGCGAACAATCCTACAAAAATGCAGAAAAATAGGTCTGTATCACATTACACAAGCCATGTGGCGTGGGCTGAGTCAGTCAAATGAAACTGTGCCTGGATCTATCAGTGCAATTGCATGCTTCAAAGTTTGTATTTTTTTTCTTTTTCTTTTTCTCGTTTTAAGAAGCTCAAGTATATTAAACAGGCGCGTTGTTGATACATGAAGAGTGGCAATGCTATTTTTCACGCGATTTTTGTGAAATCAGCAACTGATGGCTGTGTTGTGTGCACGAGCACAGCCCCAACTTGTGTCACGCCAAAACAAAGAATGACGGTCTGGAAAAATTGTGTTCTCAATGATTGCCTTTCTTCCCATCTTCCCCCCCCCCGCTGCGTCACTTCACATGTTCTTGCTATTACCTACTGCGTTTATGTCACTTGCAGGCGAAGTGTTCTTTCCATTGACAATGGGTGTGCTCTTCATCGTTTTTTGCTTGGCCCTGTGGAAGCTGTCTCAATTCAAGTCTCAGCCCGCCAAGCGCACGATTTATATAGTTTTGGCGGCGACATGTGTGTTTGGCATCATTTCCCGAGGCATGTACTTGATCTCTATTTTCGATCTGCCTGTGATGGAAAATCCGACAAAGGGCAGAAATATGTATCGGGACTATTTTTATCCACAAGTCATTTTCCTATACCTTTTTGACGTGGGAATGAGCGTGATTCCAGCTGTCATAGTGCACTTTTGCCTAATTGCCACAAGCCAAACGTTATATCGCTCTGTCGTGGGCTGGCTTGTCATCATTGACTACGCCTTTGTGATTCTCACAGCAATCCCACCTATCATCTATTTAGCCAGTGCCGGTCTGGCCTACGGTCAGGGCTACCAGCTGTTCTACTTGTTGCGGAAAATACTTCCAATAATTGACAACGGCCTCTTTTTAATATATCCTTTGTCATATATTTATTTTTGTGCCAAGTATGCGTCCTCTTATAGAGCTACTTATGTATTGTATTGTATTTTTCAGACACTCTATATCATTTACCCTTGGACAATGTACGACAATTCGACTAATCTATCGTTGGAAAACAGACTTCAGATCTCTCAGGCGCTATCTGCCGTGTTCTTTGCCATTTGCCCGTGCCTCGCCGCCATAATTGCTGTTTTCTTTGTGCCACAATGGAAATGGAAGCTTGAGCAACTGAATTACAGCGGCCACGGCTACATGACTTATCCCTATGGCTATCAAGCACCTCCTCTGACGGAAGACAGGTTCCAGAGACCCTTGCCACCCATGCCCAAAGTTGAATCGGATTCTCCCACACCCAATGTGGCACCCAAGACAGAAATTCCATGAATATGAATAAAAAACATTCCATTCAAACCTGCAAGATGGTGAAAAATGCTGCAAGACCTCACAGAGAGCAATACACGACGCGTCCATAACCTAAAAGACGCGTCCATGACCTAAAAGAGGAAACGGAGAGTCAATTTAGCAAGTGGAAACGCCCCTGAGTTTGGGGTATGCGAAGTCCTTACTTTGAATGCTCACATAACGAGGGAAAATAAGTAAATCGCGGCTAGAATTAGCTTTTTTTCGTACCCTCGTCGTACCCTCGTCCCTCCTTAATTTTTTTCCGGCGACATCTTTCTATGAATTCCTTTTATCGCGATTTTTTCAACAATGATCTGCTTGACAGTCGTTTTATTATACATCTACGTGATCAAGTGTGATTCTTTGATCCAAATTTTACTTGAAAGTCATAATTCAGGAACAGGAGTTAATCAAGTTAGGCAAAAACTAGTAATTCTTTGGCTCTTTGTAGCGCCCCACCATTTGTTGAGAATTTGGAATCATTCCCACAAACCCGTCTTGTGGTATGCTTTATAAATGGAGGGATGAATTCAGGAATTAAACCATGATTCTGCCTTTTTCTGGGCGCAACCATATTATCCAATGCATATTATGTCTCCAAGTGAACGAGTGAGACGAAAAGGAGCAAGCGCTTGCCATGTGATAAGGTCATTCATCCATTTCAACGAGTTATGTCGCTGCCATGATCGATTCAGCCCTGATTTTACTCGAAAAGGCATAAGATTACGAGAAGCAAGTGTCGTCTGCCAAAAATAGTTGAAATGATCAAAGTCTTGGTCCCCTTTGCACCTGGATAAAAATTTGAGGGCAATTGGACCAGATCCCTAGGAATAACATGCTTAAAACACGTTTTTAACAGCAAATCAGTAGGAAGAACCAAAATGGCATTGTAGATCCCGAAAACGCGTCGCAAAGCATACGTCCCAGCTGGAACATAGAGGGGGACTCAAATTAGAGCCGCAAAAATTTCACCATGGCACCGGAAACGCAAATCAAAAATTCGCTGCGGCGGTCGTCCAAACCAAAATCGAAAAAATGGGTCCTCAGGATTGCTCCAAAATTCCGCACATGATGGACGGGAGGGAGAAACCACAAGAATTGCAAACAAGTCCAATTGTTCGCTGTCGAGCAATCAGCATTTTTTGTTTTTACTTTACGCGCGATTTGCACCAGGAAAACGCGTCCATGGACCCGCGCTGACACGTTTATTAACAAGCGACACTCCAAATGCGTGGAATTGATAAAAACAGGCGCGCGTAACTCGATGTCTGACGCGGTTTTTCACGTGTCAAAGTTTGCCCGCAAATGGGTTGGTCCCGTCAATTCTGTCTGGAACTTGTTTTTTGCATTGATCATTGATATCCGCGTGCGCAACAGACCGTGCTCTTTCTTGTGGTCCGCGTTTCAAGGGTCTGCTGCCAGTTTTCGTCGAGATAGCCTGGTGACGAAAATATGAAGCAAATTGCTTTTTGCGCGATACCCAGTAGATATACTCCCGGTTTTTATTTCGTTTTTGTCGGTGAATGTGATGAGTACACTATGTGGTTAAATGGCGTGGCGATCCAAGGACCTAGATTTTTCACTTTTCAAATCCTCGATTGACTCCCTTGGAAAATTCGGCGTTTTCGAAAATCGCTTCAGATCGCCAACTACTGGATGCAGTGAGCCGGTAAAAAGCTTATTCGATCGAGCAGGCCCTGAATCGCCGGCTCAAAGGGCATCACCCCTTGTTGGTTGTCAATTCTTTGAAAGGCGATCAAGATACTACAAAAAAAAAGGGTCAAATCGCGATTCCTCGAAACACACTCGGTCGATGTCTATTTTAATTCTTTACTTTTTGCACAACTAGCGACCAACAGAAACCCACATTACATGCAGCATATCTGACGCTCAACAGTTCAGACAATATCGAGCAAAAAAATAATTTAACTAGAGTTGATGATATTCTCGCCTATATGGATCTGCCTTGTGTGCACCTGGCGAGCATTTTTTTGATGCTCTGACATCTCGGCTATCCGATGTTATCAATAATGTCGCGGAAAATGCATGCCATATGCCCATTGAATGAAAAATAGTCAAAATGTGCGTGCTTTTTCACTATATTAAAAATGCGCGCGCTTCAACCGACGAACGGATTTATTGTTTTACGCGTTCTGCAAGTCTCTGCAGGGGGGTCATTGCTGCGCCCGAGTCTGTTTCATATATGAAGTAATAGAAAAAATATCAAGGCACGCTTGAGAAGCGCTGTAAAATGAGCTTTGGGTCTCCAAAAGGTCGAGATTTCGGACCGGCCGAGAGCATCCCGATATGGCATTTCATGACGTGAAAAGGCGCACAAAGGAAAGGAAGGAGCCGGAGCGGCGGGGCTGTCGTGCAAAGCCTGTGACGCATCAATGGCACAAATTTGGGTCCGGCGGGTGAATTGATTGGTCATCCGGCCGGCCCGATATGATGCAAAATGGCAACATCTCACTTTTTTTTTTAAGACGTCTTTTTCTTTCCCTTTTGACCCCTCATGGCACAAGAAGCGAGCACAACGTCGACAGAAAAGCTAGCTTCAGCGCTAGCAGGGTCGCTTGTGACGTCACTGCTTATGACGCCCATGGACGTGGTGAAATTCCGCATGCAGACTCAGCAGCAGCACAGCAGTTCAACTTTGTGCTGCCAGCTGTCGACAACGACGCCAAAACCAGCTTTTTGCAACTGGACGCACCCTATTACACACAACAGCGGCAGCAGGCGGACCATGCGCACACCAAAGAACATTGCTGCTCTACACGAGTGCGCTCTTGGCTATACCCGCCAGCCATTTGTGCTGCGAGGCACCTTGGTGAGTCCCCCTTTCCCCTTTTTTTTGTTTTTGTTGGGCTGGCCCTTGCTCAACGTCTTTTTTTGTATATTTTTAGGATGGATTGTACAAGATTCTGCGGCACGAGGGCGCGGCGGCGCTGTGGAAAGGCCTGTCACCCGTCTTGGTGATGTCAATTCCAGCGAATATGATCTATTTTGTCGGTTACGACCATTTGCGAGACACCATTCGCCCGTATACCAGCGATTCCGACCACGATTACTCGCCCCTGGTCGCTGGTGCTGTGGCGCGCACCATTGCCGTTGCGACCATTGCGCCAATTGAGTTGTTCCGCACGCGATTGCAATCGGCTACGGGTGTTCACGATTATAAATGTAAGTTTCATCTTTTTTTTTTCTCAATTGACCCTCATTGTGCTCTCCATAGATGTGCTGCAAGGTGTGCAAAACATGGTGCGGCAATCCGGATGGCTGACACTGTGGCATGGCTTGCCACCGACATTATGGCGCGATGTGCCATTCTCTGCGCTATATTGGATGGGCTACGAGCAGGCCAAGCAGCGTCTTTCGGTGATCAATCCACAATGGCATCCATTGCAGGTTTCATTCTTTTCTGGCGTGCTCTCTGGCATGGTAAAACGCAAAAAAATGAAAAATATGAAAAATAGGGGGGGAAAAAACCGAACAAAAACATGCCACTGACACGTTTTTTTTGTGCTTGTTTTCAAGATGGCTGCTGCCCTGACGACGCCTTTTGATCTTGCAAAGACAAAACGGCAGGTGGATGAAGGCACGCTGAAGGACCGGCGGATGATGGGCATTTTACGCGCTGTTTACAAGCAAGAAGGCGTGAGCGGGCTGTTCCGCGGCCTTGGTCCTCGCCTGGCCAAGGTTGCTCCGTCGTGTGGCATCATGATCAGTAGTTATGAGCTAGGAAAATCGTTCTTTGCGCAGCATCACGCTGCATAAAAATTAAAAATTGGCATTTGGCATTTAAAACCCCCCAACATGTGTCGGAGTTCCTACAATTTCTTTTTGAGCGTCTTCTCCCCGCTTTTTTTTTTTTTTATTATTGCTGCTTCCTTGCTAGAATGAGCTCTTCGTCGTCCGATGAGGAGAACCTGTTTGAGGTGGAGGTTATTAGACGCCATGGCTATGCCGATGACGGCTCTGTGATCTTCTTGATCAAGTGGAAGAACTATCCCGAAAGGTGGTATGTTTTATTTTGTCTTTCATAATAACTTTTTTATCGCGTGGCTCACATTTTACCCCCTTCTTTTCGTTCTTGCCAATAGAGTCACTCTCTTTTACCCCCTTGCGCTTGCTTTTCCTTGGCTTATGTGCGACGCATCTCATTTTTATCTTTCTTTACTTTTTCCTTTAGTGAAAACACTTGGGAACCAAAGAGCAATCTGCATTGTAACGACAAATTGAGGCAATATTACACCAATATCGGCCTTGGGCCTGGCGAGGAGCTACACAACCGGCCTATGAATGAGCAGCACCTCAGCCAGTCTGTTCTTTTGCAGGGCCAGACACTGTTGCCAGACAATTCGCACTCACGCGCGTCCACCTCAACACCCAAAGATTCAAAGGCCAAACGCAAAGCTATTGACGACGACGACGACGACGACGACGACGACGACTCGCGCGCTCTGTTTGACGCGCCTCCCCCTGGTGCGAACGCGCGTGCTTCGAGTTCAAACGCGCCCTCTTCCTCACAAAAGCGCCCACCCAGCGATCCAAAGCTTTTACAGGCTATTTTTGGCGATGACGACCAGAGCAGCAGCACTGAGGACACCGACAGCAGCCGCCCACCTGATAAAAAGCAAAAATCGTCCAGTTCGTCCCCCATTTCATCGTCAAAACGCGCACCATCAGCAAAATCTACCACGACATCGTCAAAACCCGCGCTTTCCTCGAAATCGACCTCAAAATCGACCAATTCGTCAAGAGCCTCGTCGTCATCCTCAAAGCCGTCATCCTCGAAATCGTCTTTATCCTCGTCAAAATCATCCTCAAAAGCGGCGTCTTCGTCACAAAGCGCGTCATCCTCGAAATTGACGCAGAAATCTGCTTCAAAACCGGCGTCTACATCCACAACAGCTGTACCCCATGTCTCTGCCGCGCCAGCTTCGTCAGGGTCACGACCAACAACCAGCTCCAGCGGTTCCAGCAGTGCCAAGGATCCCATTCTCGCTTTGACGCCAAACCGACCGGCGGCACCTGTGAAAAAAAAATCCATGTTTGCGAGCCTCAAAAATATGCCCTCTCCGACTGCAGCTGGTAAGCCTATCGCAAAGAAAAAGAAAAAGAGGAGCCAAAAAAAAAAAAAAGACGCGTATGAGCCATTGACCGCGTCTTGTTTTAAATCCAGCCAAACCAGACGAGTTTTTGCCCAATTTGCTTTCCAGCATGGGTCATGCGCCTACTTCACGCACGCCCATCCAGCGCACCACACCAGCAGCTGTCTCCGAGCCATCGTCTGCTGTACCAGCAAGTCATTCATTAACCAATGGCGCCACCACCAACGACACCGCTGAGCCCATGGATATAGATGAGCCTCCACAGCCGCAATGGCAGGGCGCCATCAAGGTCAACGACGAATTGCAACTGCAGATCACCGTATCGAGCCTCCAAGATGACTGGAACCTGACCGATGATATGTGAGTGGCATAAACGACAAAAAAAAAAAAAAAGCGAAAAGGAAAACGCACAATCTAATGCACTGGTCGCCTTTTTATTTCGATCAATAGGAAAGCGTACCTGTCGAAAGAGCAGCAGCCAAGTGTGCTTGGGTACATTCCGTTCAAAATGTTCCACCAAGTCGCGTCCAAGGGCAATTTTTGCATAATGGACATGGCACGCAACACGCAGGCAATGACACGATCCAAGGACTCGGTGCAATGGTCGCAATATGCAAATTGGTTGCGCATCAACGGACTGGTAAAGCGTAAATGATCGAAAAATAGGGGGTCAATCGCTCAATTGTGCGGTTTTATTGAAATAGGCGGCATTGGTGTATGACAGATCGCGTCCAACGGAATTGGTGCTGATGTGTGCAACGGATAACATGTACCCGGGGCTGCTGACTACACCG
Organism: Gongronella butleri; assembly: GCA_025201375.1. Classification (NCBI taxonomy): domain Eukaryota; kingdom Fungi; phylum Mucoromycota; class Mucoromycetes; order Mucorales; family Cunninghamellaceae; genus Gongronella; species Gongronella butleri. The sequence goes on along the minus strand of JAIWZP010000026.1, from coordinate 272,285 downwards.
CCGACCAAGAATCAGCGCACGGCCATTGTGTATGTCAAGGGAATTGAGCCAAATACCACCGACGGCATTGATCGCAGGAAGGGCAACCCGGATTTGACCGCGATCGACTGGATGCTCGCGTCCAATGCTCTCCAATTCCCGCCAATTCTCGATACTGCGATCAAGGACCCAAATGCCACTTTTCTCGTCCACGGGTCGACTCCATTTGCCTCATTGGTGCAATATGCCATTGACGCACGGCCAGCCAATCCCGAGCCCTCCGAGGAGATGATCAAGGTGTATCATTTGGTACGAAAAAAAAGGCACAATTGCTGCGCCACCGCCGTGTCTCATTCATTTTTTATTTCATAGTGTGATCGTTCAGACCCGGCTTCATTGAAACTGCTTAATGAGGCGATGCTCAAGAGCAACGACCATACCTTTTACGAGTTTGGAGCGTACACCAATGCACCCATCATTCCTACAATGGAGGCTTTCCCCAAGCGACAAGGTAAAAAATGTGTTTTCATTGTTGAATCATATCTGAACCTCGATTTTTTTCCTTTTTTATCCAGGGGGCTACGTGACGACAGACATTGATAACATTGTCGCGAATCCCGAGATTGTGGACATGATTGTCAACGCGATCAACATGGTAAGAAAGTGTGAAAAGCGCGTCAAGTGGACCTTAACACGTTTTTTTTTTTTGTTTGTTTTCCAGCGCAATTCTGTGGCGGGCCGCGAAGTTTGGAAGTTTGTTTTACATCCACAGTTCCTGAAGCAAATGGCGATTGTGCCGGTGCCCAATTCGTACGTCAATGGGTTTTGCTTTACATCATTTACTCACTATTTTGCTGTTTTATTTGATTTTTACCAGATCTGTCAATTCGTATGCACTCAATCTCATGCTGTTGATGACCAAGCAAGAGCTGTGGACGGACGGCTCGTATATGACCGACGTAGGTGTCCAAAGCAGCACGATTTAGCGGCCGATTGCTTATTTTTTTTTTCGTTTTAGGACAACCAAAAGGAAGTGACGCTGGCGGATCGTGGACTTGTTAACACGGCAGCGTGGTACGACGAATTCCTGCGCAACAAGCGCACGGAAGCCGTCCACTTTGAATACATGGATGCCCTTGGGCAAGTGACATCGACGATCAAGGCCGATTTCCCGCTAATCACCTTTACGTCTCTTGAAAACTATGTCGATGCGGCCCCGAACCTTACTGCCGCTTGATGAAACGAAAAAAATCAATAAAAACAAGTCAATTTACATGTATTCTCGGATATGACGTTGAAAAAAGTGGTGAAACAAAGGGTTTTTATTATTTTATGTACAAGATGGCATTGTGAAAAGGGATTGCGTGCACTGGATCCGCATCAGTCACGCGAGAGCAGAGAAATGAAGAAGTGCGCGAGAGCTTTTTACTTGGCATACTATGGAAGAAAATGAAAAAAAACGCGTTTTGCGCAATTGGACGCGTGAATGACGCGTCCAGACGAGAGCAATGGTTATTTTTTTTCAATACCTTTTGGACATATTCCTTGACAGTCTTGTTGTATTTGTTGCGATTGGTGTTGTACACCTCGGCAATGGAGGAAACAAGCGCGTCATCAGGGTTCGGCACCTCCAGTAGCATGGCAAGCGCCTCCAAGACTAGTTGACAGAATCGGTCAGGCAATAATCCCAACCCTTTTGCTATATACAAACCTTGGCTAATCTTGGTCGCGGGTTTCCAAGCGTCCGACTTTAGCAAATCAATACAAATGGCGCCATCATCGTCAATGTTGGGATGGTACACCTTGGTCAGGAACTTGACCTGATCAATTGGAACAGAAATGTATTAATGCCCATTCCAATGGAATCGTTGCGTCGTTTCTTACCTTTGGGGGCTTGAAAGGGTAATCGGCAGAGAAAACAACATCGATTTTGAAGGTGCCCCCTTTGTACGGGCTGTTTTCCTACGAGTGGCAAGAGAAAAAAGAAAAAAGAGGCTGTCAGAAATGACTGCGACGTCCAATTGGCGTAGGACGAGTGGCGTAAGCATCCACGTCTTGCATTCGCAAGTGTACGACCCATATGTGGCGTAGAAATCCCGGTATCTGCTCCCTCTTTTTCACGTACAGGGCCTTGGATGGTGCCTAAAAGTCAAAAGTCGAAAAGAAAAAAAAACCGTGAGCTCTCTATTTTGCAGCCAAAGCACCTCGTGCCTGGTGTTCACGTAAATACAGGAAAAAAAGAAAGAAAAATTCAAAATTGACGCTGTTCTTACCAGTCCAGTGGAACATATCGTCGTCGACAGGGCCTGCCGTGATGCCAGGCGGTGACGCCTTGACCATGCCTTGGAGTTCCTACAAGAAAAAGCCAAAAGCGACTAAGCAACGCGTTCTTCTGTGCCTTTTCCTGCCATTTTTTCTTTCTTACACGTTGAATACGCTTAAGAGCCATGATATCAACAACAAAATAGGACAAAGAAAAAGAAAAGAGAGTAAAAAAAAAAAGTGGGAAGAAAAAAGTCAGAAAGCGAATTCTGCGGAGACACGATTTTGGGTGATTTCACGCTTCGGCAGGTCTCGTGACACTTGCAAGAAAAGAAGGGGGTATCAACAGGCCTTTTTTTTTTTTTTATTGATTCACTCATTGAGCAAGGACGCAACAAGTGCGTCAAGATCATCGTGCGTGGGCGTGGATGAGGGTGTGGATGAGAGTATGGATGAGGACTGAGATGCATTTTCCGGCTTTGGCTTGCGTGTATACTTGATTGGCGCGTGGATGCGATTGACGGGTACGTAGTCTGGGCGTGGGGGCGCCGGTGTAGGCTTGAATTCTCTTTGTTTTAGCAGCGCAATATCGTTTTCCGACGGACTTCCACCATTTTCATCGAATTCCATGCGCAGCAGCTCCTCCAATTGCTTCTCCATGAGCTCGTCTTTGGACATGGTGGGCACAGGCACACGCGACAGGGCCTTGGCGACGTCCTCATCCTCATTCTCGCTTTCCGAGTCGCAAAAGAAGCGACGTTCGATCGTGCTCCGCGATACCTCTTCGCCTGATGCGCTCTTGAGTCGCGAGACCATCTTGCGCGGTGGCTGTACCGGCGTCGTTGTTGGTTTCGGTGGCACGTGCTGCGTGGATGGTGTGTGAAAGGGTTGATTGAATGGATTGCATGGTAAAATGGCATTTGAGGCTGGCACAGAAATGGCGGACGATGGAATGGCTGGTGCAATGGATCTAATTGATGTAAATTGCGACGCGATTATCTTGGTGTTAATTTGTTTAGCATTGAGCGGCTTTGTGGGAGGCATTGGTGCGTGTGGAATTGATTTTTTGGAAATGTTCTGCGAATTGAATGAATTGGAGGCATTGATAGGTGCAGGGACGGTGGCAACGGGCGAAATAGGGCGTTTGGGCTTCTTGAGCTTGCGTTTGGGTGCTTGAGAGGGGGCACGTTTGGCAAAAGAGCCGACAATGGGGATTTCAATGTCATTTGCGTCCTGTTCCGAGGGAAAGTCAAACACATCTCTCTTGAGCGTTGCCACGGGTGTCGGTGAGCGGATGAGCGGCAGGGTGCCGTTGCTGTTTATATTATTGTTGTGCAAATACGAGTGTGACACGGGCGAAGACGACGCAGAGGACGACGGCGACTCGCTGTCCTCAGGTACACGCACCCGGCGCTTGTAGGTAACGAGTGCCGGCGACCGGCGAGCACCGTACGAGGGACCAAAGATATCGTCGGCAAACATAAAGGTTGCTAGAGGACAAAAAAAAAAAAAAGGGAAAAAAAAAGGAAAAAGCGACACGAAAAAAAAAAAAAAAAAGCGCGCTGCCTTAATGCGCGTGTCGGGTGGTTAATGAAATTGGTGGCCGGGCGTGACTCTGCTTTGGGACGGAGTGCAAATGATGCCGGGCCGGGCCATTGTTTATGAAAAGCATGCCTTTTTGCTGTGTTTCCCTTTTTTTTTCTTCTTTCCCTTTGGCAAACAACATTGACATACCACCTCCCCGCTCTTCTCGTCAACTTTCCCCACTCTTTTGTCTTTTAAAGCCATGTTGCGCTCCCTGACTGTCAAGCGAGGTACAAATTCGTCTTTTTTTATCTCTTTTAGCGTGCTCACCACCCATTTTTCTCTTTAAACAGTTGTGGCCGCTCGCCAGCTGCGTGCCCTGCCTACACTGTCGCGCGGCCTCGCCACCGAAGCCGATCCCAACGCCAACCCGATCACGGGCAAAACCACCTTTGGCAACCTTTCCGACGAGGACCGCATTTTCACCAATGTGTACTCGAAACACGACTTCCGCCTCAAGGGTGCCTTGAAGCGCGGCGACTGGTACAAGACCAAGGAATTGGTCCTCAAGGGCGCCGACTGGATCATCAAGGAAGTCAAGGAATCCGGTCTCCGTGGTCGTGGTGGCGCCGGTTTTCCCTCTGGCTTGAAATGGAGCTTCATGAACAAGCCCTTGGATGGCCGGTAAAAATAAGATAAATCAAGTGGGGAAAAAAAAAAAAAGGACGTGTTGACACTCATTGCCATTGCTTTCTTTCAATTTTTTTTTTCCTTTAGTCCTCGCTACCTCGTCATCAACGCCGATGAGGGTGAACCCGGTACCTGCAAGGATCGCGAGATTCTGCGCGGTGATCCCCACAAGCTCATTGAGGGCTGTCTTTTGGCCGGCTCTGCCATGAAGGCCAATGCTGGTAAAACGAGACCCAAACGTCGAGAAAACACCATTTTTAATCCATTTCTTTTGCAGCGTACATTTATATCCGTGGCGAATTCTACCAAGAGGCGTCTCACTTGCAAGAGGCGATCAACGAAGCGTATGCTGCGGGCCTGATCGGCAAGAACGCGTGTGGCAGTGGCTACGATTTCGACGTGTATATCCACCGCGGCGCTGGTGCGTACATTTGCGGTGAGGAGACCAGCTTGATCGAATCGATTGAGGGCAAGCAAGGCAAGCCCAGACTCAAGCCCCCCTTCCCTGCCGACGTTGGTCTTTTTGGCTGCCCCACCACCGTCACCAATGTCGAGACTGTCGCCGTCGCGCCCACGATTTTGCGCCGTGGCGGTTCCTGGTTCGCCTCGTTTGGCCGTCCCCGCAACAGCGGCACCAAGCTCTTCTGCGTTTCTGGCCACGTCAACAACCCCGGCACCTTTGAGGAAGAAATGTCGATCCCTCTTAAGGAGCTGATTGAGAAGCACTGCGGTGGCGTCACCGGCGGCTGGGACAACCTTCTCGGTATCATCCCCGGTGGCTGCTCCGTGCCCATCCTCCCCAAGGAGATCTGCGAGGACGTCCTCATGGACTTTGACGCCCTGCGCGACGTCAATTCGGGTCTCGGCACCGCTGCTGTCATCGTCCTCAATAAGCAAACCGACGTTGTGCGTGCCATTTCGCGTTTCTCCAAGTTCTACCGCCACGAGTCCTGCGGCCAATGCACCCCCTGTCGTGAGGGCACCAAGTGGCTCGAGACCATGATGGACCGCTTCGAGGATGGCCGCGGCACCCCCGAGGAAATCGATCAAATCTGGGAATTGACCAAGCAAATCGAAGGCCACACCATCTGTGCCCTCGGTGATGCCGCCGCCTGGCCGGTCCAAGGCCTGATCCGCCACTTCCGCCCCGAATTGGAGGCGCGCATGGCTCAATTCCAAAAGACCTTGTCTCAGCAAGCCCAATAGATTAAAAAAAAATCCAAATGATCCCCCCTACCTCTTTGCCCATCCTATTGTTCTTTGTTCTTTTTCCTCGTTTCCTCTCTCCACCATCCCGCAAATCGTAGACTCCTCTTTTTCCCCCTTTTTATGTGCAACATTACAATTAAAAACAGATGAAAAATAGTTCCGGTCCCTTGACTTTTGACGCGACGCGTTTTTGTTAATGACAGGCTATCCAGATATGCACTTTGGCATGTTGTGAAACAACGCACAGCCTCTTCGGCAACTAGTCTTCTAAAAAGGCAAAGCTTCGGCTCTTTCTTTTGATCGCTGTTTGATGCGTTTTTTTGAAATTCACGCCCAGCTGTCATTGCGGCGATTGTCATATACTATGCATGGCAGCTATTTTTTGACAGTGATCGCATATAAGAGGACGTACATTTGCTGCTGTACTTTGGTTTCTCTATCATCCAAACAAGAGCACTGGGCACAAATGAAGCAAATCACTCTCCTGGTCTCGATATTCGTGTTTGCTCTCACGCAGACGCTGGCTGCGCCAACCAATGGCACGACCATCCCACCCTTGATCCCTTCTCGTGTCAAGCTTCCTGATCATGTTCCCAAGTTTGATCCAAATGCAACAGCTCCCAATCCAACGCCATTGTCGCTGCATGAAGAGAACGAGCTTGATTTTCGTGTCCAGCTTGCCAACATTGCCACTTGCCGCTTCGTCATCAAACAGCAACTCTGGAACGAAACCGTCTGTGAAATCTTGCCAGATGGTCACATTGAGCTCACCTACAGCGGTGAAAAGTACGACGCGACATTTTTTATTGTGACCAGCAAGAGCAAGAAATCGATCTACGTTTCTTTCCGAGGTAAAAAAAAAAAAAAAAGACTGGAATGATACTGATTTTTGCTCAATAGGCACGTATTCCAAGAAGCAATTGCAAGCTGTAAGCACAACGAGAGGCATTGTATACCAAAGTGAAAAAAAAACATATTCAACTTTACTCCATTTTCTAAAGGATTTTGAAGCCAATCTGATTCCCTACTCGCCTGTACCTGGTGCAAAAGTATATCAGGTATAGTCAACACTCCTCAGCAGGAAGAGCAGTGATAATGCTAATCAATCACTTTACAGGGACACTTCCTTGCTTACATGGAAGTGCAAGGCAAGATGGTTGGCACTGTCTCCCGGTTGCTTAAAAAATATCCAGATTATGGTGTTGAAGTGATTGGGTATGATAAGCATCAAATCTCACGCATTCGTACAGCTGATGTTGTTGTTGTTTTTCCATTTCAAGTCACTCCATGGGTGCTTCCAATGCCTTATTTGCAGCTCTGGATCTCTATCAACGTATTGAAAAGCTGAACAAGTCTAACATTGCAATTTATTCTTTTGGTAAAAAAAAAAAAAAAAAAAAAAAAAAAAAAAACTAGAAATGTGACAAATATTGATCAATATTTTATTTGATTCTAGGCCAACCTCGCTCGGGTGACGTTAATTTCGCTGCCTACGTGAATACAGTCGACATGAACTACTTTCGTGTTACCCACGCGGCTGACCGTAAGAGAAAAAAAAACGACAAGCTCTGAAAAGTTGATAAAAATATCTCTTTTTATATTTACGTTCGTAGAATTTGCCAATGTTCCCAGTACAAAGTTGGGATACGTTCATGCCGGCGTGGAATATTGGATTAAAGGCAATGATTCAAAAGACACATGTAAGAATATCCGAACAATTGATGGGTTTTTCACAAGTTGATCCTTTTTTCTTCATTTTTACTATATCAAATATCTCCTCTCAATTGTTTATTGCTTTTGCAGTGAAATGTCCCGCTAGATCTTATGAGTCCCCTCACTGCCAGATGAGTGTTGCTGATGGAGACAATTTTGCAGACCACATTTTGTAAGTATTATGATATTATACAGTATTATTACAGTATGCCATCAACCAATCGTGATTCGTGAATTCCTGTATTAATATATCATACCATATCTTTTTTATCCATATCAGGTATTACGATACTTACATTGGGGACTGCAAGTAGTCCACCACTTGATGCTCTTAAATACCTAAAAACGGCAGAAATACTGTTTAAAATAAACTTATTTTTACAATTTTTACAATTTTGCGTGCCCTTTTTTCTTTGAAATCACTCGGGCAGCCAAAAGTGGGAAAGTGCTTATGAGATCAACACGTTGAGGTTTTGGCAGCTTGATGTGAAAAGACTCTGATGGTCTGAAAACTCGCGTTTTGGTTTTTCTTTGGCGGACTTGATACTAGTTGGACTCTGCTTGCCTATCCATTTTGCATTCACAAACATGGGCTTCCGCAAAAGTGAAAAAATCAGTCAATATGATACAGCATCATATCTCAGCAAGTGCTGCGCAAAAAAGCATAAACAAACTTCAGTACGTATTTTATTTTATGTCGCGGCCGTCCCCCAAGAGGACACGTGTCAACGGGGATGCTGGTGGGGACGCCGGATGCACGTCTTCCTGCGGTCGATAGGGGGCGTCGAGATTGCTGGCTCCATGGCTGGGAGAGGGCGACGCCAGCCCGGGGCTGCTTGTTCCTGGCGTGGCCGCCCCGAACGGGGTGACTTCCGCCACGCCCACGACGACCGCCACCGCGCAAGCTACAGACTGCCATTTTTTGCAGGTCCCCGTTGGCTGCAGACGATGAAGAGAAGGGAGGTTTGGTTGGCGCCATCAAGGCAGCAGCGTTTAATGTTCACAAAAAAAAAAAAAGAAACAAAAAAAGGAAACGTGCAAGGTGTGAACAAAGGGTATATGTGTTGTGTGTGATGTGTTGACTAATCTGAGGAGAAAAGGTAGCCTTGGGAAAATATGACGCCTTTTAAACATTTTTGCTCGATGTTGACTGTGCTAAAGTACGGCAGCTGACGCGTCGCGACTGACGCGAGGTGGGATGAGACGAAGAAGTTTGTGTGTGTTGAGTGCATGGCAAAAATAGAACAAAAATGACTGTTTGTTTTTCGTTTTGAAACAAACGCCAGAGAAGAAATGACGCGATGGATGGGCAATTGCGCAGGCGATGGATTGCAAGGGCGTTTCGATACAGTAACAAGGTGAATGACCTGGAAGTGCGCGTGTCAAGATGGTTGAGTCCATGGAAACAAAAGTAAATACCAGGTTTTTTGACAAGAAATGAAATGTTTTGCAAAAATGCATCCAGTGCTAAGGGTCAGCAAGGTTGTCTAAATTGACAAGGGAAGGGTACTGCAGATGCAAGGGTCTGTGCACGCCGAGAGCACGGCATTGGCGGCGTGCATTCCAAAAAAATAACGTGGCCTGAGTGTTTTTTGTGCAGAAATGGTGGGATGCTTGACGACGCGTGCTTGATCATCCAAAGATACCTCAGTGATACGTCTGGGGGCTTGAAAAGGAATGGCAGGTTATTGATATTGATATTGCTTGCTTGGGAGGAATTGAAAAGAGAAAAATAGTTTTGCATAAACGACGTGCGCGTCGCATCGGTTGTTAAATTTGGCATTGACGCGTGTCAATGCCGCGCGTGCAGGGCTGAGTGTCACGGCTACAGTAGTGCTTGCTGCACCAGCCTGGGCCGTGACATTTTATCCATTTTGGATTTTGACATTTTATCATAAACACAAATACCTAGAACAGTATGATAAATAGTTTTACAGTATGATATGATATCTGTCCAAATGTTTCCATCTCAGTGGACAGAAATTGACGCGTGCCATTATTTCAGTCCCTGAAGTATCACGCTGCACTGCAGACTGCACAAAAATTTGCACATGTACGGTACACTACCTTCTAAACACCAAAATAAGCGTGTTTTTAATAAGACTTTGGCGACCTTCTGTGCCTCCAGATTTTTTTTTACAGCCTGCTTGCACGCCAATGAAAAATGCGTCACGGGCTCATTCACGGCATAATAATACTGTATATAATAATAAACTTTTGCCCAGGATTCAAGTACTGTACAGTAGGACTCTACCGATTTTTTTTGAACTCGAAAATGCCAAAAACATCATATCATATTTATATTATTTTAGAACATTCATCTGTCCATCTGCATGGTTGACCGCATTCAAAAATAGCCGCATCGAATTCAGCGCAAATTTTGCAACAAAAAAGCTTAAAACACCAAAGCGCTACGACCACTTTTTAAAAACTCAGGGGTCACTCAGGGGTCACACATTTCAATCTCAGAAAATGCCAAATTTGGGAAATTTCGAACTCCGAGTGATCAATGCATCTCAAACAGGTAACTCCGACGATTTGCTATTGGCAGATAAAATGAGTACAGATCGCCCCAACATATGATACAGTAAGAAAAAAGTCCAAAGAGTGACGCATGAACGGCGATCGACTGAGAAAAGTGTCTACTTTGGGCAAGATTTTTTGCAAAAATTTAAGGTTTGGCACTTCCAAATTAAGATGCGTGGATTGCATGGAATTTTTTTTGTAGTACTGTGTTTTTTATTTTTTTATTTTGCACATTATTTTTGTGCGCTGTGGTGTGGTAGTAGGCTGCTGGAGCCTGGTGAAATGACCGATGCAAAAAGTTAAAACCCAAGCTACACGAGTAGCGTACTGCAAGTCATCCGATTAGATGTTTTGCACCTCTACCGTATTTGTTAGTAAAACTGGAATAAAATTTGCAGGTTTATTGGATCGTTCTCGAGCAAATCGCGATCAAAAATTTTGATGAAAAAATGAATTTTCTCTGCCAGTTTTAGTGGTCCATCGATGAAACCGGTTTCATTCGATAGAGACGTTCTAAATAAGAGGTGTCTTCGACACGTTACAGTAAAAGCGGTGTGTTGCCTACGTAATCCGTTGCCGAGAACACCGACTTTGAAAATTTTGAAATAATGTTTGAACATGAACAACGGTTTTCACAAGAAGCGAACAAAAGCCTCGCATCATACAGTAATTAATAGGGCAAACAAACATTCAGGAAATGACACCCACCAAGGCCATTTGATTCAAGCAATGCAATTTTCATGATGGCAATTGAAGAAGAATTTTAAAAAGACATTGTTACTGTACTTGCTTGTATGATACAGTACTATGCTGTACATAATAACAGTACTGTAATTGTGAAAGCATGTGATTAATCTCGCGGTGCAAGAAATAATGCTATGATACTGTAACAAATGACATCATCATCAAAAGTCAGGCGCCAACTGAAGAAGAAAACGGCCGTAGTATGATACTGTAATATACCGGTACCTACAGTAATAATACAGTAGTAATGGCCGCGACGACGACAAGTACGAGCGATGATGATGCGGGGGGTGGTTGTTACTACGACGGATGCATGATGAAGACCAAACACCGGCCGCCGATGCATTGCAAAGATTGCGCAGCAACGCCGTAATAAAATGGATCACGTACTGTATTGTACACAATACCTATTACCGTATGGAGGTCGGTCCATTATCCCTGATCAAGACGCGTTCCATTGATTTTAAGCAAATCTACAGACACCCCGTGGTCCAGGGGGACTGTGTAAAAATCGGGAAAATGCGTTCATCCCGGGGGGCTGAAAGATTCGGGCTATTGGACAGTTTCAGCCCCCGGTTCGCCTACGGTCTTTTCAAAAAACCATGTCTTTCCATTCACTCCCGGTCCAGGATATGAACAACAGATTTGGACCAACCTCCTATGTCATTTACAGTATCAGCCTGTATAGTAGGGGTCTTTTTGCTCTTGATTTAGCCCTAATTTTACGCAAATAATGCATTTTCTCAGGACTGAGTGATCCGAGTTGCGAAAAAACTTGGGCTCATTGAAGTTTTGAGTCAAGTGTCCACTGGTCTAGATTTGGAGGAACTATTGTATATGTTCAGGTGCATCGGGAGAAACGCGTAGTATATTGTTTGACGCTGGGGGTTCAATTTACTAGCAAACACGAATCTCGAAATTTCTCGCGATTGAATGATCAGATTCGCAAAAAAAACTACAATCACTGGAGAATTAGGGCTACCAGCAACTGATCGAAATTTGGGACCAGATGAGCAAGTTTCTGATAAAGCGCCAGTTTCATAGGCATAAAAAAGGGGGTAAAGTCAGCACCGTTTTGTTTTGTTTCGTACAGCGGCGACGCCTGAGCGCCCCGACGCGTGAGACACATCAAATGAATCAGCGGCTAAACGCGGTAAAAGCGCTTGTGGTTTGGGGGACATCGCGTTCAATTCTCGGCGAGTTAGCCTTCAGGGGTCGTTTTAATCCTGCTGATTTAGCGCTGATTTTACGCAAGATGCACTTTCTCAGGACTGAGTAACCCAATCTCTAGAAAAACTTGGAATCATTGAAGTTTTGGGTCGAGTATTCACTGGTCTAAATTTGGAGCCATATGGTGAGGCGTATCGGGAGGAACGCGTAAAATAATGTTTGGCGCTGGTGTTTCACCAGCAAACACGGATCTCGAGACTGTGAGATCCGATTCGCGAAAAAAAATTACCATCACTGGAGAATTGGGTTCGCCATCAACTGGTTCAAATTTGGGACCAGATGCGCAAGTTTCTGATGTAGCACCAGTCTCATAGGCGTAAAGGGGGTAAAGTCAGCACCGTTTTTTCTCGTACAGAGGCGACGCCTGAGCGCCCCGACGCGTGAGACACATCAAATGAATCAGCGGCTAAACGCGGTAAAAGCGCTTGTGGTTTGGAGATATCGCGTCGAGTTTCTGGCGAGCTAGCCTTCAAGGGTCATTTGGACACTGATTTGGCTCTGAATTTTGGCAATATGCGTTTTCTCAGGATGGATTGATCCGATCACTGAAAAAACTTGACGTCGTCGGCTTTTTGTGTTTAGCATCCTCCATCTCTAATTATAGGACCCGATGAACAAGATCTGAAGGATGCACCCTACAAAATGGGGGTAATGTATTTTCCATTCTGGTAGCATACGCGATGACGGCCGAGCATTTCGAAGTGCGAGTCACCTCAAACGAATCAGTTGCCAAACGCGGTAAAATCGCTTGTGTTTTGGAGAGATCGCATTGAGATCTCGAGAACTTGATGTGCAGTGCTTCTGAAAGCTCGGCGTTTTCCAAATAAAAGCTTAACAAAAACTTGAGAAAAATGGCCTTTCACTGTACAGTACAGTACTGTGTACTGTACGTCCTGGTTTTTTTATGTTTGGCGGCAGATATTATGCATTTTTATCTTGTGGGAGAGGTCAAAAAATAACACAATTTACAATTAAATTTTTTTCTAACATTCAGTGGCAGCGCGTCGCACCTTCTAACCACCTCATTGACGAGCGCCCATTAAATATTATTGATACCGTAGGGGGCATGCAATGGACGAATTTGTCATTGGCATGCGCTGACACTCCCAAATATCATATCCCAAGCAAAAAAAAAAAAAAAAAAACCATCATATTTTGCGCCTTTTATTCTTCATCATTGTGAATGTACGAAAAGTTAGAAATGCGTCTGGGTGTGAGGTGCGTGCTCTCGTAATGGCCCTTGTAGCAATTGATAAGTTTGTAATAAGAGTGGCAATGGAAAATGATGCGCAGATGTAATTTGGTGGGGCTGGAGGCTTCTTGCATGATCATCTTTGGTGATGCTGCTGAGCAGGTGTGTATTTTTAAGACCAACGTATTGTTGTCGTCTGGTCCGTCTTGGTCGCGGCAGCCAATGTGGATTCGCTTGTAATGCCGCTCTGGAGTATTGATGACAATCTGCGTCGTCTGAGATGTCACATTTTCGAGCACCAAATCGACGAGGAAAAAGCAGGTTTGTAGTATTTCCGGAAGCGCCGTTCCAACGTTAACCCCGTAAATCTTGAGACCACGTAGTGGATGGCGCCGCAGCGCATGTGTTGCTTCCAATGCCTCTTGTTTTGTCAAAAGCGCAATTGGTCCTTCCAACGCTAGAAACTCCAAGCACGAGAAGCACGCCAACAGATCGGTCCAGCATAGATCAATGGATTGCGGTGCATTATTCCCGTCGGGACAAATGTACCAAATGCTTAGTTGCCTGACTTTAGGTATTGAAACGCCATTTTTTGATGTCCAAGGCCAATTATTGGGTTCACTGACGCGGCAATGCATATTCAGTGCAAGATCATGCAAGTGGTCCCATGTACCTGATGGAGAAAGCAGGCGATCGAGTATATGGGGGAATGCGTTTATGTTCAAAGTCCACGCGAGACGCTTGAGGGATTGTGTATGCAGCGGCTTGTTGCAGCGGCTGATGTAATCAAGGATCATGATTGCAAAAGCATCATTTTTTCCTTTGTTAGCATCGTCTCTGATGCCAACATTAGGGATTCGCATGTCAAGGTGCTCAAGCTGGCAAATAATCGATTTGAATTGTTGATGCAGCTGTGCTGGCCACTTTTCGAAATGAATGATCGACTGAAGAAGAATAAACATTGACAGTGACGTCAAGCCCGGGTATTTTTTAACGATATATTCCATCGATTTCTGGTCGAGACTTGGCAGAAAAATGTGAAACGACCGAAGAGCCATGGCGGGATGAATGTCTGTCAATTCTGGTGGTGCATTTTTTGAGCGAATGAACCATTTTGGCGAGAGGCGGACATCGAGATGGACAAGGGCCGGTGCAATGGCATGCGTCTGCTCCAAAAATGTAAGAATGTGGATGCCTGTGTAACCCCGGCGGCGATCCTCATGAAACGACTTGATGGAGATCCTCGTCAGACACTGGAATTGTTGCGCAGCCTCATGGGCATGGTGAATGTAAGATTGATTGCAGCACATCGATGTCCATTGCTGCAATTTGTGAGAAGACAAGCCATACGCGCTTTGCAGATATGTAATCCATTGAGGAAGGTGTGTCAGCTTTTTCCAATGGGTTGCCCTGCTCAACAGCGCTCTTTTCCTGGTCCAAATTCCGCAGGGAAGGTCGATGTAATGAACATTGGGCGTCATGCGCTGCAAAGTACTAAATTGAGTCATTTCGAGCAGTCCTTCGTCGTAAAGATGGATGCAGCGCACAAGTTTGCCAAGGGCGTCGCCACTAAACTCGTTTAATGAGGTGCAATGTGTTTTTAACGTGTTGCAAAGCAGTGGAAGCTGAGCCATATCATACAAATGCACGGTGCCGTACAAATTTGGTGTGACTAGAGCGTTCATCGATCGACTGACGACGGCCAGCGTCGTCATGTACTGAGGGCTCAAAAAGCGGAAGATCAGCGACCATATTTCTGACGGCAACTTGTCCATTTTGTGAAAAAAAGATGAAAAACAGAAAAGAAAAGCAGAAGTCATGGACAAAATACAATTAAATGCAGCGGAATGCGGGCTGGAGTACTGAGGCGTGAGACTACAGACACTTGTGCAACTTGCTGCTTACCAATAAGATTGCCATGGCGGTGTAGGGGGCCAAAAAAAAAAGGCAAATTTGTGCGCTTTGACAATTTAATGGTCATGTCCAACACCCCGTGACATAATTGGGGTCAAACCCACTGGGTGTTGGCTTTGACTAGTTGCCTGGTGTGCAATAAAATGACCATCGAATAGCTGGGTGCCGAGGGTGTCAATCGGCCATTTTCAAATGGTAAAATCTCTGATTTTGTGCGTTTTGAGGTCATGTTTTCGACCATCGGCTATCTCGACGAAAAAGGGGCACAGGGTCTCGAAAAGCGTATTTCCAGAAAAAGCGCGACTCCGCGCGTACGCAATGACCAATGATCACTAAAAATAATGGACAGTTGGCAGATAGGATGCGCAGCAAAGTGAGGGATGATTCGGGGCAACTTTCGGCGCGTGATAGAGCGCGTCAAACGTCACGCTACATGCATCTGTCCCTAATTACATTCATGCGCCCGGTGCATTTCTTGCCTATGGAAGCGTTTTTCCTGTGCAACTTGTTATTAACGTTTTATTTAAAATTGCCGATTGCTCGTTAACCTCTGCATGAGCCCAGCTCATTTTTTTTGTATTTCCTTAATGATTCCTCGGGAGGCAACTTTTGCACAATTTTTGGCATCATTCTGGGATCAGAGTTTACGATTTTTGTTTTGAGAGCGAGGTCAGGTTAAACGATTATGTTTTGTGCTACGCGCCACCAATGGCTGTTTAATAGCTGAAGACTGAGCCCCACTCGGAAATTGTAGCTCGTGATTTTAAGCAGGACGCGTTTCGGAGTTTCGCGCTTCCAGGTTCGCGCGTTCAGCTTGAAACACCGCGGAAATCAGGGCTTTTTTGACATTTTCTCCTTGATGATCTATTTCAAGCCTTCTTTAGTTACAAATAAGGAACGATAGAAGTAAAACCTCGACTATATCAAAATTTGACAGAGATTCAATCATTGCAGCGCCAGCAATATCGAATTTGCGCGTTTTAATGCATTTTTTTTTTTGGCACGATGGTCGGGTTTGCTTGATGCGAATTGCATCCGAAATGCATAGCATCCATTTTATCTATCAACAAGCTGTGTGCTGAGCAATTAAATGGCCAAGTAGTATTAGCCGGCTATCAAAAAAATCAAAATGGGAACCTTTTTATTTACTTTTTCGTCTGTACTTGATTACAGTATATATCTTGCTATGATGCACAGTTCTAGGTAGGAAGACATGAATTGTTTCATTTGTCTTGAGACAAGAGTGCCCGATTCTGTATTTGTTTCTCGGTCATAGATGACATTTTTTTTCAAGCTGTGGGCAAAAATTGCAAGCGTAAAGGGCGTGAAGGTACCGGTGCCTGGCATTTAACCCTCTTCATCACGGTCGCACAAGACACCCCACGAGCCACGACCAATGCTGCCTTAAAAGGGCCTGAAAGATTAGATGCGCGTTCCTTTTTCTGCGTGCGTCAGCTCATGACAACGCTTGCGCGGTTTTTCCAATGAGGGAATTGCGGCTCAAGTCGTAAATATTATCCTCAGAGGGACCGCCTTGATGGACACCACAAATTAACGGCAATAAATCACAATGTTTTGCCTTTTTTTTTTTGGTTCATTTTACAGTATCATACCTGCATACGTCGCAATGACTTGACAGTATCAAAAGGAGATCCAGCGCTTTTTTTTCGATCGTGGACAACGTTGCTTTCCCTTTCATCCACTGGAGATCGCCATCTTGATATGACAAGGAGACAAAAATGATCAATTTGCCGGATATCTTAATGCACGAGGTTCCTCATGAGCATGTTTGATTATCTGGTCGACTTATCACTTATCTTGGATCCCGTCAAATTTGGAAATAAGCTGTGGGAAAGGGCAATTGAGCGCCTCACACACGAAAACAAAGAGGAAAACACAATGGCCATAGGAACCAGGGCCAGCATGATCACTTGGTCCACCAGCTTTTCCCTTCTTTTTCCACACACGAGTCGTCATTGGCTACAAAAGATCGCATGCATCAAGCAACCAAGGCGGCATCAAGGCGCAAAAAAAAAAAGGGACTCGTTCATGCAATTTCTCCTTTTTGATTCTGATGCGCAGGATGCAAGGATGCAAGGATGCAAGGATGCAGAAAAAAATAATAAAGCAAGGCGCAAGGTGCTAAGGAGGCGTGTGGTGAATTGGACATGGTATTTTGAGATTTTCATTTAATCACTAAGGCATTTAAAATCTACATAGGCAAAAAAAAAAAAAAGATGGTGGAAAGAGCATAAAAAATTAAAATTGGGATTGTAATGATATATTGGAGTCAAGGTTTGGGGGGTGATAAAGTGAGGAGAAAGGGAAAGGAAAGGACGAGGAAGGAGAATTTCTGCGTTTAGACATTGTTGAGTTGTTGTGGGGACTGAGCAATGATCTTTTCGGAGTCGATTTCGCCGTGAGCATTGGCGTGTTCGTGAACCTCACGGACGCGCTCCGAGACGACCTTGGACTGACCGGTGGTGGGGTCGACGGTGACGACCTTGTCGACATGGTAATAGGCGAGTTCGCCGATTTCCGCGGCATCGAGGCCCTGAAGCTCAACTTCGGGCGTGACACGCAGCGACAGGCCGGGGATGCGGTCCATGACGAGCAGGATGATCAATGTGACGAAGAAGGACCACGCGGCACCGGCGGACGCGTCGGCAAGCTGGTACGCGAGCTGGATCCAATTGCGGTTCATCCAGCCGCCGGGAATGACGGTGGTACCGTCCAAGTTGGCAATGTACGCCTCGGCAAAGATGCCCGTCAACAAGCTGCCGACAAAGCCGCCCACACCGTGCACGGCAAACACGTCGAGCGCATCATCATAGTTGAACACGTTCTTGAGGTGGCACGCGAAATTGCACGCAACCGCGCCCAGGAAGCCAATGGCAACACTAGGGCCAGGACCAACGTAGCCAGAACCGGGCGTGATCGCAACGAGACCCGCGACAGCGCCAGAACAAAAACCAAGCGCCGTAAACTTGCGTTCCAAACGATAATCAAGAAGCATCCACGTGATGCCGCCCACAGACGCAGCCAAGTTCGTCACCACGCAGGCCATCGCAGCGCGCAAGTTGCCAGCAAGAGCAGATCCGCCATTGAAGCCGAACCTAAAATGTGCAAGAAAAAAATAATAAGAAACAGACAAAAAAAAAAAAAAATGCGCGGGGACGCGCATTTTTTTTTTTTTTGGTTTGGGTGACGTACCAGCCGAACCAGAGGAAAGCAGTGCCGAGGATGACGTTGGACATGTTGTGGGGCTTAAAGTCATGAGCATGCGTGACGCTGCCATGGCCTTGACGCTTGCCGAGCACAAGAGCATAAGCGAGAGATGCGAAACCGCTCGAGATGTGAACGGGCGTGCCGCCAGCAAAGTCAATGGCACCCAGCTTGGCCGACCAGCCGCCCGAGGCATTCCAAGTCCAATACGCGATGAAATCGTACACGAGTGTCGACCACACAAACATGAAAATCACCATAGGCAAGAGACGACCGCGTTCCGCGGCAGAGCCGATGGCAAGAGCAGGCGTCAGAGCGGCAAACATGCATTGGACTGTGGAAAAATAGAAAAAAAAATTTAGTATGTTGTTCATCACGTCCAATAAAACTAGGCGAAAAAAGCCAATGAAATGCAAATCTTACAGATAGAAAAGACCAAATCAGGGATCGCCGTCGAGCCAATGGAGGGATCGCCAAGGACGCCGCGCAAAAACGCATTGTCTAAGTTACCAATGATGGGGTTGGAGCCCGTCTTGGTGAATGTTAAGCTGAAGCCCCAAATGAACCACTATAAACAATTGAAAAAGAAAAAAAATGGTCAGAACAACTCCATCCGAATGAAGCGCGTTCCGCACAGTATGGCGTCGGAAATTATGCTTGCTATTTTTTTTCTTTTTACCTGGACAGTGACGACCACGAGCGACAACATACAGCACAGAATCAAAGACAAGGCATTCTTTGATCGCGCCATGCCGCTGTAGAAGTAGCCCACACCGGGAATCATGAGCCATACAAGCGCGGTGGAAGCAAGCACCCAGGAAATGTCGCCTGAGCTAAATGTGGGGGGAGCTGCGTCAGCCATTGTAAAAAGTGTCAATGTGTAGAAAAAAAAAAGGTTTTTTTTTAAAAATCAACAAGAAAGACAATGAGAAAAAAAAAAAGACCGGTGCGATCTTGTTTCCTATTTATACCCGTTTGCTCAAAGCACAAGGCATGCACTGAGCGTTTTGTATTGGAGCCTCCTTTATCTCTTTGTCTCTCGCATTTGTTTGGGCCATCATGCTTTCTTTTTTGCTCCTGATAGGAAGTCAACAAGGGCTGATTTATGGTTATCAATTGCCATTTTGGGCCTGATTCACTTGCATGATAAAGAACCAAGCCGCCTTATCATTTTTCTGGCTTAATTTAGCATTTTGGTGTTTGGTTTTTGAAACTCCTTCCACGGATGCACCCTCTGCACTGCGCATCTGCAAAAAGGCAAAGCCCTTGCTTTGGGCCTCCATGGATAAGATCATCTTTTCATGTCACCTGGTGGGGTAATCTTTATGACGACAGTGTGGCAAAATGCCTAATTGGAGCCAAAACACACACAAAACGACGTAGACTGCCGGGCTCCAAGGTTGAGGCGTGCTCCGGAACACTCGATCTCGATTAGATACCGTCGCATCATGCTAATCAACAAGAGCAAGGGGGGGATGCTGTGTGCCACGCTAACCTGTTTTTTCACAGCAAACAAAAGCGCGATGCCCGGTCCATTGCCCGTGAGGCGCGTGCGCACGAGCACAGAACAATTGACAACATGGCCCCGTTCATTTTCTTCATTTTTTTATGCATTGATAGAGCCCCGCGAATGTCGGAATGACACGCGGAATCACAAAGTGGGCGATAGCAATGCTAGAAATCAATGTAAACTCTGTGTGAGAGGCGGAGGGTGAGAAGCAAATGGCGGGATCACCGGCAAAAGTCGCAAGCGGAGATTGGGATCCAGGTCGCACAGAAATCACATCACCCGCGCTCGCCCTGAATTGACCATGCGCTGGTGTGCCTTTTTCAATGTCACCTGCTTGAAATATTTTTTATATGGCCCAGCGTGAAATCAACATGACATTCAAACTTTGCCATCGACGTTTAGGATGCCCACCAGCATCCCCACTGATTGGCACTTTGGCGCGCAACGGCGAAATTCGTCATTTTTCGACAATTGGTCGGACGACCATTTCATCAACTCCACGTTTTGAAGTTGTTTCTGAAAAGAGAGAGGCTAAAACGCATAACACGACCCGTTTTAGAGAGACTCGATCATTTAACGACACACCATAGCCATCTTCAAAAATGACGAATTTTCACAGGGGTACAGTCACGGATTTTGAAAATGGTAAAATTAGGTCCTCAGATCGCCACGCCCTTCAAGCATATGGTAAACACATCGGATTCACCGGCAAAAATGCAATAAAAAAAGATATTTCACGCACTGCTTTCCGAGTACAACGCGAAAAGCTGCAACTTTTCATCACAAGGCAAACTCAACGAGGATTGGCCGCAGCGCTTTGAAAGTTATTTCACTTGAAAAAGCGTGGCTCGCCGCGTAAGTAGACATGAATGATCTATGAAAAAAGTGGTTTTTTGACACTTTTGACACTGTTCCAAAAGTATATGTAATCTTTGAGGCGTAATAAACCGTGTCAAACATTCATTTACACGCGCCTGTTTCTATTCAAATCCATGCCTCTGGCATCTTTTGTGCTATTGGACGCGTCGGCATGGCTTTGGGAACGCGTTTAATCCGCGCAATTCGCGTGCCAAGTTTAAACCAAAATCAAGTACTGCTCGTCAACGGGTCAATGGACGACCTTTTTTTTGAGCATTTGTGCTGGTTTCCTCATTCGATGCGTCATGTGTGCAAGTTTGGTGTGATTCTGGAGACACGTTTTTCAACTTTTTGGTTTGGGGACCTGTCGCGGCCAATTTTTGATTTGCGTGTTGCTCGACCCCTAGCACGTTCAGACAGCTATAAGTTGTGTCCTGTCTAGGTTTTCCATGTCGCTCTTTCATTTGAGCAATATTGCAGGAGATCGCGGTGCTTGGTTGGCAGGCTGTGCCTTGACTTTTTCTCAAAATGATCTTTTTCATCAAATTAAAAGGATGAACCTGCTCTCAGCGATTTCAAATTCATATACATTGCTAAATGACGCCAAGGCATGAAACCACATCAAGGGCTCGCGGAGATTTGGTTAGTACCATCTTGTGAATGGAGGCATAGGTTAAAATAACGGCCATTTTAACGGCCATCTAACGGAGATCACTAAAATTTTGTGTCGAATGATGCTAGCTACCTTCTGCTGATTCATTTGAAAGAGGGTGGAAGGAATGCCTTTGGCTCGCTGTTGTCGATCGTCGAGAAAACGAGCAAAAGGGGTGATTTTATTTGGTCATCCGCGCTTCCGTCCATTTTCATGCATTTTCATGCATTTTCTTGCAAAGACAATTGCTAATGTTTTGTTGGTGACGGCTCACGTCAATGTGATACAATATACGCATTTTGTGCAAAAGATCAGAGTCAAAAGCATGACACTCTGTGATTTCTGCTTCTCTCCTGCGTTTTCCCTAGAGAAACGCCAAAAGTTGCACAGAATGGATGTGTATCAATGCAAGGCGGATGCAAGATTGCACGAGGCGGATGCATAAGCCGATTTTATTACAAAAAGATTATTTTTCCAGATTGCACAATTAGCAAGACGCGCTGGATGGCAAGTAGAAGCGCACGTATTATGGTTTTAAGCTCTGTTGATGCTTCCACAGCTGCTGCCAATGCCAAACTTGGTGCAGCCGGCCTTGAATTTTTCCTGATCGGCCTCCGGGACGGTACATGAGGCTGCGATTTGCGCGATCCCGTTCTTGTCGGAAAAGAAAAAGCCGCTGGCCACATTGCACGCGACTCCAGTGGCTAGCGCGATATTAACAGACAAGTCGCCGTCGCAACGGCACGAGAAGAACCCGGTGGGCGTTTTCTTGGGTGGCGTGCGGTGCCTGGCAGACTCGACTGTCAAGAACGCCATGAAAAAAAGAAACACCAGAGATTTGATCATTTTAAAATCGGAGTGGTGGGAAAGAAACAAAGAAGCGATGGAGGCAGCCTACTTTTTATATGCAATTGGGATGCAATTGGGTACCATCGGGCTGTGTCTCCTATTCTTTCTAGCGTTTATCTGATGCATCCACCGTTTGTGGGGCAATAACAAGCAATAAAGTAACAAAGATCCATTCTTATTTATCAGGGGTAGCTCAAAACCATGCACTAGGGGAATATCGTACAAATGCATCCAGGCGTTTTTGCGGCGTCACATCCCTCTACTGGCGTTTTTTTTTTTTTTTTTTTCAGGGTTTTTGGGCCTGTTCATAGGGGCACATGCATGAATGCGACGCGCCCCAAGTCTGACCACCCGATGCATCGAGCGAGTGTGCATGCAGAAAAATAAGGGTGGTTGGATACCTTGTTTGACGCCTTTTGGCCCCATAACCTTATTTTTTTGGGGGGAAATGGCATGAGAGATTGGCCAGACGGGCAAAAATTGCCCGTTTTTATGGATTGCGCCGCTCTGCAAGAGAGGCGCGACGAGAGGCACGGGGGCGATTTCTATCGCGAAATGGCAAAACATATCATTTGTTTTGTAAAATGGTAAAAAAGCCAATGAAAAGAGGGATTCAACAAGTGAATGCATCGAAAAAGAAAATGTATTTAACAAAAGGGGGCAAAAAGGGAGTAACAAATAGGGAGGCAATTGCGATTTTTCATCGCGACAAGCCAAAATTTTTTAAAAGGGGGGAGAAAAGAGGATGCAAAAGGCGTAAAACATGATGCTATGACCAGGAGATGGGTATTGAAAGAGGTGCAAAAAAAAAAGTGCTCAAAAATGAGAGAAAGACGGAGAGGACGGCGAATGCGATTGTCAATGGCCGTAATGCTTGCCAAACAGCAGTCGCGCCTTGGACAGGTGCTCCAATTCGGGCGCTTCCATGCCTGTAACCTTATTGCGCTTGGAGAACCACCTAAAGAAAGAGTGCAAGAAGAAAACGCGTCAAATCGCGAGCGGATATGCTTGTTTCGACGCATTTTTCTTTGTCATTACCTTGTGAATGAGCGGCGCAATGGGCGGGTTTGATTTTCCGAGTTGTCCGAGTGGAGGGAGACAAGGTCATTGTCGTCGTCGTCGTCGTCTTCATCGTCATCCTCCAGCGCGTGATCGCTGGCGTCGCCATCGAGCGCGAGCAAAAGATGCTCGAGCGATTCGTTGGTGGTGGTACTGGAGCTGTCATCTCGATAGTGGTCCGAGGACGAGGACGACAAATCGTCGTCATCATCAGCGTTAGCCATGATATCAAGTGGATGGACATTGTCTGTGCTAGTATACGTCGGATTCTCGGCATGATGGCTGCTTTCCCCACTGCCGCTGCCACTGATCATGCTGTGGACGCTGCTTTGGGCAGTGCGCATGGTATCGTCGGTGCTATTGCGGCTGAGCCCGCTGCTGGATTGCTGACCGTGCATGGCCATGGGCGGCGCATGCTCGTCAATTTCGCCATTTTCATCATCGTCGTCCCACAGACTCGCCTGGTCCATGTCAATCTGCTTGCTGCTGCGCCGCCGTGGCGTCAGCTTCTCCTTTAGCAGCTTGCCACCGTGCCGGATCACCGAGCGACGGAAATCTGGACAGAGAAAAAAAAAAGAGAAAAAATGAACCGAAATGAGCCCAATGTTTCAAATGTGCAACAAGGTAATACCTTTTTTCAACAGCTGCAGCAACTCGTACCAGGAGCAGCACTTGTTGCGGTATTCCAAGCTGGGCTGCTTGAATCGAAAGTTGTGCAGATTATAAATGGCCTTTTTTCCCTTTTTTTAGTACCAAAAAAAAAAAAAAAAAAAAAAAAAAAAAAAAAAAAGTGAGCAAGTCAATTGTCCCCTCATTTTTTTCTCTCTCTGTCTCTTACTTTGAAGCTCAGGCAGTGCTCCACACCCGGGATTTTGATGAGAATAAACGAACGTGTAGTGGATGCACGCTGTTTCATGATGCTGACGTCGTCATCGCGGCGCTCGTCATCATTTGTCGACTTGTTGTCGATCAATGAGAGGTCGAGGCGTGGCGGAAATGACATGCGGTGGATGCGCGACGAGGATGCGGACAAGGACGACCGTGGGCGTGCCGAGTCGGCCGCGTCGAGGGTATTTTCGGCCGAAAATGTGTTTAATGCGGTCAATTGAGCGGCGGACGGGTGTGTGCGATGGGGCAAGGCGGCATGGTGATGACGATCATACGCGGTGGTGGCGGTTGGTGTGGTGGGTGCGGAAGCAGATGCACGGAATGCATTGATGGAGCCAGCCAATGGGGTTGACGATGACATAGTGGGTGTGGCAGCCTGTGGTGGCGGTGGCATGACGGATACGGACGACGATGACGACGACAGCGATGCTGTCAGGGGTTTTGGGAACAGGTACGTGAGCAATGCGCGCCAAAAGGCATAAGTGATTTGCAAATGCAGGGGAAATAGATTAATCTCAAGGTGCTGGATGATGGGTATGCCTGCGACGGGCGGCATGGATTCAAGGCGCGCGTGGATCATCTTGTGACGCGAAAAGTCATGGGCGATACGGCGTTGCGATCCCAACGAATCGCTTTGTTTTGGCATTTTTGCTGCCAAGGTGTCGCGTTCGTCTTTTTTCTTCTTTTTTCGCGCCGTCGAGCTGTTGATGGTTGCGAGATAAGGCGCGAGCACGTGGCGAAACGCCGGGTTAGGCGATGTGTCAGTGACGAGCAACTTGTCAATGTCGAGTGTATGTTGTAAATTCTTGTTTTTGTACACCATGCGCACGTAATTTGTGTTTGACACTGCCCATTGGCTGAAGGGGTCGCCGTCGGCGGTGCGCATGGTCCACACAAGCGAATCAATGGCTACCTGGATCTTTTCCACGGGCAACAGCGGATTGTCGTCGTCTTTTTCATCGATTTCGTCTCTTCTGTCCCTTTTGATGGCTTTGTCCATGTCGGCGCTCATGCTGGATGAGGAAAGGAATACGGGATCGCCACCGCGTTGCAAAACATGCCAGGCATCGTCGACAGACATGGCGTTTTCGTCATTTTCATTATCGTCATCGTTTGTGCGCGCATGCTGCTGCAGCGTGTGGGCGGATCGGCGCAGCAGGTACTTGATGGACTGCATCAGGTCACGCAATTGATCCTGGTACTGGTGCCATTGGCGCCGGTGTCTATCCAACGTGACGCGCCAGAGCAGATCGTGGTGTTGCATGTCTTGGCAATGCTGCTGTTGGCGCGTGGCGTGGTGGTGGGCGGTGGATGATGACGATGCCATGGACGCGTCATCGGACGACGACGACGACGAGGAACACGAGGAAAAAGAGGAACACAACGCGTCCATGGCGTTATTTCCGTCAAACGAGGCGATTTTGCCGGTCAATTGAAAATTGGCATCTTGTTTGCGTTTTGTGGGGTCGAGTGAGCCGAGCAGGGTATAATGGTAGGCGTGTTCACGGACGAGGGCCTGGAGGGCCATGGCCTCGCTAAGGACTTGGTGCAATGAGTGGCCATTGGCGTGGAAACTCAATAGACGGTCGGAAAGGCGTGGTGATTCGCGTTGACTCTTGCTGACCTTGCGCGCGAGCACGAGATCCATGATGACGCGTGACAACACGCTGTATTGATACGGATCGGCGGCAATGCTGAAGCTTGGGAAGTGGAATTGGGTCGTGTTGCTTGGTAACGCGTCATCTTCCTCATTTTCGTCATCATTGTCATCGTTGCCATGGTGACCCTTGGCGGCCGCGGCAAGCCTCACGGGATTGATCCTGTCGAATTGCATGGTGCCTTCGATCTTGCTGTCGAATCGATAAAAGCGGCACGGTAAAAGCGCGTCGCGATGTTTTTCTGGCAAATGGACGAGTTCAGGCGGCAGCCATGAGGACGACAAGGTGATTTGCGGCGACGTGTCAAAGGCATCGATATCCAGCAGCTTCTCGACGCGGTCCATGGGCCCGTGTTGGACGACAAAGAGCTGAAGCCCGTTTAAAGAGGCAATCGTGCGCTTTTTCACAAGACCCGTGTCCATGTCCATGTTGTCGCGCTCGGAAATGGCCAATTGCTTGACTTGCACACGATGGTTAGCAACGAGCAACACACCGGGCTGTTCATTTTGTTGCTCTTGTTGTTGATGTCTTGGCAAATGGTTGTGCAGATGCCTGGTCGTGCAATGATTGGGCATGGACGGGTTCATTGCCTCCGAGGACACGCTTTGAAGATATACTTGCGGGTGCCACAAATCAAACAGGGTCATGCTATCGCACACGTGGTCCGACGACATGGATGCAAGGTGGTGGTGCGGGTCATTGGCGTTTTGGTTGGGTGGGTTTGTCGATTTTGGCTCTTTTTGGGCCTTTTGTTGCTGTGTCTCGTTGTCCACATGCGCAGGCTGCATGAACAAACGCAAAAGGTCTTGTGTGAACCGTGTCGCGGTCTGTTGTTGCATATTTTGAGAATTGGACGGGTGTTGCTCCAGCAACGCGTCTGGTGATGACGACAATGGCGACGAAAAGGATGCTCCGCCTGTGGTCGTTGTGGCTGTTGTTGTCGTTGTGGTCCCAATGGCTTGGTCAATGAGGCTTTGCAATGTGTGGATGGCGCGACTGGACACATTGTACGCATGGATCTTTTGCTGTGCGCGCGCCTCGAGCCAGCGATGGATCACCTCGTGGATCGCTGTGGTCCACACAATGTGCGGCTGATGAACCGTGTAGCACTCTTTGAATCGGCCCATCAACTGCTCCCAAGCCTCAACAGACGTTCCATCTTCAAATCCACCCAAAGACGACGCACCACTACCCATGGCCTCCATGTACTGCTTCAACAGCCGCCGACGCGTGTCCAATGCCTGCAGTGTAGCCATCGTCTCGTTGCACTAGAATAAAAAAAAAGTGAGAAATTGGACGCGAAAAACGCGAAACACGCCGTGTTTTTACCTTTTCCTGCAGCTCGCTGCTATAGGGCGATCGTGCCAATTGAGCCTCCATGGCCTCTAGCAGATGCTGATGATGCCGGTGCAACGCATCCATCTTGTCCATCCGTTGATATGCTTGGTCTTGCAATGTGACATGCGCCGCTGAATTAAAAAAAAGCAATTGAGCTATTTTTTTCCTCTTTTGTTTCCAATCTTTTTTTTTTTTTTTTTTTTTTTTTTTTTTTTTTTTTTTTTTTTTTTTTTTTTTTGCTCTCTGTCACTCGCTCTCGCTCTCTCTCGCTCTTTCTCTTTCTCTGTCGATATTACGTTTTGCAGCGCCGATGATGCAGGCGTGGGTATCGTTGAGGTGCCGGTGGTGTTTGATGAATTTTGGGTCCAATTGACGCGTGTAGACGACAAAGGGTGACGATGCAAACGGAAGGGCTCGCACGACGAGCGGCGGCTGGAGGCGATAGTGTGTGTCGAGGTCGACCCAGTCGTCGGGGTCCATCCAGGGGAAGGGCGGCGGCAATTCATGATTGACCACGCCGCCAGCTATGTTGTGGATGGCGCGAATGTCGACGTGGGTGAGCTGGATTTCGGCGTGGTGCAATGGCCACGACGAATTGACGCGTGCCAATTCGTCGTCGTCGGCGGTCTTGCGGCGCTGATGAATATCGAGCGTGAAATGGTCGACGCGTGCCTTTAACCCGACCATGGCCGCGTCGCCCGTACGGCAAAAGAGGGAAAACGCCATGGGTGCGACGTCGATCTTGTACTTTAGCGATTGCATGTGTTTGCCCAGCTGCTCGTCCGACAAGGGCGGCGACATGCATGTTATTGGCTCTGAGGATGATGCAAGAAAGGCGTCTTTTTCCGCAGACGCCATGACATACGGCAGCCGCAGCGGCACATGGTTCATTGGCCCGCCAAACAGATCATACCATTGTAGGAAATGCGCCATGAAATCCGGCGTCAGGTGCATCCCATTGCGCTCGTCGCCCTCGCCATGCAACGGCCGACGTTGAATAATGCTGAACGACAGATGCGTGCCATGCGATCGAAAACCTGCATACGCGTCATGCTGCGCCTAAATGGAAGAAAAAAAGGCAATTGAGAATTGAATTCTTTTTTTTTTTTTTTTTGCTATTTTTCTGCAATTTTTTTTTCGCTTCTCCCTCCCCCCCCTTTTTTTTTTTGTCCCAATGGGCCTTTCATCTTACATCAGCATACTCTGGCGACTTGAAGACGACGTGATAATGCGGTTTAAAAAGCCTTGCGTGGCCCAGGGGCTCGAGATGGCAGCCAATGCCCATTTGCACGCCACCAAAGAGCTTGATGGCGATCTTTGTAAAGGTGAAATGCAGCGGTGTGGTTGTCGGGGTAAAAGGGAGCGAATTGCCATGGTGGTAATGGCCAATGATGGGCACGGATGCGAGATCCGGGACGCCAAACAGGCAATCGCGGCTGTGAACCTGCAAGAGTTCCTGCTGGAGGTTTGGGTGGCCGAGGAAGCACTGGACGTTGCCGTGCCACAGCTTGGCAAGCCCTGCACCGCTATCAGTCAGCGTGTAGGGGCTGGTGGTGCCCTTTAAGATGAGGCACAGGTCGCCGGCAAGCGCTACCTTGCACTGTGTGTGGATCATGAGCCTCAATTTGTCACAAAAACGCGGTTTGAGCGACGGATCGACGGTCAGCGGCAAGATGGCATCGAGGCACGCCAAAAGGCATGCAAGCGCCGGCTGGTAGGCGATAGCCCACGACAAGAGCACGAGGTGCTTGGTCAGCACGTGGTAGTGGACCTGCGAGTAGAATTTGGTGGGCGATGCCGTGCGCACCACAATCAAATCGTACCCGGGCACCAAATTCAAGCAAACATGGCGTTTTCCATCGGAAATGCCCAAATCGTCGGCAATCACGTACCTTCCCGTCATGGCCCAGCTCTTTGGGTGGTCATTCGTCGATGATGAGGACGATGACGAGGCAACAGGCGGCGGAATGTGCAGCATTGGCACTGGGTAGTCGCGGAGCCGCACCAATGTCTCTCCGGCGCTCCAATTCACTATCAATGGAATGACAAATGCATAGTCGAGGTCCAGAGGCACATTGCGGCCGACGTGGTGGATGAACAACCTTGGGTCCATTTCGGCCGTGGTGGGCGATGCCATGTTGAGCGATGCATTTGCCACGGTGCACGTTGCCAACGGCGTGTCCAATGGCAAAGGCACGCATTGGAGCTGGAATTCATCGGAAAAGTCGCAGACCACCAAATCAGACAGCAAGTTGTCGTCGTCGTCGTTGCCGCCCGACGCGTTTTTATATATTTTCGACCCATTTACGCCATTGTTGCTCGTTTGCCGCCCTTTTCCCTTGTCGCGCCCTTTGAAGCAACCCTGTTCGTACAGCAGCTGTCGCTGGTGATCGTGTTCCTGTTGCCGGAGGCGCCGCAATCGATGGATCCAGCGTGTTGACAGTAAAGACGCGTTTGCTACGCCAGTACTGCTTGGTGAGGATGCTTCTGCTGATGAATTGGACGTGGACGGATGCACTGACGATGACGACGATGACAATGTCAAGGACGGCTCATTGTTACTTGAGGATGATGATGCGGATGTGGTGGTGGAAGTCAAGGAAGATGATGCGCGCGTGGGCGGGAATTGCTGTTGGGCGCGGAAGATGCGGCGCAAACGCGCCTCGAGTGGGTCGTCGTCAATACGGACATGGACCCACGCGCAGCGAGCATGAATAGACGGCACATTGATTGGGTCATTGTTGGCGACTGGGCCATTGAACGTGAATCGTGGTGCATTGTGCAATTCCTTCAATGCCTTGACCAAATTGATGGCTTGGTCAATGAGCCCGTGCACCACAAATCCGTGCGGCAAACGCACAAGGAGCCGTGCGGCGTCAATGGCCAGCCAAGGGGTATTTTCATCGTTTTTCGCTTTTTCATTGGATGAGGATGAGGATGAGGATGAGTACGGAGGTGATGGCTCAAGTCGCGTCTGGTCGGCCTGGACGAGCAATTGCCATCGCTTTGGATGGGTGGTGGCCTGGCCAAAGAGGGCGATGCACGCCATGTCGAGCGATTGGCGCGTCGATTGCCAACACAGGTTGCTGAGCCTCAGGTACAATTGATGCTGTGCGTCGGGCAAGACCAAATGAACGTCCAGGCGCTGAATATCCGCTTGGACCGACATGGTCGTCTGTGGTGGCAACCATTTTGTTGATGATTTCGCGTTTTCCCCATTTTCCATGGCATGGACCGTGTCCATCTGTTTCCAATTGTCGATCCATGCAGCGGCGACACGCTGTGCGGCGGTGGTGGTGGTTAGCAGGGCATAGTGGTGGCCGAGCGTGTAGCAGATCGCGAGTTTGTGCAGGGTGACGCGACAAACGACGTTTTTGGGCTGCCATTGCAAGCCGAGCGTGACATGTGACACCCACGCCATGAGCAATGCGTCCGTTTTTTCGATTTCTTGAGGGTCCACATTTACCACGCGCGACAGGCGCACCTGATGCATCGACAAGGACAAGCCATTGTGGCCACGGTCCATCGTAATCCCTACCCTGTCCCACGCCATGGCCAATTGGATTGCAATGGGCTGCGCAGGCCGGTTGTCAAGATGCGAATCGAGCATATTGTTGCCGTATGGATCCGTGGCCGGGGGAGAAGGAGGGGGATCCATGGTATTTTCACGATAAATGGCATGTTGATCGGGAGGATCGATTGCATGGAGCACAACCTTGGCGTCGTACATGTGATAGTGGGCGGCGCAGTGCTGCAAGAGGTGCGCGACTGTGAATTCTTGTCGTGGCGCGCGTGAGGGTGTGGTAAGGCTGGAAAGCATACTGGACATGGGGGCAAACAGGGCCTGCCAATATAAAAGGGGTTCCGTGGGCATCATGGTCTCGGTGGATCCGCTGGATCTTGAGTGCCTGTGCTTTGAGTGCTTCAATGGCTCCTCCAATGCATCGTTTTCAAGCAGGTAAACGACAGGCGTGTGCATGGATGCCTCGGAATCGATCAAAAGCGGCTGTGTTTGCAGAATGGTCACGAAATTCAGATGCGATGCCGCGAGAAATGATCGCCATTGCCTTTGCTGGTGGTAATTGACGGCCATGGCGTCCATGGTGAGCCAAAACGTGAGGCGATACGGCATGGGCTGCCGACGTGTCGCGTCGCGCTCCACAGCCAATATCCAACGCACACTCGAGCACGCACATTCGCCCTGTAATGGCAGTTGTTGCAAGACCAGTCGCGGCGAAAGCAGCACCAAGGACACGTCCAGGATTGGCGTCAAGACGGGCGGCGTGCCATTCTCTTGAATTTCCGACGAATCTGCTTTTGGCGGCGTCGATGTGAACACAAAATAGCGCAATTGCTCGATGAACAGGGCCACAAGATGCTGCTTGGCCATATCGATCGTGCATTGCGCTTCATTGAGCGTCGTAGTCCATTGCCAATGGGATGGAAGCCGCGCCGCGTTCATGGACAGCGATGGGATCGTCAGAAGTTCAAGCACGACCGTGTCCATGAGCGACAGACACAATGCATGGGCCATCACATCCACGCTGCTCGGCGACGCACGCAAAAGCACGTCGTTCAATTCCAATCGATGCTGAAACGATTGAACAAGCGATTGATCGCTAAAACACACCAATTTGCCACATGAAAATGAACAGTGCATCCGCGGCACCAGCTGAGCACCACATTGCGTGTCACCACCCTAAACAACAACATAATAAAAAATAAAAAAAGGGTAAAAAAAAATAAGGAGGTCAGATGACCGTCTTTCCCCGCCCTTCCCCCCCCCTTTTTTTTTTTTTTTTTGCTTTTTCGGTGCATTGTTGCCAATTCATGCAAGCCCTGCCGCCCATCTCAAGTTTTTGTTTTTTGTTCTTTTTGATCTCTGCCCCTCCCCCCTCTCCCAATCCAACGCATTTTTACATGATCCATGGGGGTTGGAGGCATGGCATGGATGCCGGCTTTCTGTGTCAATGTGGTGTAGGCGAGGATTTCCTTGGTGAGCGTGAGTGTCGCAACTTGAATCACGTCGAGATGAGTGGAAAAGTCAATGTCTGTGACGCGGGGGTAGGCGGGGGCCATGGCCAAGGCCATGGTTGCCTGGATGGTGGATGTGCGTACCATAGTGTCGCCATCCGTCGATCTTAGATGCATTGGGTGCACAATGAGCGTGAATTCCAGCTGTTTCCGGGCGAAAAAGTGTTTGATGGGTGGGCACAGCGACACATAGAGGCTCTTATCATTGTCGTGGCCTTGGACAATCCAGAGCGCGGGCCGATATTCAAGCGCATCGACTGTCAGTGTGCAATAGTGTGTCTGCGATGATGTCGTCGACGATGATGACGACGAGGGCATGGCGACGTGCCACGTGAGGCCGACCAGGCTTAGGTCCAGCACCCGAGTTGCGATGGCGAGCACCCACTGCGCAGGCACGCCCACGATCCATGGGCACACGCGTGTCATCCAAAAAAACAGGCGAAAACCGGTTGCCGCAGGCGAATGGGCCGAATTGGATGCTTTTCTTGGCATCGGCAGAGGTGACATGATCGTCAGGCCACTAACATGCACTGTGCACAGCGTCCACGGCGACTCGGACCACCGGCACCGCACTGACTTTACGTGAAACGTCCAGCCGCCGCCAATTTGAACGGACACGTCCTCTACAACGCCAAACCCAACGCGGCACGTCAGCCCCACCTTGTGCTTGACCCACCACCAGAATAAAAAGACCACAAGTGTCCCCAAAAGGACGACATTCACCATACGTGTATGTGTGTGGCGTTGGAAAAAAAAAAAGATAAAAAAAAAGTGGAGAAAAGAAGTACAAAAAGGTGGGGAAAACAGGTTGGGGCGATGAAAAAAAAAGGGGAGTCCTTCCCCCCCCCCTTTTGTCAGAAAAAAAAAAAGAAAAGAGCGCCCGTCGGCATTGGCGGTGGCCAATGCCATTTGCCTTTTTTGGTGTTTCCAGCAAACACGCTTCCCCTTTTTTTTTCCTTTTTTTTCTTGCATTGACAGTAGAGAGATGATTGTATGATATGGAAATGAATGAATGAATGGAGGGCCCGAAGCCCGCTGTTTATTGTGGTGGGGCCATGGTGTTACAACATAGAAAGAAAAAAAAAGAGGAATCAAAAGGGGGTGGGGATACAAAATGATGATAAGAAAGAAATAAAAGATGGACTGGCTAACGTGAACAAAATGGGGGATGGACGGCAGGAACAAAGTAATAAAAAAGGGAAGAAAAAAAAAAAGGGCTAAATGATGTCACTTTTTTTTTTTGCCAAAAAGACGAGATGGCATTAAAAGGGGAGGGGCGGCAGGGCGTCTGCGAGCAGATGCGTGGGCATGACGGTGTTTGTGGCGGCCATGTCGTCAAACGAAGGCGGCATGGAGGTGGCGGCGGAGGTTTCCAGCGTGGGGAAGCGGATGACCTGGCACAGGTGTTTGTCCATGTTGATCATTTGCAACAAATCCTGCTGGAGGTCGGTGGCAAGGCCGCGAATGGTATGGTGCAGGTGGCACGTGGCCTGCATGCCCTCTGTAAAGTCGCTGCATTGGATCCAAGAGGACGACGACGACGAGAGGTTATTGTCGTCCATGGTCTCCATGAAGAACAAGGGCGGCTCCGTCAAGTCAATATCCATCTGGGCAAAGATGCCATTGTCCAAAATGGAAATATCCAGACATGCAATTGCGTCAAACGAAATCACCATCTTAAAGTGGTAGCTGCTGTCACGAATATGCCACTCGAATGCGCGCTCTTGCAATTGGAAGCAGCATTGCAAATCTTGCGCATTGATCTTCATTCGGTGCCATGTGCCAATGGTAATGGCATTCGCGTGAATCCACCCGGACGACAAGTCATCCAAGGAAGAAGAACAAGGCGCAGGGTGTGGCGTCGGCGATGGCGAGATGTAAAGGGGCATGGATGCCGACATGGCCGACGACGACGACGACGAATTGGACGACGACGAATACGAGTACAATGGTTCGGCACTCCAGCATCGGTCCATGGCCGTCAATTTGTGGTGGCCATGGTGGTGTTGTTGGTGCTGGTGCTGCTGGTACGACTCCATCATCATGGTTGTCGTTGTCGTAGGCGACGTCGATTTCGCACTTGCGGGCGTCATCATCGTCGATGTGGGCGACGTGTACCAATACGACGTGCCTGCAGCCGCAGCGGCAATGGCAAGAGGCGGTGGTGGCGGAATCCCATGCACAGATGCATGATGATGCTGCTGATGCTGGTGCTGATGGTGCGGGGCATGGGTCGACGAAGGAAGAGGTGGAGGAGGCGGCATGTGGTGATGATGCTGTTGGTGCTGATGCATCGCGGCAGCGGCAGCGGCTGCCTCGGCATACATCTTGGCTCGCGCAGCCTCTTGCTCCTCGCGAAGCAGGGCGCGACGATGCAACAACTTGACTTTGGCGCGTCGATTCTGGAACCAGATTTGGATCGACCGCTCAGGCATTTGCAATTTCGCAGCAAGCATCTTGCGCATCTTGCTGTCGGGCGTCGCGCTCGTGGAAAACGTTTCTTCGAGCACGCGCAGCTGCGATGGCGTCACACGCGTGCGCTTTTTCGACAAGAGTGCTTCCTGTTGCTGTTGTTGCTGTTGCTGCTGAACAGAGGCCAATTGGTGCTGCGAATGCACAAGGTGGTGTTGATGCGAAGGCGCGGGGGGAATGTCAGACGTAGAAAGGGAATTCATGATGAAAAATCTAATAGAAAAAAATTCAAGAGGAGGACAAAAATGGTAGACGAGAGAGAGAAACGTGAGAAATTATAAAAAGTGACAAAGACAAGGGAATACGAGGGCGTGGTTGGTAAAGAAAAAGGAACGAAAAAGTACAACAAGGAATGGAGGGAGGGACAGAGGGGAGGGAATAGAGTAAAGGAAAGGCAGGGGTTATCAAAGGACTGGAAGGGGTGGGTGGAGGGAGGGTGTTGTTGTCAACAAGACAAAGAGAGAGAGTCGCAAAGGGGGGAAGCGAGAAACGTAGCCAGGGAAAAAAAAAGTAGAGGGATGAAAGAAGAAAAGACAAAAAAAAAAAAGGAACGAGCGCGCCAATTAACGAGGACGGATCCGTGTCACCATCCCCGTGCTAATTATAGCGGTCGTAAATGAGGTTGCACAGCTTCATCCTCCCCACCCAAAGTGCAGCACAGCACACAGGATTTCAATCAAAACGCCCTTTTTTTTTTGTGTCCACTGTGGCTGGCAACATAGCCTATTTTATTGGCTTCTTGTGCGCGCTGCAAATTGTCAATTGCGCCTTTGCCAAATCGAGACAACCTCCACTAGCAATATCAGGGTCTTTTTTTTTGTGCATCCGCGCGCGCACCTTGTCGTCTGCTGGCTTTTTTATTATCCATCTTGGGAAACATGGCAGCCTGAAACAAGTCTGGAACTGGCAAAAAAGGCGCGCTTTTGGCTACGACGACGGGGCCAGCCGTCGTGCCACGATCATTCGTGATGCGCGACGCGCCACCAAATACACAAAAAAAAAAAAAAAAAAAAAAAAAAAAAAAAAAATAGAAGAGCTCCAAAATCGGACACTCGCCTAAATGGTTTGCACCCGCGCATTATCGATCCCGGGACCATACCACTGCCGCCAGCAATGGTAAGAGATCGGCGCACGCGGTTCAATAATACTTCCGCACGGGGCGCGCGCCATACATCTTTGATTTTTGCTTTTTGCACATGTCCCGCTGGATTTCTTTTTCAGCGGCGCCATTTCAACATTGGCACTGAGGGGAAAACTTGGGACAACCTGATTTTCTACTGTATGTTTTGCATTTTTCCTCTTGTTTTTTCTATACGATCCTCTAAAGTGCCAATCTAATAGACAAAACACATCATTCATTTCAATTTTGATGTATTCAGCAGACCGCAACAAACCTGCGATTCATTGCACTGTATGACAAGAAAAAAAATAAAAACAAAAGCTGTAACGCAGGTTTTGCGGTGAGCATCATGCACAAACCGCGCGTGCCACGCTTTACCCACCTTCGTTTCGAACAAGAGAGCGCGAAAGGTGCCGAATGAGCCCAACTTTGCAACGTTAAAAAGGCCAAAAAACGAGGGATCAGCCTGCTCAATTCTGAGCAACAAGGAGGATCCATTGCCTGGCCTGGCAAGATGTGGTGCCACTTCTGGCTAGTTTGAAAGGTGCGAGGCCACTTGATACACGTATTTTTTGATTTCCTCTTTTCGTTAGAAATTAAACCCCGCATGTCAACTGAATCACTATGCAGAAGAAGAATACAAAATTCTGCTAGTTTTGCAATTTCAGCACCGGATCTCGAAATATTCTGTTGATCGTGATGAAACTGGTAGCACTCGAAAGAGGTACACTCTGCCGCCATTTCCCGATTGTTTGCTTACCAGATGAACGACATTTTCGTGGATGCAAAATCCAATCCGACAACTGAACAATTTTCCAACTCATTTTTTCGACAACGAAAACGAAGACCCCCAGATCTTGTAACGCGTCGAAAGCACCATTTGAATCTCTCCCAGATGAGTCCAGCTTCATCGCGATCCGATCAAAACCGACAGAGAAAACAGCTTTTTTTATTGATATTTTCGTTAATGGCACTTGCTCGACAATGCCCTAATCGACCTGTCATTTTTATTCCAAATTTGCTAACAAACAGGGGAAAAAGCGTCTAATGGGATGACTTGTAGGGCGCTTACTTGAGCAATCGCCATGTTTGAAAATCTCGGATTTTCCAAGGGGTGCAGTCGAGGATTTGAAAACAGCAAAGCTAAAGTCCTCAGATTGCCACGCCATTCAACCCCATGGTTATGTCACCCCAATGACCGATGCAGGTGCAATAAAAAAAGGGGGTGCATCGGCTGGTTTCCGGATAAATTGCAATTTGCCTCTTTTTTTCGCCTCAAGTCAAAGTCGACGAAGATTGGCCATAGAGCCGCGAAACAGAGATCATCAGAAAGAGCACGGTCTGCTGCGTACGCGGTTGTCAATGATCACTGCAAAAAAATGAGTTCCAGGCAGAACTGATGCGAACAGATCGCTTGCGGGGCAACTTTGACGCGTGAAAAACCGCGTCAGACGTCGCGTTGCACGCGCTTGATCCTCATCAAATCCATGCTTCTGGAGTCTCTCTTGCTAGTGGAGCGTCAGGGCAGCTCCATGGACGCGTTTTTCCCATGCAATTCGCGCTTGAAATTTAATCTAAAATCACGAATTGCTCGTCAACCACCTGGTCGAACCCGCTCTTTTTTGGTATTTTCTATGGTTTCTCCATGCATTGTCTTTTATGTGCAAGTATGGTGGAAATCTGAAGATTCATTTTTTAAGTTTGGTTTTGGGCACTCGCCATGACTAAAATTTAATTTGCGTGTGGCGCGCCCCGATGCCTTTTGGCACCTTGCAAATTGGGTGCCCCTCGAGGTTTCTAGCCCGCCATTTCACGCTACACTGTATTTTGAGTCATCATCGGGACTGGCTGATCAATTTTAGTTGCCCTTCTGTTAAAATGGACCTTCTGGGGTGTTTCTCCTGGTACACTCGTACAAATGGTCACAAATGCATGTCGAGGGCGAAACACCTCTGTCGTGGCTGTCCACGGCACCAAAAAATGAGTGTAGGCTTGCAAAATAATCTCAATCTCCGTTTTCCTTGTCAATGCATCAAAGAGTGCTAAAAAAAATGTGAACAATCTCTCTCTCTTTTTTTTGTCGCTGCAACACGATTTCCCACTCCAGATCGCTGCTGGACACACGATGCAGCGGGACCGACAAAAAATATTACCACAACACAGTGTCTTCTCTTTTTTGCCATCACACAAAATAAAGTACCAATCCTTCTCTCCTAGTTTTTTGGTCAATATTATACGTCAAAGAGTGCCGCATTCGGGTGCAAAGAACGGTTGAGAAGGTCGCTGGCTCGTTGCTGGGCGACGAAAAAAAAAGCTGCAAAAGAAAGAAAAAGGATGCATTCACGCGAAAGAGGGATGTGTGACATGGCACGCACACTCAATTCCTCCCTTTAATTTTTTTTTGCCTCGAAGAGTGTGCCCTATTTGGAAGCGAGGAGTTAATGAATCGCTGCCCCTGGGCGAACGCCCAAAAAAAGGGGGAAAGAAGCGAGATAAATCCCAAAAAAACAAGGATACCGGACATGCCAATTTTTAGCAGAGGTCTCAGGACGGCAATTCAACAGGTACGAAGCAAAACAACAAAAAAAGAAGTTATCTGATTTTCAACCCTTTTTTCCCACCCAGACGACTATCATATTCAACCAAGCACCAGTGACCGATCTGACATCGCATCTATAGAGTCCGTTCACTCTGATTTTGAAATTGAGTCCCAAGAGCGCGTCGAAGAAGATGATGACAACATAAGCAATATTTCTACTTTTTTTTTTTAGTCTGAGTATGAAGACACGGGCTGCCCAGAGGAGGATGGCGATGGAATTCCGTATGTTGCCATTAAGCAGCCTTTTGATGAACACCTGATTGTGATACAGGACAAACGCGTCCAAAAACGCGGTTACGTCTGCACAGTCAGAGGCGATGATTAGCGCTTGTTCGGTCCAATGGATGATGTGTGCAGCGATTTCGGCGCTCGGATGTGGGTGCAAGAGCGCTGCCAAAGGACCACCAGGAAGAACATGATGAAATTCACTCTTTGCTGCAATAATGGCCAGTATCGCCCCGCTAACCCTCAGCCGCCTCCCAATTTTATGCAAGATTTACTGCTCGGACCCCAAGATCTTGCCAATGGCACTCGCAATTTCAACAATGACACCACCAAGGGCTTCAGAAACTTGATCAGGACGTACAATGGTCATTTTACGTACGTTCACCGCGATGTCTGTCACGCCTGATCAGCAACTCGCACGAGCCGGGCCAATGTCCACGTTCAAAATCCAGGATGACTTTTACCAAAAGCTCCCCCGTCGGCTGGATACCCAGAAATTCCTGCGTAGACCTGCCAAATCAGTCGCAAATTAGCCGTTTTTATGCCGAGTAACCAATAAGGCATCAAACCAACCACCTGAGTTTGAACCAGGTCACTAGTTAGTTGAGGCGTAGAGTTGCACATAATAAATGTAGAATCGATATAAAAGCGACCGAAACTAGGAGGAACATCAAAAAAAAAAAAAAAACAGAAAATGCAACTCAAGCTTCTCATCGCTACCTTCCTCTTTGGAAACGCTGCCATCTGTTCTGCCGGAGTTATGAAGCATGCTGACAAGAAGGATGCATTGTCGCCTGTTACAGGCAAAATCACAACCCCAGATGGATCGATCCTTCAATATCATCTGTACAATGGCGAAAAAAATAACACCACACCTGCTGTACTTGTGAGTACCTTCCTTAATAAGCTTTAAATACCCTGTCTTGTGAATCATTCCGTTCTAACTGACACTTCCTTTTACATTCTGACTCTTGCTGTAGGTCTGCGGACTGTAAACTTCGATAACTTAATTCAAGTGTGGATAAAAACAACTAACTTTATAAACCGCTCGCTTTTTTCTAGTGAGATGCTCCAAAGCGACTGGAAACAAGTCATTTCTCAACTAGCAAAGAAACGCCCAGGTATAAATTTGACGCGTCAAATTTCATGTATAACATGTAGCTGATCACTTTCAACGCAATCCGATATTCTTTTTACAGTGTTAACGTTTGACAATCGTGGAATCGGGGAATCCTCCGTCGCCAATCACTCTCTTATCACTATGGACAATATGATCAATGATATTCAGCTTTTGGCCCAGCATTTGTCATGGAAGAGCATCAACCTGATTGGCATATCAATGGGAGGAATGATTTCCCAGTCTCTGTAAGTGGATAGTGCTGAAGTCATTAGGCGCAGATTGTTTGTCTGTTGTAATGCGAACAGATGCTCACACGACTTAATTTAATAATAGTGCGGCAAAACTTCCAACCGATTTAGTCCTTGATAATTTGGTCTTGATCAGCTCGTAAGTTCTTTTTTTAACCTTGTTGATGTGGGATTATATGGAGACAACTAGTTATTAGATAATAAGTATACCTGACATATACCGCTTTTCTTTCATTTTATTGATATAGTGCGCTCAAGAGTACTTACGCTGGTCCATTGGCAGTCCCCCAATGGATGGAAGAGATGCACAACCCACCTACTGAAACGGAATGGTATCAATTCATAGACAAGCTTTTTTCGGCCTGTCTTACTCCGGAATTTATCCGCGACCATCCACAGAAGACGAAGACGTTCCTTGATATGATTCATGCTGGCAAGAACCGAAATTTTGACACCTTCATAGCTCAAGTTGCAACAGCACTAGTCGGTCACCACGATTATACTGATACCGTGAAGAAAATCACGACCCCGACGCTAATTCTTCATGGCGCAAAGGATGTAGGCCAGCTTCCCCAAAACGGTCGAGGTATTCATGCCTTGATTCATGGCTCCAAGTACATGGAATATCCTAATGGGGGTCATATGCTTTACGAGACTAATCCCGAGATCATTGAAGAGATCGACAAGTTCCTTACTACTCACTGAGCATTGTTCAAAGCTAACGAAAAAAAATAAAATTGTTAACCAATGCCTTGAAGAACGTGAGCAGCAAAGCCCTGCAAAACATCTGAATGCTGGCTCCCAAACTCTCTCTTTCTTTTTTTCCATCTCGTGTTTTATCGCTTTAAGTATATCATAGATCATGGATTATAGATCATAGATCATGGACCATTAAATAGATTACGGTCGCTACTGCGCCTGCTGCGCGTGCACCATCGACGTTAAGCGTAAAGGGGGTAAAATCACCACCATTTGGTCTCGTACGGCAGAAACGGCTGAGCGCCCCGACACGTGAATCACCTCAAACGTATCAGGGGCCAAACGCGGTAAAAGCGCTTGTGGTTTGGGAACATCGCGTCTTGTTCTTGGCGAGTTAGCCTTCAGGGATCATATTGATCCTATTTTGGCACTGATTTTATGAAAAATGCATTTTCTCAGGACTGAGAGAGCCGATTTGCGAGAAAATTTGAAATCATTGAAGTTTTGAGTCGAGTATCCACTGGTCTAAATTTGGCGCCACCTGTTCATGTGCATCGGGAGGAATGCGTAAAATATTGTTTGGCTATGGGATTTCGCTAGCAAACACGAATCTCGAGATTTCTCGAGCCTGAAAGATCTGATTCGCGAAATAAATTAACACCGCTGAAGAATTGGATCTGCCATCAACTGGTCCAAATTTGGGGCCAAATGAGCAAGTTTTCTTGAAGTGCCAGTTTTATAGTCGTAAAGGGGTAAAATCAGCACCATTTGGTCTCGTACCGCGGCAACCGCTGAGCGCCCGGATACAAGAGTCACCTCGAATGAATCAGCGGGCAAACGCGGTAAAAGCGCTTGTAGTTTCGGGCCATAGCGTCAAGTTCTCGGCGAGTTAGCCTTCAGGAGTCGCTTTGAACTTGTTTTGGCCCTGAATTTATGCAAAATGCATTTTCTCAGGACTGAGTAATCCAATCTCAGCAAAAATTTGACATCATCCGCTTTTTATGTTCAGCATCCTCTAGCTCAAATATAGGACCCGATGACCAAGATCCAGAGGATTCGCCCAGCAAATGTGGGTAAGTTTTTGTCTATTTTGTGGCGCACGCGACAACGACTCCATGTATCGACGCGCGAGCCACCTCAAATGAATCCGTGATCTAAAGCGGTAAAAGCGCTTGTATTTTGGAGAGATCGCGTCGTGATCTCTGCGACTTGGTGTGCAAGGATAAAGTACGTCTGAGGTGAGTGACACGCACCTGTTTCTAATCGAAAATTGAATCCATGCAACTGGAGCATCACTTGATTCAGTAGTGGGGGTGTCGACGCGTCCCTTTGAACGCGTTTATTCCCGTGCAAGTTTGGCGACATTCTAGAGACCTGATTTTTCAATTTTGATTTGCATGTGGCGCGTTGCAGAAAGCTTAGACAGCTGCGTGGTGCGTCCCATTTGGTTTCTAGCATGCCTTTTCACAGAAAAGACGCGTTTCACGGTGTGTCTTGCTTGATTGGACCTCGTGCTACTCATCCTTTTAGCGATTTTGTGTCAAAATCGGCATTACCTTATCAATGCACGTCGGATCACAGTGAAACCGTATGCATTTGTCGTAGACGCGCATGCTGCACCTTTTGTTACACCATGAACGGCCGCATTGGTATGGCTGTTGCGGAGCAAGTTGCGTGTGATGTCGTTTTTGCCGTGCAATTCAAAGAGTGTGTCGTCTTTTGTTAGGTCAGAATTACCTGGGTATAAGATCAGTGTGCGCCAACGTATCATTTTCCTATAATACCACGTTTCACCCCAATTGCTCTACTGTAAAGCTTGTTGCGCGTCGCGGCAAAGTTTCCCTCAAAGGTCAAATTATGACATTGGTCGATGGCCAACCAATCTATGATACCACCCCTTTTTTTCCCTGTGAGCAGACATAAAGCGCGCGCTGTGGTGATTGAACTTTCGCGGCCACATGCATTGCGTTTTATTTTTATTTTTATTTTTATTTTTTTTTTTTTTTTTTTTTTTTTTTTTTTTTGCTTGGCTTGGCTTGAACACAAGTCCAGGGTCATCCACCACAGCCCAAGCGCGCTCTTTCAGTGTCATGAGCATTGCGGCAGGTAGCGCAGCTTGGCTCCAAAGGACAGCGCATTCCTCTAATTTGACGAGTTTTTGTTCTTGTCGGGTGGATATGATTCTTTTAATGATTTTATTTCGGTTGATGGTCTCAACATCCTTGAAGCCATGGAAATTGACATGCACTTGACGGATGCGCGCTTGGACGCGACCACAAAACAGGCAATTTTCACGCTTTTTATGGTAAATAACCTTTTTTTTTTCTTTTTAAAGACTCGCTGCTCTGACTCGGGGCTGGCTGACTCGGGACCGTGGCGCGGTCGGAGCAAACCTGCGGCAATTGAACTGTCAAAAAGTATAAAAGGGCGCCTTTTCTCGAGAGCTCATGCAATCTTTATCCTCTCAGGCCTTTTGGCTAAGATCAAGTGTAGTATCTGTTCTTTATAGTTTAACAACTATAATGCGGTTCATAGAACCGCTGTTGTTATTCTAATTTTTTTGCTTCAGGTCCTACAAGCTCTGGCTTGCCATCTTGTTCGACCACAGATGTCCTTTGCCTTACACTTTACGCAATGTGACGTCGAAACCCCCCCTT
This sequence comes from Gongronella butleri, assembly GCA_025201375.1. NCBI lineage: Eukaryota > Fungi > Mucoromycota > Mucoromycetes > Mucorales > Cunninghamellaceae > Gongronella > Gongronella butleri. The sequence goes on along the minus strand of JAIWZP010000026.1, from coordinate 229,091 downwards.
TTAATCTCAATTTGAAATGAAAAAAAAAAAAACATCAAGCGGAGACAGAGAGAAAGCGAGAGGAGTTGTGTGCGGCACTTGTGGGAAAGGACGGAATGGGTTATGACCGACCGTCAAAAGATGAAAAAATGGGCAAAGAGTGCTGAAATGATGCTCCGGCGACCTGTGTCCATGTTAGAAAGACCGTGTCCGATATGTCAGCATGATATGCAAATAAAAAGAAAGGGGCATGGAGCCATTGCATTGCGGATGGCCATGTCAAAACATTGCGATTTTATCATTACACGAAATTACACACATTGGAGAGCGATAGAAATACAGTACACGCAAAAAGCAAAGCAAAAAAAGAAATAAAGAGCGCTTTAGCGGCCATAATGCTTCTTTTCCAGGTAGCGCAGCGGCGGGTACGTGATGGCAGCAAAGCCTGCGGCCAATTCAAAGCCGAGGTCCGCGCCAAACTCGTCGCCGATGAGCTTGGCAATGGGGCCTGTGTAGTAGACTTTTGTATGAAGCATTGTTTGAAACAAAACAAAAAAAAAAAAAAGAGGGGGAGGGGATGAGACAACGAATTGTTCTCTTTTTTACATTTTTTCATGATTTTACCTTGTGCCATGCCGACTACAGCGCCCGCGACGCCGCAGCAGCCTGCAAAGATGGCGGCGTAGCCCTTTGGCAGCTTGCTTGGAGTGGCATAGTCGTCGAGGTTGTAGCCATCGTTGCGGCGGAAGATGAAATGCTCCTCGGCGACGATGACTGCGAAAAAGGCGACCCAGTACGACAGGATGGACAGCAGGTTGGACAGGATGGCGCTGAAGGATTCACGGCCGGCGATGCCCGCCACGGTGTAGAGGATGGCGACGAGGACGGTCCACAGGAAGCGCGGGATGCGCTGGAACGGCTTTCCAAGCGCCTGGATGGACAGGGCGGCTGAATAGGTGTTTGGCACATTGTTGGCAATGACGGACAAGGAGAGCACGACCATGAGGAATTTGCCACCACCGCTCCAGGGTGCAAATACTTGGCCGATCAGGGCGCCCATGCCACCATTATTGCTGTCACTGTACGCGGCCTGGTACACGGGATTTTGAATGGTGACGAGACACGCGCCCAGAATGGACACAAACACAATGGGCACGTACAGGCCAATGAAGGTCAACCAAAACACGCGTATCGAAGACGTGCTTTCCGGCAATCTCATATTGAAATCAGCGGCAACAGGCGCCCACCCAGCGGACGAGCCAAACATCACGGCGCCAAATGAAAGCACGTCTGCCGCGAGATCCGTGCCTGTCGCCTCGCTGGCGCTCTGGGCCGTCAAGTCATATCCAGCGGGCCATTGGCTGCCCAACACATACAGCATGATGACGATCACGGTGATCACAATGTAGGCGTAACGCTCATAGTGGTGCAGCAAATCATACCCAAAGAAGCAAATCACAAGCGAACACACCGCTATAATCACAATGCCTGCAGGTAATGGCAGCGTGTTATTGATCGACGCGAGCGTCTGACCTCCAAGCACCACACAAATCACCGAAAATCCCATTTGCGTCAAAATGTTGAAAATGGACAGAATCACGCCGCCCACGTACCCAAAGCTGAAACGCGTCACCACCATCGTGCGGCAACCTGATATCCAAAAAAAAAATAATAATAATAGTAATAATAAAAAAAAAAAACGGAATTGAATGTCTTTTTTCTCATATGCATTGTAAAAAAAAAAAAAAAAAAAAAATCGCCTCTTTGTACCTGTCTTTGGTCCGAGCGTGGCAATAAATGCCGTCGTCGCACATCCGAGCGCCGTGAAGGTGAAAATGACGGCAATGGCGTGTGGCAGTGTCAGAGAAAACACTTCTTGCGCGAGGGCGCCAATAGGGATCGTCGTGAGCACTATGGTGATTTTTCCAAAAAGATGATGCAAGGGGGTTTGTGTTTGTCAGGGGCACCGCGAGCTAAGCAAGACAAGGCGCAAAGCCCAATTTTTTTTTTTTTTTTTTTTTTTTTTTTTTTTTTTTTTACCTGTGTTGACACTGAACCAAAGCAAGATAGAATTAATAGCATTTTTTGGCGAGCGGTCCTCTTCCAACACGCGTTCGACGCCGCGCGATTCGACGCCAAGGCGGAACAAGCGGCTGTACATGGTGCCCAGGAACGTATTGCGCCCCGCGAGGATCTGATCGGGCGCTTTTTCGATCGCCGGCTCGCTATCATCTTGCGTGAACGACGCGTCGTCGTCTTTTTCCACTTTTTCATCTCGAGGCCGTTCATCCAATTGCATGGTATGTGGCTGCGGCTCGGCGACGGGGTCTTGATGCGATACCAAGTCAGCCATGTGGAATGGATGTTCCTGTAATTGGGCCTAATGAGCGTTGCGACAAGTAAATGAAAAGAAAAAAAAGGAGAAAAAAAAAGAAATGAAATCAAAAGCCAGCTTTTTGCCGAGCCGTGAATCACCTTTTTATGGAAAAATTTCCTCAATTGACTTTTTTGATCAGGGTCACACGGCAATGTTGAATTGCCGCGAATGCGCCTTTGTCTTGGCCAAAAAAAGCCAAAATCATGACAAGAAGAGCCTAAACTTTTGTATTTTGGCAATAGCGCGTGATAAGGGATTGCCCTGTTTCAGGTAGGTCGCAGGCTAGGCGGTGTCACAAAAGGGCGGCCAGCAACCAATGGATCAGACCGGCGACTTTTGTCATTATCGACAATTCAAGCAAATGAGGGTGTCACCATGGACCAAAAAGTGGGACAGCACATGTTCCTATCTCTGTTTGGTCCTACTTGCTACTTGGAGACAAAAGAGCAAAGAGACCATGGGTCAGGCCAAGGCTCTATCGGCGCTCAATGGCCGCGACAGAGGCACCAGATTCGCCGATGGATGCGTTGATCTCCTTCTTGCGCGTGTCCTGGGCCATGAAAAGAGCCAGTGGGTGAGTCATCTGCGATTTGTTCGTCTTTTTTTCATTCTGTGTGCCTTGTGACTAGCGAGCGGTAAAAGTAACAGGCAAAAGTTAAAAAAAAAATAGTAGAGACCGGTCAATTATTGCTTTTTCTCCTTTACTTTTGCTTTGTGAATTAGTGATGACGGCGCCTGCGACGCCGCAGCTGTGTCGCCAATTGACAGTTTTTTGGGCATGGCATCGTTCAGATGCTTCGAGACGAGCATTTTCAATAAAAAAAATCAATAATATATCAACGTTCTCACGAACGGTCAGATCAAACTTCCACTTTAATGTTTTTTTATGAAAAGAGAAGGACTGAAATTACCCTCTGGAGCTCCCTCTGGAGCACTGCGACCTCGGGAAAACGCGCAATCAGCATTTTCGAAAATCGCCATTTTTCCAAGGGGTGCAGTCGAGGATTTGAAATCCATGAAGTTTCGGTCCTCATATCATCACGCCACTCAACCACATGATAGAACACGTCGTATTTACCGGCAAAAAGGCAATAAAACACAGCGGTCCATTACCTCGTTTGCGCGAAAAATGCATTTTGCTTCAAATTTTCAGTTCAAGGCCATATCTACGAAAATTGGTCGCAGCGCGCAAAAACGCGATCCGCCAGAAAGAGGACGTCCTGACGATTATGTGGCTATCGGTGATCGGCGAGAAACGATGGTTTTTGAGTGAATTCACGCGCGATGAAAATGATATATCGTTTTCGATGCGTGATTTCTCGCGCCCCTGCCGTGTTACGAACCGCTTTGCCGAGTCAGATTTTTGCATTTCATTCACACCGTGCCGATGGACGCGTCGGGGCGTTGTTACGACGCGTTTCAGCGGCGTCATTCGCGTGTCAAATTTAAGCAAAAGTCACGCATTGCTCGCCAACCGGACACTGGACTGTCCTCTTTTTTAGCATTTTTACTGGTTTCTTGGCGTGCTTCACCATGTGTGTAAGTTTAGCCAAATTCTAGTGACCCATTTTTTCTTTTTTGGTTTGAGTGGCCACCCATGGCTAAAATTTGAATACGCGCTTGCGGCGGTCTCCACGAGGTGTTTGCTCCAAAACTTTTACACAAGCGATTGACCATCAAAGCGGTTCGAGTGAGCTCAGGCAGAAGCCGTCACAACGACGGGTTCCTGAATCTTGGCGATTTTTCATTGTTTTCGCATTTTTGCGATTTTACGCGCACATGCTCATGAGGGTCCTCGACGTTATATGGCATCATCATGAGCATTGATGCACTGGTCATGTGTTCAAACAGGATGGTCTCGCTCGGTCTGTGATAAAAATGGACACGTTGGCTCTTTTTTTTTCGCGCGTGAAAAGCGCAGCGCGCGTCGGAATTTCAAATGAAAATGAAAGTGCAAGAGCAGGCGCGGCGCATGTTTTTGCGCTTTCCTTCCCCCTTTTTTTTTCTCTCTAGACATGGACAACACGACGCGGCACGAGCGACTTGCGGCGATCAAGCAGCAGGTGGCTGCTCTTGATGAGCAGATCGCGCGTTTGCAAGCGTCTCGGCAGGCGTTGCGTGACGAGTGGCAGCAGCTTGTAGACGATCACGAGCAAGAAAAGGCGGATGCGGCATTGGCGAGCTTGCCAGAGTATGAGCGCAGCGACGCGTTTCCTTGGAGCGCAGACGTGACTTTGCTTGCGCGCAAGCATTTTGGCATCACTTCGTTCCGTGCGCTGCAGGTACCTGTGATGAATGCGGCACTGGACAATCAGCGTGATGTCTTTGTTGTGCTCCCGACGGGCGGCGGCAAATCGTTGTGCTACCAATTGCCAGCGATGATAGAAAACGGATTCACGCTCGTCGTGTCGCCTTTGGTGTCATTGATCAACGACCAGGTGTACCATTTGCGCGAGGCAAACGTACCTTGTGCCATGCTGACCGCCGCATCGGACAAGGAAGAGGTGAAAGCAGTGCATGACGCCATGACCTCAAAGGGTAATGGGCCGCGCAGATTCAAATTGCTGTACGTCACGCCCGAAAAGATCGCCAACAGCAAGCGCTTCATGAACAAGCTATCGCAGGCCTATGATGCGGGCCTCCTCGACCGCATCATCATCGATGAAGCCCATTGTTGCTCGCAGCAAGGCCATGATTTTCGGTAAAAAGAGTATAAAAACCGGCCAATCAGTCCCTCCCCCCACTCATTCTCCTTTTTCTGCATGCTAGCCCGGACTACAAGAAGCTCAATGTGCTGCGCGTAAGAAAAAGAGGCTGGAATGGAGGCAATTGGGTGACGTGAAGCGGCTAATGACGTACTTTTTTTCCTTTTTTCCCTTTTTTGTGCCTTTTTTCTTCTTTTTCGTGTCTAGTCCGCGTTCCAGACGGTCAAGATCATGGCATTGACGGCAACATGCCCATGGAACGTGATGGAAGATGTGATAAGGATTCTTGGCATGGTGGTGCCACAAAAAGAGGGCGGCACGTTGGTGTATAGTGCGCCCTTGTATCGTATGTTCTTGTTGAACGAGGTCTTTTTTTTCGTGTGTGCGCTCAATTCCTTGTTTTAGGTCCGAATCTGGCTTACAGGGTGCTGGACAAGCCCGACAAGGCGTCCGAGCTGTATCAAGCGATGGTGGATTGGATTTTGGCCCATTACAGGGGCAAGTCGGGCATTGTGTACTGTCTGACGCGCAAGGAGACTTCGTCGATCGCCGGCGAGATTTACAAGCTGAGCCGAGGCCAGATCCGTTGCGGCATCTATCACTCGGACATGACCGACGTAAGAAACAAAGAAAAAGAAAAAGAAAAATTAGAAAAAATAGAAATAAAAGACGCGCTCTGACATACACTCTCTTTTTTGCATTCTTGTCGTAGGAGGACAAGGAGGAGACGCACCAGATGTGGCGGCGCAATGAGATCCAGGTGGTGGTGGCGACTATTGCCTTTGGTATGGGCATCAACCATCTACAGACACGCTTCATCATCCACACGACGCTGCCCAAATCCATCGAGGGCTATTACCAAGAAAGCGGTCGCGCAGGCAAGCCACATGCAACCTAAAAAAAAAAATGCAAGCGTCGGATGACATTTTGTTTACCTTTTTTTTGCCTGATTCTCGGCATTGGCCTTATGTAGGACGTGATGGTCAGCATGCAGAATGCATCTTGTATTACCGCGGAAACGATGGTAAATGGACATTTATCGAAACGAGGCACAGGGGGGAAAACGAGGCACACGGGCGGAAAAAGCGATGAAAAAGGCAAAAGCGGCCCGCTTTCTTCGTAGCTGACACGTCTTTTTTTTTCTTTTCTTCTATTTTTCCTTAGTGCCGCGCTTGGCTTCCATGTCGGTGAGCGAGGTGCAGGGCCGCGACAACCGTAAGCCGATGAAAACCAAGAAAAACAAAAAAAAGGGCAAAGCTCAAGGAATGCGCGGCATTGTTTGTTACACCAATAGTGAACGCGATGGTCAAGTACGCGCAGGATTACAAGACGTGCCGCAAGATCCTGTTTGAAAAGTATTTTTACTGCAATGCGGACCAATGGCAGCAGCAGCAGGCAGACCATCTGGTCAATCAGACGACTCCAGACCAACCCTGCACGATTTGCGACAATTGCACACGCGACCCGGCGACCGTGACCTCGGTGGACATCACGGACGACACGGTCGCGCTCATCCATTTGCTGCGCGCGCTCAAGCAGATGAACCAGCGTGTGACCATGGCCAAATTGATCTCGGCTTGGAAAGGTCTTGGCTTGCGCAGCTTGCAAGTGGAATCGCTCGTCAAGAACCATCCTCTCATCAGGCCCGTCGATAAGCGCTTCTCCATGGCCGTAAGAAAATATCATTTTAACGCAGCACGAATGGCGCTCAGTTGGCTTTTCTAATAGGAGCTGGAGATTATCATCAACCACTTGATCTGCAAGGGGTTTCTTCAGGACGACTATCATTTTACGGTGTATTCCAGTATTGTGTAAGTGTGGCGGGCGGATTTGCACGGCGTGAATTGGACGCGTATCGCTGATCTTGGTCATTTTTATTGCTTCTTTTCTTTTTTTTTTCTTTTTCAGCTACATTGTGGAAGGTTATCGCGCGCAAAGGGTGTTCAGTGGCTCCAATGCGGCGGCGCCCGATGGGTTTAGTGTGACGATTCGGCTGCCTCGCGCGACAGCAGCCACGTCTGCCAATCCGCGCAAACGGGCGCGACTGGACGTCACGCGCGAAGACGACACCATTGTTCTCGACTGAGATGCATGTTTGCTTTGCCCTCTTGCTTTTTTTTTTCCTTTCCCCTGTTCTTTTTTTTTCTTTTTCCATGGAGCATCTCATACCCCACTCATGTACCATCAGCAACCAATTTGCATCCATAAATTCATAAAAACCTGCTTTCATCCCATGACGCGACAAGCACGGCCCGTGTCGCACGACGCCCCGTTGACCTAAAGAAAACACGATGGCCGTGGTAACACGAGCAACAAGCCCAAAAAAAAACAAGAAAGGTGGCCCATGCAGCGTTTTAGCGGCTTTTGCCAGGTTTAGACACGGTCGACGTTTGATTTTCAGGCGTGTTCTGAGTGCGAGTCCATCGTTTCCCATCGTTGTGTCGTGTCACAATGACGTGATTCTCATTATAATTTTCCATTCTCTTTGTTAGATGAGAAATGATTTGCTTTTTTCATGCATGCATGCAAACACAAAGATGTGACACAAGAAGCAATGCACGTCGCTCCTTCCCTTTTGTCCTCTCCAGGATTTTTTTTTTCTGCATCGCCCCTTACTTTTTTTTTCAACAGGCCGGCCCGCTGGCCTGCTTCCTAATCGTCTTTTTTGCGACTGTTTGCGTTAATTTTTATTTTTTATTTTTTTTGCATGCCATCAAGTGTCTTAAAAAGTGTGTTGGGCGCGGGTGTGCGTGCGCACACAGCGACACGCTGATCCTTCTGAAAATGGTCAACGTGGTTGCACGTATAAAAACACTGCCAAAAAGAGACATATGCCATCAACGGGCGAACGTGGAAGCATTCAGGAGTAAAAAAAAAAAAAAAATCATATGAAAATCGATTCTACACTCCTTGCTTGAAAGGAGTTTGGGATCATTCGGCCCTTTTTTTTTTTTGCAGGCGCACACGCACCAGCATGAACTCGCTTCATTTGGGCCTTGCTCGTGGTTCTCCTTTTTTTTTTTTTTTATGCCTTACACAAATAATCACCGAGTTCGCCCAAGGCGACCTTTTTCGGCCTTGCGTTCAATTCGAGAGTGATGCTTTTTAGGAACTGATTTTTTCCCTTTTTTTCTTTCTCTCTTTCTTGATTTTTTTTCTCTTTGACTCCTTTTTTTCTTTCTTTTCTCCCTCTCTCACTCTTCCTCGTATGCTCGCCAATCCTCCTCCACTCTTGACCAACCTGCCCCAGGGCGGCGTGTGGTCTGGCCCGACGTCGCCGGCTCTATCGTCGTGGTCGTGGCTTGCCGATGACACGCCTCGGCCTGAATTGATGCGCATGCTCCGGTCGGCGCGCGCTTCGTTACGCGAGAAAGAAAAAGGTAGGTGGATCAACCCAATTTTTATTTTTGGACGCGTTGCGCTTCAATTGACACCCCGCGATCCGCTTTTTATTTTATTTTTAAAGATTTGACGCTTGCGGCCGAGATTGGACATCATTTATTGCGCAGCAATCACGAATTACAAGACCAGTACGACGCGCTGTGTTTGCAGCAGCAAGACGAGGTTTCACGCGCGCATGCGGCCCGTCGGCAGCAGCAATTGGTCGATCAGCTACAAGAGAGCAATATGGAGCTCCAGCGGCACCTTTGCGACGCGCAGACCGAGACACAGCAGCTGGAGCGGCAGTATGATCGGCGTGCACGCGAATTGCAGCACGACATTGAGCTCTTACAGGGCCATTTGGGCATGGCGATGCAAAAGATGGCCGAGCTCGAAGAGCAGCAGCAAGAACAACATCAAGTTCACGATCATGCCTGGCCATGGCGTCATGGTCAGCAGCAGCAACAAGAACAGCAAGCGTATCGACGGCGGCGTGCGTCGCTTGCACGCGAGCAAATGTGGCGCATGGATGAATTGGCGTCACTGGAACGGCGCATGGCCAGCTTGCAAGCGGAGAACACGCAATTGAAGCACAGCAAGCGCGTTATGCAGCAGCGGCTGAACGATGCCGTCCAATACGTGGGGGAAATGCAGGCGCAATCCCAGCAGCATTCGCAGTACCAAGATCTGGCTGCCGCCTATGAGGTGCAGGCCCGCCACGTCGCGCAATTGCATCAGGCGCTCGAAGACCATCGCTGCGAGCTGCAGCACTGGCAGGAAAAGCAGGAGCTCGCTCAGGGGCAGCAACATCTCCTTTGGGACAGCCCCAATGGCAACGAAAACGACCATTTCGGCATAAACAACCACGAAATCATGCCATCCCTTTTTTCAAATGTGCCGTCCCTGACCTCTGCCTCATCCGTGGCAAGCATCACTCATGTCGCGCCAGAAATGCCTAATCTGATGGCCGAATTGGCCATGGCCAACGAAAAACACAATGAAATCCAAAAATCGTCATCATCGCCACCCCCCTTGCCCCTTTCCATCGATTATGCCCTGTTCTCGCCCAGTGCCAAGAACCCTGCGGAAAACAACAACAACAAAATCAACAAAGTCAACTTGGCCCCACCCGCAGCCACGTTGCCGCCAACGTCACGCGATCACGTGGACGCCCCCCATGACTTTGGCCCACTAGATACCACCCTGGTGCTCACACCTTACCACTTGTACCCGTCACCGCACAAGGTCGTCATCAACTTGTCCAATGGCACAACAAACTCGCTAAAACCATCATTGTCCGTCGTCCAGCGTGTCCAGCGCTGGTGTCGCTTTGCCATTGTCGTGACCATGGCCATGATCATCAATGTTGTCGAGGGCCCAGACGCCATGCTGCACGATTAGATACCCGCCAATTGCATTTTTAATAATAATAAACCTAGCTGTGTATGATAAACAGAAAACATCCCTTTTATTCCAAGTGTTGTGAAGAAAATAGTACAAAATTATAAACAAGGGGGGAAGGGAAGGGGAGGATACGGCAAGGGGACAGCAAACATCGGCAAAATGGGCGTGAATGTGGCAAAAAGCAACAAAGCACAAGGCAAAGAAACATATTTACATAAACAATGGAGGGGCAAACTATATAGAATCAAAAGGGATCATACAAGTATGATGCAAAAGAAGAATAAAAGGGCACAGATGGGGGAAAAAAGGAAGCATTGTAAAGAATTTGGCTGTTTGGAAACCATAGGAGAGCTATTGGAGGCGGCCATTGCGGCGCTGGTCATTTTTTTAGTGGACGAGATGGATCATGGGCGTGTTGCCGACGCTTTGCGAGCGGGGTCGCTTTTGTTGCTGGCGCGGCGACGCCGGGTGGCACGCAGGGTAAAAGCAGGCGTCCAAAGGCAACGGGTTATGCGTACGCGTAATCATGGCGGCAGGCGTGCCCTCTTCCAGCGTCTGGCGGTACGACTGCAAGATCTGCCGGAGCTCGTCACTGGCGGCATCGTGCGCCGTTATCGTCGGCGAGTACGACGTGGGCTTTTGAGGACTGGGCGATAAAATAGTCATGTCGTTTAAAAAGCGAATTGAAATAAAAACAAAGAAAAAAAAGAAAAAAAAGAACTGTACAAAAAAAAAGATTGGGGAAGTGTGGCTATATACAATTTTTTTACAAGGAAAAGAAGCAAGAAAAAGAAGCAAGATGGGATTTTATTTGGCTCCCACCCGATTTTATATTTCTCTGATCATCGCGCTTGTTTGCGACCATTTGGTTGGCTGGCGAATTCACGTGGACATGAAATCAAGCTCCGGAAAAAAAAACACGCTGTGGCCCCTCCTCTTTTGCTCTTGCTTTCCTTGTTTTTCACGCAAACCTGCCGTGTACCTTTAAATGAGCGTCTCCAACACCAAGGCGACTGAGCCCACCTGGACTTGCCAGGTAAAAGCGTGGCGTGACGAATCGTGGATCGTTTATTGTTCGTGTAAAGTGGCGTTCAACAGACGTATTTATCCCTCTTTTTGCTACTTTCTTTGTCTTTTTTTTTTTTTGTTCCCTTTTCCAGGAGTGCTACCATGTGTTTTACAGCGCAGACGCGTATCTTGTGCACCAGGGCGTCCACCGTCTCACCAAGGAGCGCGCCAATGCGGGAAAAGGGGATGCTCAATCTCTCCATTCGAGCCGCCAGCGCTCTGCGACGCCTCTTGCGCCAATTCAGCCTAATATCGGGTCGCCTGGCTTGTCGGCTGCGGACGACACGACCAAGAAACAGACCCCAGCGGCCGATTTCCGCAAGCCCGCAGCGAAACGCAAGGAGATGCCACCACCAGCCAAGCGTGAAGCAAAACGTCGCGTCGCGCCAGTGCGCGCTGGGTCGGTCGCGGCGTCCGAACCGTCGTCGGTAAATGTCTTTGATGCGCGCGTGCCGGCCGCCAGCAATGTCAATTTGCTGGGCGGCCAGGAACTCGAGCCCTTTCAGGTCGCCCCAAAATCGCTCCGCCAAGATCAAGCATTCACTTCATCGAACGATCCGGCGCTTCCTATGAGCCGCACAAGTAAAGAAAGAAGGGGGGGAAAGCGCTTCTTGACAAGGTCGAGGCGATTTGTGCAACCAGGCATGCAAACTCATCTTGATTCTTGTTTTTTTTTTTTTTTTTTTTTTTTTTTTTTTTTGCTGTTTAGAGGCGAAAAAGGTGCTGTGGAGCCCCATGTCGACGACCATGCGCAACAATTTGCGCCACATTCTACATGCCGTGTATCAGTAAGTTTGTTTCTAGTGAGTCTTGCTCACAAGCCAAGCGAAAAACTCAAAAAAAAAAAATTGTTTTCGTAGGAAAACGCTGTCCAATGCCAAGAGCAACGCGTCTGTTGACGTGCCGGCCATCAACAAGACGCTGCAAAAGCTGGTGACCGAGATGGACGAGGATATGCTCAAGCTGATGGTACCTGCGTCGATGCAGCCTGCGTCGCTCGACCATCGCGAATTGCCAAAACGTGTCGATGATGCTCTTGAAAAAGTCGAAGAATTCGCGCGCGACAAGCTGCGCATGGAGATCCTGAGCCACCTGGACGCGCGCCGCCTGATCCGCCACCGCCTCCACCTCAAGAGGATAGATACCGCCGCACCGCCGAATATTGAAAGGGCTGCCGCCACCAACGAGCCTGCCTCGCTTCTCGAGAACCCTGCCATTGCCACATTGGTAAGACATGAATGAAAAAAAAAAAATGAAAAAAGACACAAGAGTGTGACCCGTGCGTTTTTTTTTTTTTTGTCAATTTGCACTAGATGCCCTCCATTGATTTCACCCACCGCCATCTCTACACCTATGGCGACATTGCCCTCTCATACCCCACATCTGAACTCGTTGATCGCCAGTAGGTTCACTTGTTTGCACGACCCATTTCATCCATCTCCCCACCCCCCCTTTGGTTTTTTCTTTAAAAAATCTAAACGCGGCCCCCCTTTGTACGTGCATTGCTTTCTTTTGACTCGCTCCTCCTTTGCGCGTCTGTCGTATACCAAGCACGAAATAAAAAAAAATAATATTTGATGTGTATGTTTAATCCAAGTGAGGGAGGAGAGAATTGTACACGTCAAGCGAACGCGCCGCGTCCATGTGTGGCACCGTGGCTTTGAGCGCAGCATTAGCACGTTTGCGCTCCTGTTCATTCATATCGCGCTTTAAAACGACACCGCGATCCTCGGAAACACTAAATGCAAGCACCATGAGAACTGCGTACACTGTGTCCTGGGCGTGCTCCTTTTTGACGAGTGTTTGCGGCTGCACAAACGACAACAGTTGATCCAAAAAGATGGGCCACGACAATTTCAGCCTCAATTGCAAAAGTGCATCCATCAGATGCTGGACTTGCAGTTCAACAAATAGATCCGGCTGGTTATTTGTCTTTTTGACCTGCTCGTCGTCGCCCGGGGCGGCATCTGTCACGGGTTCTGTCAACATGCTTGTCACGACGCTGGAAGGCACCAGCATTGCCCATGGGAGCAGCGTGTCGCGCAGCAAGCGGCGCGCGATCTTGATCAAATCGTCCATTTCACAATGTTCCAGAAACGCGGCCAGCGACTTGCGCGCCACCAAGCGAGGCTGGGCGACCACGTCGTGGCATACCACGGTCATGTGCTGGAACAGGTCGTCAAAGCATTGATGCACCAGATGGCGCCAGCCAGCCCAATGCCCGACGAGCGGCACCAGTCCCGCGGCCTCCATATCTTTGTCGCACGTCATTGAGACGCGCGTCATATAATCCGAGCATGCCGCCTGCGTCACGTCATCTTTCTGCGGATTAATCAAGAACGGCAGCATGTGTCCAGCATGTGTGTACCGATCAATGGGCTCCCATTCCAAAATCAATGAGCCGGCAATGTCTATCCACGCGGTGCGCACTTTGGGCGCCTCGTCCGAATACAATTTGGCCCACTGCTCGCCCACGAGACGCGCGCCTTGTGGTGCACACTGGAGCACCTTGCCAATTGTCTATGAAATCATAGAATAAGTGTCTTTTTTTCTTTTTTTTTTTTTTGTTCAATGTCTTTTTTTTCCTGTTTACCTCAACGCCTTTGACACGGATGGCGGAGCGGCGGTAAGAGACGAGCGGGAGCAGTTGTCGGATGGTATTTTCGCCGCGGTGGCGCAGAAAGGTGGGCTGGTTCTCGGCCAAGAGCCCGACAAGATCCGCTGCCTTCTCCTTGACCTCAGGGCACTCGTCCTTGATTGCGAGCGTGATCAGCTTGGTCATCAATGGCTCGATTTTTGCTGTGGGGAAACGCGTCGTTGCCGATTGAACGACCCACAATTTCATCAAATCCAGCCAATGTTGCCGCAGCTCCTCCGTTGGCTCAGCCTCCATCCTGTCTACAGCGCACCCCAGCAGTGTCTCCACCTCGGGTGTCGGTGTATGCGTCACATAGCTGTCAAAAAAAACACGTGTCAATAAATACCTGGCGCGCGTGAATGTCAACCCCGCACCGAGGCCGCTTTGCACTTACTTTGGTAGGAGCGCGAGCAGCGTCATTTCGCGCACGCTTTCGACGGCGCACGTCGTCCACTTGCACAATCTTGGAAAGAGAGCCTTCAAGATCTCGTTGAGCTCGTCGCCGGAGCCCTTTTCTATAATTTTTACTTGATCCGCTAGATCTTTGATCGCTTTCCGCTTGGGCATACGATCTCGCGTGCTTAAATCGTCGAGCAGATCCAGCTGTGATTTCCACGCCTAAAATGCCAGTTCAAAAAAAAACAAGTGTCAAGCCAACAACGCGCCAAAAGTTAATAAAAAATAAACGCCTACGTACCTGTAAAAGGTGGCTGGTTTGGTCGGCCATGGGACTCGAAGAAATATTGAAGTCAGGAAGAAAAAAAAAAAAAAGAGCTGCGCCCTGCGGGCTTTTTAAATATTGAATTTCAGGCACAGTCACCTGCAAACTCGATTTTTTTACGCGCGGACGCTATATTTATTTAATCTTTGATCTCTTGCACTTCGAACATCTACAGTTTGAACAGGACACACGCTGTCATTCCAATGCTTAGAGCAGCATCGCGCTACTACGTATGATACACTGCACAAAATTACAGTATACATACATTTTGCATTTGGAAAACGACAAACACACAGAAAACGTAGTTTTTCAGACTTTGCCGGCCTGCTGTGCCTCCAGAAATTGTTTTACAGTCTGCTCTCCCGCCAATGAAAAATGCGCCACGGCGTAAACTATAGCCCAGTGTTCAAGATGGTGGACCCGCCCGACTTTTTTTTGGATTTGAAAATGCCAAAAAATAGGGATGTTAAATCGAGAATCTCCCTCGAAAATCTCGAGGGTTTGAGACGAGATCGAGACGATCGAGACGACAACTTGAATCTCGCTCGTCTCGATCGACAAGAAAGTAAAATCTCGCTCGTCTTGCTCGAATCTCGAACAAAAAAATTAGGTTAGGTGTAATGTTTCATCATGTACAGTATGATATTTTAGATTAGTGGTGTGGTGCAATGGGAAAAAAAAGCTTTGTCTTGGCACTCAGGATGTGAAAGGTTCAACTCTTGTCTTTGTGTCGACTTTTTTGGTGGATTTTTTCACCCCACCAGACAAAGTTTTGAAGAAAAATGCTCGAGTTTTGTCATGTGACATTCTCGAATCTCGCTCGAATCTCGCTCGATCTCGACCAGGAGAATCTCGATCGAGATCGACGAGATGACCCAAAATTTTGTCGAGACGAGACGAGACAAGGTGAATCTCGTCTCGCTCGCTCGAATTAACAACCCTACCAAAAAATGTCAATTTGTACTGTTTTTCATTCATCTGGCCATCTGCATGGTCGACCCCGTTCAAAAATGGCCTCATCGAATTCAGCGCCAAATTTGCAACAAAAAAGCTTAAAACCCCAAATCGTTGCGACCACTTTTGAAAAATTCAGGGGTCACTCAGGGGTCACACATTTCAATCTCAGAAAATGCCGAATTTCGAAAATTTCGAACTCCGAGTGATCAATGCATCCCAAACAGGTAACTCCGACGATTTGCTATTGGCTGAAAAAATGGCATGTCGGCCCAACTTCAGAAAAAATCCCAAAGAAGAGTGACGCATGAACGGCGATCGACTGCGAAAAAGTGCCTACATTGGGCAAGATTTTTTTGCAAAAATTTAAGGTTTGACACTTCCAAATTAAGTGCGTGGATTGCATGGAATTTTTATTTTTTATATTTTTTTTTATTTTTTTATTTTTTTATTTTGTATGTTTAGTGGGCTGCCGCCTGGTGAAATGACCGATGCAAAAAGTCAGACCCCAAGCTATCATAGCGCATTGCAAGTCATCCCATTAGATGCTTTGCCTCCCTATTTATTAGTAAAACTGAGATAAAAATTGAGGGCTGATTAGACCATTGTCGAGCAAATCGCGATCAAAGATTTTGATGAAAAAGTGGATTTTCTCTGCAAGTTATCAAACACCATTGCACTCCTCGTCTCAGAAAAAAATTGGAGATGATGGTGTTGTTCATAATGTCATTTCATCTCCACAGGCCATTGTATACGCGTGAGTACGCGTCGCGTCGCGTGACGCGTCAGTAGGGTTGCTTATCGATCGATTGAGACGAGATTGACCCCATCTCGTCTCGATCGAAGAATAATTTGAAGTGTCTCGATCGATATGCTTATCGAGACAGTATCTCATCTTTCGAGATTCGAGACTTACAGTATCGAGATTCTCATGCACCCATTTTTCAAGGATTCAAAGATTTTTTGACCTTTGATGAACATTTCGATCGAGAATTCGATCGATAATAATATTACGATTGAGATCACGATTGATCGAGATTTCGAGATATTTTTCGAGAAATACCGTAAGCTATTTCTTCCAAGCAAAAAGTTCAGCCCAAAAGTCAAAAAAGTGTTCGAAAATTCAACCCAAAGTCAGTACTTGAACCCCTCATCACCAGAGAGCAAAGTCAGAACCATTACGCCACAACGCTCAATTTGAGAATTAATTGTTGTGTCCAGGTGGCACACGTACACTAAACCTTAATTTTTTTATCGAGATTTCGATCGAGATTCGAGATTCAAATTTATTTTTTAGCGAGATGATCGAGATTGGAGTCGTCTCATCTCGTCAATAAGCCGATCGAGATTTCGAGATCATGATCGAGATTCTCAATAAGCAACCCTACGCGTCAGGTACCCCTTTTTTGGTCTATTATTTCAAAATCCGTTTGCTATAGCTACTTCATAATTTTAGAATCGTTTCTATACTTTATTTGAAACCATTGTTCCTACAAAATTTCATGTCACTGGAGTCATTTCTGATCAATACAATACAGAAGAGATTAACTTTATTAGCTTGAGTGCTGGCATTGCAAAAAATTGCCAGGGGTGGAACTTTTTTTTGGTAGGGCACTGTACGGTACAGTACTGACGTTTTTTATGACATCATACAGTAATACAGTATCATAAGCGCGGCTCTGTCGAATGGTATCAATTTCGGCACGATACACCAAACATTTCGAGAGTCGGTGCTGAAATTGTGAAAATGTCATCAAGACTTTAGATTCATCTGCCCATTGAGCATTGACCCAGTCGATTCCTGGTTTGAGCGTTTTGTCAAAAAGAGGCGCGTCGAAAAAACCTACGATAATGTGAAGCTTTTTTTGAACGATCGAACCATGATTTTTGGTGATTAATTCTGTATTCTTCGTAAAAATAATGTCGAGATTTCGAATTCATTTGCATGACAATGATCCAGTCGACCTATGGTTTTCAGCGTTTGTTGAAACAAGCAAGGCGTTGTGGTGGGAAATTTTTGGACCAACCTCGGCAAGACCGCTTTTTCATGGTCGCAAAGCATGAAAAAATGAAGTTCCAGAAAAAAAAAATCAAAGGATACAGTACATGCACGCCAAATCTTGTTTTTTTTTCATGATTGTTTATTTCAACGAGTGTATTATCGAGCGAGCAAATAAAGTACAGGCAATCAAAAAGAGACAATGGTAAGAAAAAAAAAGCTATTATATACAAATGGAGGTTGGGGGATGGAAGAGAAGGGGGGAATGGGGTGGGCCATGAGCCATAAACATAAACTAGTCGTCGTGCGCCAGGAGAGATTGGCATCACATTTAAAAAAAAAATGGAATAATTTGTGTCCTCACCAGCCGCCAAAGGATGGCCAGGGCTGTTCTGGATCAAAGTTGGTTGGCTCGCTCTTGATGCTGCTTGCACTTGGGCTGTGTCTGTCGTTTTCATTGTCGTTATTGTCGTCTGTTGCACGGATATTGTCGCTGCTGCTTGTGCGTCGCAGGGCATTGACGACCATGCGGCGCGTTTTGAAGATCTGGCCGGGCGATGGGGTGTTTGTGGCGTCGTGAATGGATGGGGTGGATGGCTCCATGCCCAATTCGCTCATTTTGAACACGAGCGAGTCGTCATCCTCCATCATACTGGTTCTGCCGCCGACGCCGACGCCGCTTTGTTGCGTGGTGCCACCACCACCGCTGCTGCTGCTACTGATGTGCTGCTGGAGGTGCGATGATGAGGGCAGGAGACGCGATCCTCCGGTGGTCGTTGTTGTTCCGGCCATGGTGGCTGTTGACGCGGATGGCGTGCTCATGGTGGTTGTGGCGAGGATGGAGCGTGTGGTTGCGGCGGTGGATGAGGGTGGCGATGCCGACCGAGGGAGAGCCGCTGCTTTTGTTGTTGTTGCCGCGCCAAGCATCATGGGGACGGGTCGTGTTGGCGAAGTGGTGGATGGATGCGGCGCTTGAGGGGTTCGTGAGGAGGAGGAGGGGGAGGCGCGTGGTGGTGACGACGAGGACGACGGATGAAGCATGGCACGGCGTGACGACGACGCAATGGCGATGGGCGGGGAAGCAGACACATTGGACGCATTATTGACTGCCATTGCATGCATGGAGTAGCCAACGGTGGAGGGCGGCGATGCCATGTTGGCGGTGTGGCGAGTTGGCAACGAAGTCGATGCCGATCCAAGGGTTGATTTGTGGCGATTTTGAGGTTGTTGCTGCATTTGCAATGGTCGCTGCTGCTCCATGGATGCTGATGGCGACATGGTGGTTGTCGTGGCGGCAGCCGATGTCACAGCGGGCACGTGGTGGTGGTGCAATGGCGAAGGAATGGTTGGTTGATACGACCGGCTGGCTGTGGTGGACGATGAGGACGACGATGGCGACATGCCTTCGTGGTGTGGCGACGACGTTGATGGCTGTGGCTGCGCCTGTTGTTGCTGCTGCGCCTGTTGTGGCGACGATGACGATGCCGGGGGCGATGCTTGCAATCCAAGTGCAAACATACTTGCCGTCATCGAGTCAGACAGGTTGTTGTGCGTGTCACGCAGCATCTGAAAGTGGCTCAATGCCTTTTTCGACCGATAGATCGAATTGGTCCCGCTCGTGAATGTGGGTGACCCTGGCATGGACCCGTGTGGCCCTGCCGGAGATGGAGACGATGACGACGATGCTCGCTCCAGTGCCGTGTCAATTTGTGCCACACGCCCTGGTTGCTGAAACAGCTTGAGCTCGTGTTGCTTGCCCACAAATCGCACAAATTCCTCCAAATCTGTATCCTCAAAATCCTGTAAAAAAATAAAAAAAAACAAAAAGCCAGATTAACCAAAATTGGCAAGGATTGTGCGCGTAAAATAAAACAAAAAACGACAACTTGCATAAAGCGGCTGGTGGATGGAACTGGTTTCGCTCTGTCTTGACCAGCGGCGCGTCATGGCGGTGCCACCTCCACTAGCGCCACTCGTGCCTCCGCTGTCCATGCGACTCGGACTACCCTTGTACTTTTCAAAGCTGGATGAGAATTCAATCTTACGCCCAAACGAGCTAGAATGGCTGTCGTTGGACTTTGGCTTTTCAATGGGCGACTGTGTGCGACCACCGACTGCGCAAAATAATCGAGTGATTTTGTAATTTAGTGAGTGATTTTGCATTTTGCATTTTTTTTATCCCCTCGTGGACAATGGCTTACAGAGCTGATCGGCCTGCGGTGACGACGACAAGGACGGGGACTTGAACGGTGAAATGGCCGGAATGGACGTGCCGCCGCGCGTCACAGAGCTGGTGGACGTGCTGATGACGGGTTCCAGGGCACTAATGCTGCTTTTTTTCGGCGACGATGACGACACGGGCGACGCTCGCGTACGTCTTAGTGAACTTTCTCCTCCGTGATAGCTGACACGGCTGCTTGTGCTCGTTGATGACGTTGGCACCGCCTGTTTTTTTTTTTTTTGAAAAATCATAAATACAGGCGCGAATTGGCACACGAGGCGTGTTTTTTTTTCCCTCGCGATCCTCTTTCTCTTTTTTTTTTTTTCCTCTTCTTTCATTTACCTTTGTTGGCGATGTGGATGTGCCGCCGTACATGGACACGGGCCGTGCTGACCGGGGGCCGTCATATTTTGCAACGGTGGGCGTAAAATAATACTCGTCCATATCGACGAAGCGTGTGCTGAAATCACGCTCGACATCCTCGACCTGGAACTCGCAATTGCGGCGGTATTGGACCTGCAGCTTGAACGTGCCGAGCGGCGTGACAATATCCGAGAATGTATACGTTTTGATGGGCAGGCGCGCGTCGCCCTCGAGAATGGTGCCCTCCAGTGGGATCTCGTCGTGCCGTCGCACCGCATACGATCGCACCTGGTATCCCAAATGCAAATCCGTCGTCGGCTGCTTGGAAAGCCGCCGGTACAGGTGATAACACGGCAAAAGGCGTACCATCGAGTGCAGAGAGCGGAAAAATACAATTGATCGCTTGTACAAACTTGGCAAATCCACCGCAAAATCAGGAAGGGGGTGCCTACGTGGAAAAAAAAGTGTCAATTGGCCCGGCCGCGTCTCTCTTTGGGGGTTTTAAATCTTACGTCAATGAAAGCGTCCAAGTTTCGAGCATGATCCGCTGGATACCATCGGTGGCGGCGCCAAGATCGACGCGATTGCGGCGCATATTGTCGTCGACGACCATAAGTGCCTGCGTCGAGTGCAATTTGGCCGTGTCTAGGTAAATGTCGATGGTCATGGGCTGCGGCGCCGTCAGATCCGCCTGGATCGCCATATTTCGCCAATACCGCACTTGTTCTCGCACGGCATCACTGTCCTCGGTCGCAATGTTGAACTGATGGAAAAGGGGGAAAAAAGAAAAAGAGGAAAAGGGGGTGAATTTTGGCCATTTCCGTGTCAGTTAGGGCAAGGGGGGCGTTGGACGTACCCATTTGTTGAGCTTGCCACGTCCTTTGGAAGCGCATCGCGCTTGAATAATCGATTGCGCCGTTTTGGTATAAAAGTTCTACATAAAAAAAAGGGACATTGAGTTGCTTTTTATCTCTTTTGCCAATTTGTGCACCGGACCTGTATAATGTGATCCAATTTTGAGTTTCGTGAGCTGGATGTGGACGACGAGGGCACTGGGCCTTCGGCAGGTGACATGGACGAGGAGGGTGACAGCGACGCCTTGTAGGAGGAAGGACGTGATTGCATCTTTTTACGAAAAAAATACACAAAATGAGTGAGACAGTGGCCATGAACGTGCCATTGGAGGCGCCCCTGACAGGCAATTCATCTTTTTTTCATACCTTGGAGTCACGTTGGGCGGCGACAGGCTGGGATGGGGGCGGCTCCAAGAAGAAAAAGGAAAGTGGACAGGCAGTGATAGAGAGAAATAGCGCGCGTGTATGTCACTAGGAGGAGGGTGTGAGTAAAAGGAGCAAACTACAAGCACCGAGAATGAAAGATGAGGGGGACGGAGCAAAAGGTGGGTGGAAGAGAGCGGGTGAGGAGGGATAAGGTCGAAACGAGATAGAAAAAGAGCGTAGGATATGATAATTGGCTAAATAGACGAGTGTGTGTGGGGAGGAGGGAGAATTCTCAGGCGTGAAGAGCTCCTTTTCCTTTGTGTTTCTTGCCGCTGGGGAGGTGTTCTTTCAATAAAGAAAGAAGCGAGGAGGAGAAAGAGTGAAGGTGGCGACAAAAGGGAGAAAAAAAGAGACAAGGTTGGCAAAAAGAGAAGAAAAAAAGCAACGAGACCAAAGAAAAAAAAAAAAAGGGCGTGCACACACGCTCTATCAAAAAAAAAATGCGTATGTCAGCCCCGCGGTGGGGCGCCCTCTTTCAAGCGCCGATGCTGCAACGCCCAAAATGCCTAATAATGCTGCTGCTTTGGCTCACACGCCCAGCCTGGGCATCCCAAATTTTTTGTTTTGGCTGGCGGTCTGGCTGGCTGGCTGGCATTTCACGTCAGGCTGCATGCGAGGTGCTTGAAAGAAGATCGCTTATCCACAATCACGGAGGAAAGGCCCAATTTTTGAAAACACTGACGTGATGGGCGGCCAAAATGCCACCAAGCACGTGCAAACAAACAATTCACGTCGTAAGGTCATGAGCACACGCCATTGAAATCCTGGCTGTGAGTCACCACGAGCACGAATGGCTCTCATTTCTCTCTTTTTTTGGGCGCAAAGCGGCTTATTTACAATCATTTTTCTTTGTTTTATTTTATTGGATGGCATTTCCTGGCAACACAATCGTCGGAAAATCAGGGGGGAGGGGAAACAAAAGATCAAGGGAGGTGTATACGGGAGGGGTGGGGGTCATGCAAAAAAAAAAAGAAAAAAAAAAGACGAAACGCGAGCGATTTTTTTTTTTTTTACTCGACGGTGACACTCTTTGCCAAGTTTCTTGGGAAATCGACGTCCTGGCCCTTGAGGAGGGCAAGGTAGTAAGAGAGCAATTGGAGGGGAATGATGTTGACGAGGCCCTGCAAGCAGTCTGTGGTCTGGGGGACGGGGATGGTCTTGTAGTTGTTGGTCAAGTCGTCGTCGCCCTTGTTGCAGATGATGATGGGCTGACCCTTGCGAGCGGTGACCTGCTGGAGAGCGGATTGGACCTTGGGGAAGAGCGAGTCCTTTGTCATGATGAGGATGACGGCCATGGCCTCATCAATGAGGGCGAGAGGGCCGTGCTTGAGCTCACCAGCAAGGATACCCTCGCTGTGCATGTACGAGATTTCCTTGATCTTGAGCGCACCCTCGAGACAAGTCGCGTTTTGGTAACCACGGCCCAGGATGAGCAGACTCTTCTCCTTGGCGAGCGTGTCGGACGCCAATTTTTGCAAATTAGCGGCCTCGGCGAGGACCTCCTTGATGTGGCCAGGCAACAAGTACAATCCGTCAATGATCTCCTTGCGGCGCTCCGTCATGGACACGCGGTCTTCGGACAATTGGATTGCCATCATCACAAGCGCAATGTATTGCGAAGTGTACGCCTTGGTCGACGCAACACCAATCTCGGGACCGGCATTGATGTGCACACCGCAGTGCGACTCGCGCGAAATCGACGAACCAACCGTGTTCGTGATGCCAACGCAAAGCGCGCCGCGCTCCAAGCAGTAGCGCATCGCAAGAATCGTGTCCGCCGTCTCGCCAGATTGCGAAACAAACACGCAAACGTCATCACGGAAAATCGGCGTGCGGCGATCCAAAAAGTCGGACGCAAGGTCCATCTGCGTGGGGATCTCGGTCAATTCCTCGAAAATGCCACGCGTCTAATCAATAAAAAAAAAAAAAAGGAAAAAAACAAAAAAAAAAAAAAACAAAACAAAAAAATTGAGTGACTTTTTTTTTTTTTTTTTTCCCTTGAGATAACTTACGGCCAAGCAGCTGTGGAAGGAGGTGCCGCAGGCAATAAAGACGATGCGGCGAGCGCGGCGGATGATGGGCAAGTAGCCACGCAGACCGCCAAGGGTAACTTGGTGCTTTTCAAAGTTGACGCGGCCACGCATGGTGTTGACGACGGATTCGGGCTGCTCGTAGATTTCCTTTTGCATAAAGTGGTCAAACGAGCCCTTCATGATCTCGGCAAGCTCGATTTCCAGGGTTTGGATGGAGCGCGTGGCGGCAGTGCCATCATTGTCGTCGCGGCGCAGGCGGTGGATGTGCAATTCGCCGTCGGCAATGTGAGCAATGTCGTCATCTTCCAGATAGAGCACGCGCTTGGTGTGCTCGACAATGGCGGCGGCGTCCGAAGCCAAAAAGTACTCAATGGGCTGAGGAAGGCCATCCTCGCTCAAAAAGGCGCGCGATTGCGAACGGTGCAACAACTGCGAGGGCTGGCCAGCGGCATCGGCGCTCAAAAAGTTGTTGGCATCCTTGGCGGGGGCCGAAGCGGCGGGTTCCAAGGGGTTGGAGAATTCCACATCGACAAAATCGACCTTGAGCTTCTTGGCCGTCTTGACACCGACCAAAAGGGGCGAACCACGGCGCGTGGCCACGATCTCGTTGGGGAAGTGCGTGCTCTTGAAGATGAACGCAAAGCTGCCCTCCAATTCCTTGGCAACGGCCTTGACAAGCGACGTGAACGTGAATCCAGGCGTGTCCTTTTGCGAGTCATAAATGTACTTGGTCAACTTGGCAACGCACTCCGTGTCCGTGTCAGACTCGAAAGTGTAGCCCTTCTTGGTCAACAACAGCTTGATCTCCTTGTAGTTGGTGATGATACCATTGTGCACAAGCGTGAACTCGTTCTTGTCATCCGAACGGTGAGGATGCGAGTTGATTTGGCAAGGCTGACCGTGCGTCGCCCAGCGCGTGTGAGCCTAAGTGCAAGGAAAAGAAAGAAAAAACGTAAGATGACCTTGTTGCTAACCTTTTTGTCTCCGTTTTGACACAATTGACGCGCTTTGACGCGTCCCATTGGGCTCTCCATTTGCTTACCATGCCAGTGTGGCTGATGAACGTCTTGCCAAAGTCCACGGGCTGCTCATCCACGAGCTTCTTGAGAGCCGCGACCTTGCCGACCTGCTTGATGATCATGGCAGATTCCTCGCTGTCACCATCAACGGCCAAACCTAAGCGCGATCAACAAAACACGATAAACAAACAAGGGGTGAAAAAATAAGGGGAAGAAGTTCAGGGGGTGGAAAAAATAAAGAACATGAGTAAACAAACACGATCAAACACACAAACCATCCACTTTTTTCAATTTTCTCGCTTTCTTACCGGCCGAGTCATAGCCACGGTACTCGAGACGCGACAAGCCGTTGGTCAGCGTATCAAGGATGAAGCGACGATCACGTTCCACGAGGTAGTTAAGATAGCTGCCCGTGAGAGAATCAAGAAACAAACGTGGTCAATGCCGTTTCACGTGCATTTCTGACCTTTTCCAGGCCATTTCTCGAGCCCAAAACTTACCCAAAGATACCACACATTGTTGTTCAGATGACGAGAGAGAGATGAGGATAAGAGAAGAAGAAGAAAGGGGAGAGGAAAAAAAAAAAGAGAGAAGAAATTTGGGCTCGGAAGCATTTTAGCTCTCTATTTATGCCATTTCCTAAAACAGGCAGCCGCGGAAAGAGCGAGACTTTCAAGCCAGCCCAGTGGAACCTAAACTTCAAATCACCAAGCATCTCCGCCAATCATCACGGCTAAACACGCACATCCCACCCCTCGCCTATTTTTATCTCTGGGTTCCACGGGATCCTCTTCCTAGGAACGCTCATCCGCCCGCACGAGCAATCACAAAAAATCCCAGGGCCGCGAATTGGGTCATTGAGAGCGAAGAAGGGGGGGGGAGAGAGAGACATCATGATTGTCCCCCGCTCCTTTTTTTCACCATGACGCGCTATTTTTGCTTGTTTTATGATTTTTTTATTTGATTTGATTGATAGAAAAGTGAGACGCACAACGCAGAAAAAAAGGGGGTCGAGTGGAAAAGACACCACCGAGAAACGCGCACGTTTTTCTACTTAAAATAGCAGCATGGCGGCCAGAGCAAAGACGATGGCTCCTTTTTGCGGTGACAGGAGGCCAGCCGCCGCGGATGTCTTGTTGGACGAGGAGCCATTGGCTCCACTACCACCATTGTTCGAATTATTATTGTTGGCATACTCCTTCCATGTCTCTTGGGTGGACATATTGGCGCATTGGCTGGTCAATGTCAAATTGTACGCTTGCTTGAGCTGTGGGGCCGCGGCAATGGCAATCTCGACGCCAGGCGCTGTAATATCGTGCTCCAAAGAAATACCGCCAATTGTCGCCTGTGGGGCAGCATCCACCCATTGCTTGATCGTGGCCTGCACCGTCGCCTTGTCAATCGCGTTGGATGCGAGCTAAAATCGGAATTCATTGGCTGGATCAGCAATTGCGATCTTGATAAGGCGCCCTCCTCCTCCCCCCAAAAAAGAAAGTGCATGTGCTGCTGCTGCTTCTGGCCCCCCACCCCTCCCCGCACGCTGCTCATTCGACAGCTATTTTTACCTTCCAATCAAACGTGTCGTAATTCCTGCAAAAAAAAATAAATTGAGCGTCAATTGGCACACACTTAATCACCCCCTTTTTCCCTCCATTTCGGCCGGGTGTGCTTCGAATGTGGCTATTTACCAAATGACAGCTAAAAAGGAAAGCCTAGTGAGCGGAGGCACGTCATTTCTCGCTTTTTTTTTTTTTAGATTGCTCAGCCGCGCGGCTTGACTTACGAATGAAACCAAGTTGTTTGACAATTTCACGCACGCGGTCGTCCATATCACCATACGGCTATGATGAGCAAAAAAATAAACAGCACGCGTGAGCCCAGTGCTTGTCAATTTTTCCCGTTTTCCCATTTCTCCCCAAAGATGCCCGCCTTTTTTTTTTCTTACCGGACGCATAAACCTGGGTGTCACACCCAACACCTCTTGGATCGCAAGTTCCGTCCACTTGAGTTCAGCAATGATTTCTTCCGTGGATTGAGACGTCAACAGCTGATGTGACCTAGTTTTTCAAAAAAAAAAAGATGAGAATGAAGCCAATGCAACTGGATGTGGGGTTGTTGCGTTGACGGCAAACGAAGGAGTGCAGACTGCAAGGAGGCTGTATGATAGGCGCCCAATTGGGCGTATAGATTGGTCTGTAAGCCCCAATTGGCGCGCAGTGACGAGCATGCTACTGCTGCACACTGCACTCTTGCTGCGCGCCACTTCCCCCCCCCCTTTATTTCGCTTTTTTTACCAGGTGTGGATACCAATCTCGTGACCGTCGTCATGCAGACGCTTGAGCAAATCCGGGAATTGGATCACTTGGCCGCCAATCACGAAAAAGGTGGCCTTGATGTTGTTTTGCTTGAGATAATCGTAAAGTGGCAAGCTAAAGTTGCTGGGGCCATCATCTACCATGGAAAACGAAACAAGTGGCGCGCATCAGGGGATGAGAAAAAAAAATTGAGTGATCATCGAGGCGGTGCGAAATCAAAAAAAAAACGAGCTTTTGCTCGATTTTAAAATTTTAAAATTGTCCCTTACCGTAGGTCAACGCCCAATTGCCCTTTTGACAGGTGGCAACGTCGGTGGGGCGCAGGCATTGCGAGAAGGACCAGTGACAATAGGTATCGTTTCCGCCCGCGGCGGGCGGGACGAGGCTGCCATCGGGCCCCTTGACAGAGATGGGCGCCGGCGGCACCGTGCTGTTGTTGATCAATTTCACCCACTCGGGCTTGGGCTTGGGCACCGCGCCGGGCGAGGGGTACGTGTTTTTCCACGCCACCGCCGTGCCCGTCGGCTTATACGTGGCCGATGAATCCGTCACGGCCTGGCCCTGCACGAGGACCGCGAGAGACGCGCTCAGAACGGCAAGTGTTGACAAGTGCATGGTTGTAAACAATGAAATAAAAAAAAATAAGGCAGTAAAGAGAGAAGAAAAATAGAATAAAAAAACTCGACGGTCTACGGTCTATAGTCTAGAAAGGAAGCAAAGGAAAACAGAGAAAATAAGGGGATCGCCCTTTTTTTGCCAAACTTTAAATAGCATCCAAAATTCCAATTGATGCCAAACAAGCCCATTCTTTTTCTGTTCAGCCTAGAAACCTCAGAAACGCAGGTAAAAAGCCTATAAATAAGTGAAAGAGAGAGACAATGGAAGGAAAAGAAGGTCTGCATGAATTCTGGACCAAAATGGCAATAAAGTGGTTCGGACTCTGGTTGCACACACGTCGATTCCCCGCTCCCTTTTGTTTATTTGGGGGTCAAAACAAGAGCCAGGGGCAAAGCATCCATTGCCATGATGCTATCGATAGATGAAACGTATGGACCAGCCTTGTGTGGGTGGCGCACCAGGGCTTGGATAGCCAAGATGGTCGTCGAGTTCCTGGGGAGCACATTTCATAAAGGTACATATTTCGTCATAATGATGCTGGCCATCCAAGAATGGAAAGAGGTCTGGATGGATCGACAGGCCCGTGTTGCCATTGATCAGGCCCTGCTGTTGCTCAGACACCGATGGCATGCGCTGCTGATTCTGCGCTTGCCCATGCACCAGAATAGGGTATTTGTGAACTCGATAGATCAGACCCTTGATTGTACCAAACGAGATGAAGCGCCTACAAATGATCAAAAAAAAAATCGTAAAAATCACACACTGTGCGTCGTGCCCCCCCCCACCTTTCCAATGCGCCTTTACCGGATGTCAATGGGCAGCGATTGGACCTGGTGCTCCTCCATCCAATCTTTGACCGTGATGCCATATTGCAGCCCGGTGTACAAAGCCACGATCTTGGCTAGTGGTGGAACAGGCTCATCTAAAAACAAAATAAAAACATAAAAGGGCATGAGCCCACGCCGGCCCAAAACCTTCTCGACATTCTTACTCGGTAGTGTGATGTATGCCAAGCACTCGCGACCCAAGCCCGTCTTGTCATTGAGCAAATTTGTCAATTGCGGCTTGATCGCGTAAACATTGGCAAATTGGAAGATGTCCGCCATGACAATGCATCCATAATACCTAAGAAGAACGCCAATTTCATTATTTTGGGTCCATGTGCTTCACTTGCCTGCCCTCAAACATGGTTCAGCCTACAAATGTCTGAAAACACGCCCCCAATCCCTCTTTTTTTTATTTTTATTTATTTATTTTTTTTTTTTGCTTCCAAGCCGTCCCACGCGCTCCATACCGCTCTTTCTTCATTTCAGCGACTTCCATTTCTACCATTGACCACCCCCTTTCACTTACAACAAGTGTTGCATACATGACCTTGTCCACTCTGGCTTGACATTGGCAACCTCCGAGATCTTTTTGACGTGATAGATGCCATTGATGTATTTGGCCACCTGCAAAACAAAAGTTCAGCTTGTGCGATGCGCAATTGGCACCGCCGCGAGGGCAATTGGCCACGCGATACGCGTCGACACCCCTTGTTTTTCCAAAATTTTACCTTTTGCACGGTAATGTCCCAATCGAGCGACATCATCTTGTTGATGTCCATGGTCGTGATGGGCACTTGGTAGTCGTAGACGGGCGGCGGGTTGGGGTACGTCGGAAACAATTTGAGATTGATCGTGTTAAAGGCATCTGTTCAACAACAACAAAAAATGGTGCGCGTCGCGTCAGTGCCTCCTTTTTTTCTCTGTCCATTTCCTTTTTTTTTTCAAGCCATTGGCCCTTACTAATGGGTATCTGGCATTCGCAATAGCTATTCAGGTCCTCGTACAACTGCTCCATGACCGTCTGCACCGATTTGTCGGATTTGCTGGCCTCGCTCGACAAAAAGTCGCATTCTACCTATTAAAATGCAGAAAACAGGGTGAAAAGGGGGGATTTGTGTGCGCGTGTAAGAGCCATTGGCGCGCATTCTAGCGCATACTTACCTCGAGACCCTGTAGGACACGCGACAGCTTGCGCACGACAGCCTCATAGCTGGATGTCTCGGCATGCTGGTCAAAGACAAAACACAGATTGAATCGTAACTCGTTGCGCACGTTTCTATACTTTTCGTGGTCCAGTAGGATGACCGGGCAGCCCATGACCTTGTAATTGCCAGTGTTGACAGTGACCAGTCGCGTGTAAAGCTGATCCTTGGGTATAATGTACTCGCTGATGGCGTCAAAATCAAACAGCGGCTTGTTGTCCTCGTGTTGGCTCGTGATGCTGCCTTCAGGCACTTGATACTTGACCACTGTGCCTTTCACGACGTCAAACACCGCGTAAAAAATGCTGTGGATACGCGGAAACCCTTGAATTTCCATGCTGACAAGAAAAAAAAAAGGCGAATTGCGGAAGAAGTGCAAAGACCAACGCAAGGAACAGCCAGTTTTAAACTCATACAATGCTGAGTTGCAGCCAGCAGCCGCAGCGCCAACACCACTCTTTTTTTTTTCCCAGTAGCTGTCCATCCAAGCATTGGATCACCATGAAACACGGTTCAATCGATTGAAAACTAATAAATGCACCCAATTCAAACACATTGCTGGCTCCGCAAAGCATGTATCTCGTGTACAGCAAAGTCAGAGTCGACGCGTCGTGAGATGTCGCGATCAATTATAGGCACGTGTTATCGAGAATATCGCGATTGAGCATAGCTTATCGCATTTTGCTTCTTTTTCAACGCAACTACTAGCCAACAAGCCCAGCAATACGTGTCATCCAACTTTTGCACGTCTTGCCGTTCGAATGAGCCCACCCATAAAGTGCTGCGGCCACAGGTTGGCGAGCATTCGCCATTTTCAAAAAATCACAGAATTCCCAAGGGGTACAGTCGTGGATTTGGAAAATGCAAAATTTGGGTCCTCAGATCACTGCACTATTCAACCACATGGTGCACATAACTCGGTCACGGACGAAAATCAACTAAACCCCAGAGGTCCATTAGCTAGTTTCGGCGTAAAATGCGTTTTGGGTCGTAATTTCTGCTCAAGGTCATCTCAACGAAAAATGTCTGTTTCT
This sequence comes from Gongronella butleri, assembly GCA_025201375.1. Lineage (NCBI taxonomy): Eukaryota > Fungi > Mucoromycota > Mucoromycetes > Mucorales > Cunninghamellaceae > Gongronella > Gongronella butleri. The sequence continues at coordinate 198,953 of JAIWZP010000026.1, read as the reverse complement.
CCGAAAAACGCACACCATCAGAAAGAGCTTGACTTGAAGCATGCAAAGACACTGGTGATTTTTGAAAAAGGTGCTTTTTTGGCATCTCTGACACGGTTTCAAAATCATATACGTGTTTCGACGCGCGATAAACCGCGTCGGTTGTCGAGTTACACGCGCCGGTTTCTAATCGAATACATGCATCTCAGGTCTCTCTTGCTAGTGGATGCGTCGGCGAGGCTTTATGGGCGATTTCTTCTTGTGCAATTCGTCGTTGAAAATAAAACTAAAATCGCCCATTGCTCGTCAACGAGTAACTGGACCATGCTCTTTTTTGTCATTTTCCTCGGTTTTGCGATCCAGACTCTCTTGCGGGAAAGTTTGGCGTGATTCTGAGGACCTAGTTTTTCGATTTTGGTTTGGGAGGCTCGCGATGGCTAAAATTTGATTTGCGTATTGCGTGCGTCAATGATTTTGTGAGAGCTGCGAAACGAATTCCATTCAGAATTTCTAGCTTGCCTTTTCACGTTGAGACATATTTCGGGGCCATTAATGGCATGGGGTGCGAAATAACCACTTAAAGCAGCATTTTTACGCAAAGCGAAGCTTCTCGACCAGGCGAAACGCAACACGCGATGTGAGACTGGGCAAAATTTCGGGCCCCGGTGACGCGGATTTGCGTTTTTAGATCAATGAAAATGGGGTATCAGATGCACTCGTTTTCGCGCTTTCGCAGCAGCGGGTGTCCTTGCACACCGATCTTGCCGTAAAAAAAAATTAACACTAGGCGTATGATATGAACCAGCCGCCCTTCAAGTTTGGTTGCAATCAAGCCACTTTTTTTTTCCATTACTTGATACATTTTGAAATTTTGTAGGGGTCCAAAGTCGATTTTGGCGTTTTCCACGTTTCCCACGTGGCCTATCATAAACACGTGCGCCTGGGCGCAATTGAATCCTTGTCTGTCCAAGGTGCGACAGACCAACAGGTCGATTTTTCGATGCGTGTCAAAGCGAACAAAACAATTCAAAAAAAGGCGCACGGTCGTATTTCGTCCGTCTCATTTTGGGGATTTTCAGGCTGCGTTTTCAATGCGTGCGTGCACAAGGCAAGTACAATGCGGCGGCGTGGACGATCATGTTTCTTTCGCAACATGTGATGTCGCGTCTCGCGTGGAAACCCTGCGAAATAAGGGAATTCATGCGCAAACGGCTGTCAATGGTAACGATTTTCACGCGACAATGGATCTGGATGAATCCAGACGCGTCCACTTTGTAGATCAATGGACCTTTGTCCGAGTCTCTGAATAGGCAACATGACATTCTAGAAAGTGGAATGACCAAACGGGTGGGACGCTCAGGCGCCTGAAACATCAAAAATGGGATCGCGCTGCGCTTTCCCCGCTCTTTTTTTTTTTTTTTTTCTTCCTCGCTTCTCTTTTCACTTTTTTTTTTTTTAAACTTGATCTCGTTCTTCTCCCCTCATGGAGCAGCAAGTCAATATCCACACGGCCAGTTTGGAGGGCCAGTTGCAAGCTGTGCAGCAGATTCTCGAGTCGGAGCCCAAGGCGGTATTCAGCAAAGACGAGGCAAGACAAGAGGCGCTGAATAAAAGAAAAAAACGAGCGCGGCGAGCTCAAACGCTTCTTCCTTTGCTTTTTTTTTCCGCTTCTGCTATAGGACGAGCGCACGCCACTGCACTGGGCAGCGTCGGGCGGCCACGAACAGTTGCTTCGCTTGCTGCTCGACAAGGGCGCGAACGTCAACGAAGTCGACGACGTAAATAAGAGCGAAAAATGAGCGTGAAAGTGGAGGGAAAAAAAAAAAACGTTTAAAAAAGGAGGACAAGCGGAGAGAACACGTCACCCACGCAATTCGCTTTTTGTTTAAAAGGCCGGTTGGACGCCTCTGATGATTGCTGGTAAGCAAAAGCAGCGACGACCATGGCATTTGAAAGGGCATGAAAGCTGATTTTTTCGTTTTTATAAAAAAAAAAGCGTCAAGTGGCCGTGACAAGGTGGTAGAAGTGCTTGTGCAGTATGAGGCCGATGTTAACAAGCATAATGACACGGGCCAAACGGCATTGTAAGGACGCTCAAATCAAGAAATAGCGGGACAAATGGAAGAAACAGCAAAAAAACAAGAAATCACTGAGCATTTGGCCTTTTTTTTTTGCCGTCTTTTAGGCATTATGCGGCCTCGAAGAATCGCATGGACATTAGCAGGATGTTGCTGAAGCACGGTGCCGATGTCAATGCGGAGAACTCGTTCAAGCAACTGCCAATGCAAGTGTGATTTCTGGGGTCGCGTGTGTTTGCGCGGCCGCTTATTTTGTCGCACGATTCTCATCGTTTTTATTTTTCCCCTTTTGCTCTCTCTTTTTAGTCATCGTGCGGCAGTGCAAGGGTACACGCCCTTGGTGAATGTGCTGATCCAGGAAGGCAGCCGTGTGAATGCGGTGGACAAGGAGCGCAACACGCCATTACACCTTGCGTGTGAAGAAGGCCATGGCGACACGGCTGTCGCGCTGCTCGAGAACGGCGCCGACCCCGACCGCGTCAATGCCGACGAAAAGACCCCGATTGACCTGTGCTCCACGGAAATCAAAGCGTACATTGCGCCGTATTTGGAATAGTGCGTTCTTGTTAAGCCCAATTGGTCGTCGTTTACGTTTGTAGGGCGCTTGCTTGTGCTTTGGTGTTTGTGTGTGATTGTTTGTGCGGGTGTCCATTGATGAGTATATGTGTTTTTTTTTTGCGCGTGTTCCTTTTTTTTTTGATTGCGCAATGGTAAAAGAATAAAGTTCAAGTTTTATCGTATGAGGGGGGGTGCACAGTGCAACAAGCAATTGAATTGGTGTGTGTAAAATGATTATGGGCTATCCTTGTTGTTCACGCGCCTGTTGGGCGGCACGTCGTTTTTCTTGCTGTTGCTGGCGCCAGAGGCGCCGCCATTCCTTGAATTCACGCGCGTCGCGCTTCAACCCCTTGAGCGTCGTAAAAAAAGAGAAAAGAAGGTGAGTCCACGGGACCAAAATGGCAAACAAATAAAAAAAAAAAGGGCGAACTCTTTTTGCTCTAGCTTGTGACACCCTACATGGCCTTGTGCAATAATATGAGCATTGAGGTGAGTGAGTGTGCCATACGCTTTTGAGCATTCTGGCCAGATGCAGGCGTAATGGCGCTCAATTTCGCTGTAGCGTCGACGGGGGCGCTTTTGCTTCAGTGGGCTGACGGTGTGCAAGGCATAGGTGCGATTTGTGGCCGAGGGGAGGTGCTGTTGCTGCTGTTGCTGCTGAAATAGGAGACCCCCCGCTTCAGGAGGTACCATTGGCGCCACGGCGGGCTGCCGATCCGCATCGGGGCGTTCGGGGTCCTCTTCTGCTGTCATCCATTGGCCGCTGTTGACTGGCAATGGCGGCGCCATCCACAGCAAATGACCTGGAATGAGCGAAATGGGTGTGGTCGCGTCCCTCTGATCATCGAATGACAGGGGCATGAAAGGCGAAAATCAATAAAAAAAAAATAAAAAGAAAAAAAGGACAGGGGAGAGGGAAAATGCCAAGATTAGCAAAGAGCAGATTTAATGGAGAGAAAGAGAAAGAGAGACAAAACCTCGACGGGAGCACATGGTGTGTTTATCTGCGTGCGCGTGTTTGTGCGTGTGAAGGGACTTTTTTTTTTTTCGTTTTCCTGTTGTTTGTGCCCTGATCATCCCTTTTTCAACCCAACAATCCTGCGACATCCCTTTGTACACCTCTCTGAATTTAGATTCTTGTCGCAGCGGTACACCAAGCACGTGGTACAGCATTTTAGGTTGGATCCATCTTTTTTATTTTTATTATAATCCATCACAGGATGCGCTCCCGACCAGAGCTAAATTCATGAATGCACGACGCGCAAACGTCTTGCTCACCCTGCACCAGGACGTCAATTTCAACATTTATGGCACGCCACGTGAAGTGACAAGAAAAAGGAGGGTGGCATGCGCGCCATTGATGCACGACAGGCGCCCATTGAGGCTTGATTTTGTATCGTGTGACGGCGCGCCATCAATGGTTCAACCTGCGCGGATATTATAGGGCAGACACGCTTAGAAAGAACCCGTTCAAATGGCGCAAAACAAGAGGACTGGATCAACGCCCAAGGTGGTCACCCCCCTTTTCTTTAAAGCCATTGGGGGGGGGGGTACATCTCTCTCTTGCTCTCGTTTTTTTTTATTTATATCCTCCTTTTTTTCGCAACGCACGCTAATGCTGTCGTGCTATCAAAAACTCTGGTGATTCCAAGGAGTGTTCTCGTCTCCCATTGCGGGATGGCTTCATTTTTGTGTGTGTTATGTATGGTTCGACTTTGTTTCAGGTTCTGGGCCTTGGGACGATTCAATGCTAGCCGTATCAGGCGCCATGTACGACATCATTCTGCTCTTGGGGTTCCATTCTACTCGGAACGGGCGGAGTGCATGCAAAACAAAAGACAAAAAAAAAGCCAATGTGTGGCGATTTATTGCCATTGAGCGCCATCATCGACCGCGACGTGGTCACCCATTGGCAAGAAACACCATACAGCTACTCATGGACGCGTCAGGAGGAAAAAAAGGAGCGATTCCGACCGCGGCATCGCTGGAATGGCGCAAATTGAGTTTATAGACCCTCAGGGTCCTGACGGTCCATCGACCCGGGAAAAATGTGTTTAGGTTTGCGTAAAAAAGATGAATAAACCCCTTTTCCGACTAGGTGGGGCGTGTTTTTTGCCAGGTGGCTTGACGGTCCACGAGGTTCAATGGGTTCAATTGGCTTGCAAACGACGTGAAAATACCCCCCATTGACCCTCGCCATCGCTATTACGGTAGAAATGTGTTGCCTTGGCGAATTCTGTTATGGTCTTCCTTGCGCAAAAGATAAGCAACGGCGGTTTGCTTCCAATTGAGTGGCCGAATCGCCTCATTGTGCTTTGCCAAGCGCTCTAAATGCGAGCCATTGGCCTCGTCGGCGTCCCACGCGCACGCGTGTCGAACGGTGCCTCAGTCGTGCCATTGGTCATTGTGCCTTTCAAGGCGTGTATGTCGGTGGCAATCACATTCGTTGAGAATTGGGCCGCGCTTATGCACCGCGTGACGCCATTATGTACGCCTATGGTGACTCCTTGGGCCCTGCAGACCTGCAAACCTCACAGGATGCAGAAAATAGTCCCATTTGGTCGCTATCATGCCAAGAAGTCCAAGATAAAAAAAAAGACACTAAATTGCCCAGCCGGGCTCTTTGCCGGTCCACTCGGTCCCTTTGGCCGACATGCGTTGTCGTAGGGAGTAGACGCGTGTCATGACTCCTTTGTTTACTTGCTAAATGGCTCTCCTTTTCGGCGTGGCATGCGGACAATGGGGTAAATCTTATAAAAAAAAAAGTGCCTCGCAGACATCTCCCCGATGCCCATCGAATCCACGCACCCACACTTCTTGGAAAGCATGGTAATTCACGCGGACCAGCGCGCCGCTCCGCGTATTAACCTGCATTAGCTTTGTGTCACCTGCCTTTTTCATGAGTGGTGGCATTTTTCACTCAAAAATCGTGGATTCTTTTTTTTTTTTTTCGTCCAATCCTGTCCATTGGCCTCCTTTTTTTTCCCTGTCTCTTTGTGTGTCTCTCGCTCTCAATTTTTTTTTTAAAAAAAAAAAGGATTAGTTTTTATTGTGGGTGTCTGATCAAAAGATGACAATTTAGTAAAAAGTACAAAAAAAAAAGTGTGAGGTCTCAAAGGAAATGGATACCAATTTGATCAAGATGACTTGTAGGGACGGCGTTTCCCTAGCTCGTGTTTTCCGGGTTGAGCTTCAGGTTCTTTGTGCGCGGGTCACTGAAGATTGCTTGCTTCTCGCTTTGTGTCAATTGGAGGGATTGTTCGACCAGGATGAGCTGGAGGCAGATATCCTGGTCCTCGATGAATTCATGGGCGCGATTGATCTGCTTTTGGTAGTGGTCGGGGTCAAACGGGCTGTGCAGGCACCATGCAATGTGCGCGATGCGTGTCTTGCCCATGAGTGGCAAATAGCCTGCGGCGTGATTTTGGAGAGAGCGTGGCAGTGACGAGTGGAACCGATGTGTGGGCAGGCGCACCGGGACGCCGCCAGCAAGGTCGATGATTTTTGGGATGGCGCGCAGGGCGATGGATGGCACGGCCGACAAGATTTGTTCAATGGTCAAGGGTCGCGCGGTGCGATCATGGGTGGTGTACATGGCCGACACCCAATTGCGTGCGATGAGCGTAAAGAGCGTGAGGCGCCCGCTAACCGCGCCGTCGCATTCGATTTCCACGTCCATACGCGTCTCAATGGCGCTGCGTCCATGTAAAGCGGCCAACACCGCCAATTGCGTGGTCCCCGTCGGCCCGAACAGCTCGTACGCATCCATGGCAATGCGGTGTGTCTCGGGCACGTTGTCACCCAGCGAATAGCGCAGCGCTTGCATGTCCATGCCGCAAATCGTCGATTTACAAGCATTGAGCAGCTCAGCGTACGAACGGTGGGCCATTATTCTTGCTTTTTGATGGAATGGATGTCAAAAAGAGGAACGACGGGGGCGCACAACGAGGGTACAGACTTTATAATTTTTGTCACCCCCCCCCTTTTGCTGCAACGCGACTTGCATGGCCGATCCATGCTGATCTACACATCTCTTTTTTTTTTTTGCATGCAATAGGGATGATTTACATGAATGAAACCACAGTGCCAAGCATTTGATAATAGCTCATATTGTGGTCAATGACCTCATTGACAACAAAATTAAAATAAAAAAAAAGCGCAAGGGCCCCACAGTGTGCTCTTTTTTTGCTGCATTGCAAATAAATTTTTGGGGAAAAAAAGCCGTTGCTTTGCTCAGACCCATTTGCCACAAAAGGTAACCACTGCCGATCAAACGAGAGCAAGGCATTTTCGCTGACTAGATCCTGGAAAAATTTCCAACACCAGAAAAGCATGAGAGCAAGGACAAAACTTATCAAAAAGACGCGGTTGGCAGGACATTGATCCGAGCGACAGAACACTTCCATTCAGTGCGATCGATCGAGCTTCTTTTTTATGCCGCGTCCTTGAAACCAATAGACACACACGTGGATTCTATGAAGAAAGTGCAACAATTGCTCTCCCTTTGATCGGAATAGCCCGCTTGTGCGGGTATTTTTATTCCGGCAGCGACACCAAGGGTCTTTTATGATTTCTTTGTATTTTTTAAGCGAGGAAGAGTGGGCATTGGGGCTCATGAGATAGATTTTTAACATTGAAGACGCTGTAGATCATGCGCGGCAACGGGCCTTTTTTCCTTTTTTTGATCTTTTGCAAGGTATACCCAAGGACACAGGGATCGAACGAAGTCTTCCTTTGTTCCAAAGGGCGAAACGATCGGGCTCCAAGGCCAATGGCATTGGCGGTTGCCTTTTTGGGGTCACGTTTCAGATTCCTCCATAAATTGGCACAGAGCCCCTGGCCTGCGCTTCTTTTTTTTGTGCACTTCCCTTTTTTTTTACTTCTTTTTATATTGTTTTTTTTTTCTTTTACCCCTCGACACGCTTTCCACGCTCTTTTTTTCAACCGCTCTCGCACCATGGCCATACTGATCGATGGGAAAAAAGTGGCCTGCGGTAAGCTGTGGCGCAAAACACTGTACAAATTGGCTGACACGCTCTTTTTTGCCGCCCCCCTTTTTTTTTTTTTTTTTAAAATTGTTGCTTGTTTTTTTGCCATGACAAGCTGCTTGTATTAAGGTACGCCCTCGGTGGTCGCTGGTTTCCCTCGTTCTAGGCATTCAATTCTCTTCTTTTTACGCTAGGGTCATCGTGCGACGCACTGTACGCATCGAAACCGGCCTTTGGTGGAGATCAAGCGCAAGGGGCGGCCGGCGACGCAGTGCAGCAAGTGCCGCGAGCTGCGAGTCGTGAGACAACTGCATGTCAAGTGCAATTGCAACAACAAGGATACAAAGAATGCCAAAGGCAAGCCCTAAACAAACCCCAAAAGTCGATTATTTTGTCTTATTCGTCCTTTTTTTATTTTTTTTTCCATTTAATTTCATTGCAAAAGTAGAGTTCGACGACAAGGCGCATCGACGATTGCACGAGAACAGTCAATTGCGGGCGCTTGCGCCACGACCGTTGCAGCCTGCATCGCCATCATCGTCGCCGCCCATGCCATCGACGTCCATGTCATGGCCAATGGAGCCGCCTCAATCCTCGTTCTCTTACACGGCTTCGACGACGGCCGCACCGTCGCCGACATTGAGCCCTGACAATCCGCTCATGTCGCTCCATTTGGGTGCGTCGGCTCAGCAACAAGACACGTTTGGTTCTAGCCAGCCATTGATCTCTCAATTTGCATCGACAACGCAACAACCCGAGTACACGACGACAACGACAACGACGACCAGCACAACATTTGCCTTTTCGACAGCCACGTCGCCCGTGTTTTCCACCGCATCCTCCGGTTTTACGGCCGCAGACCCTGATTTTACCGACACGCCACCTCTACAGGACACGTACAGGGCTACACAGTCGGCCAATGCCTCGTACATGGCTCCTTCGTCGACACATTCATTGAATGCCGCGTCTCAAACAATCGATGCCTATGCTTCGGCAACACCAATGGTCGCCCCATTGCAAAACGACCTGTTTGCCCAATTGCCAGCCACGTCGACTTCGTCGTCCTCCATGGCTACCCTTCCAATTTCCTCGACCCCATCGTCTTCATCTATGTCATCAATTCCATCTATGCCTATTTCAACCGCTTCATCGTTATCTATGCCAGCAATGCCTGTTTCATCCTCACCATCGTCCTCCATACCATCCATACCATCTTCCTCATCAATGCAGCAGCTTGCCATGACTGCGCCAACCACATTTGTAGCATCAAGCACGTCCTATTCGTCGCCAATGCCTCTGTTTGATCAGCAACAGCAGCGAACATCTTCAAATGAAGGTGGGTGCTGCTCGAGTGCGTCTACGACGTTGCCGACACCACGAAATTCTTGCTGTTCGTCGTCATCGTCAAAAAGCGCGTCCATGGCCACTACTCCAGCGCCGACAACACGTTCATTTGCACCTCCAACGAGCCAATCGTCCGAAAGCGGGCAAAACGGGCAAAACAATCAAGGCAGCGGCACGTGCAGCGGCGGCTGTGGCGGCAACAGCACGACCATGTGCGAAGATGGCGTTGGCAAGATTTCGTGTTGCAGCAGCAAGCAGCGAAACGCGCGCGGCGAGATTATTCGCGTGGTGACTTGCCGTTGTGGCGACGCGTGCCAATGCATTGGCTGCGACGCGCACCCGTCGCGTGCCATGAAGTCTGTCGATCGCGACCCGGCATGGGCTGGTTCGTCCGACACACAAAAGATCCCTGCCAGCAACCCCAATTGCTCGACATCGACATTGACATCGACATTGACATCCCCGAGCGCGTCGTCGTGCTGTTCCTCGTCTTCTTGCTCGTCTTCTTTTGCTGAAAAACGCGACCGACGCGTCTCGGTCGCGTCGCTGCGCCGCCAGTATGCCGAGCAGCAGCACAAGGACCGCGAACACATGAGCAACGACGACACGATCCCATCCATCGTGCCAACCTCCATCCTTGCCGAGGACGGATCACAGCGCTGCGGTTGCGGCTGTGGCCACCTCTTTGCCGAGTGTGGCAATTGCTTTGACAAGCTCTGCCAAGGTAAAAAAAAAAAAAGAAAAAAGAAAAAAAATTGAAAAATCGCAAAAAAAAACCCCAAAACTGACCCCATTGTTGTGAAATTCATCCCCATTTTTTTCTTTAGACTATTATTCGCAGCAGTCATGACACCCATCCTCCTTCCTCTTCTTCATTCTGCATCTACAGTGGCCAATTGCCCTTATTTTTTTGATACCAGCCAGCGCGGCCTCCTCTTCTTTTTTTTTTTAAATGCATCTTTTATTTTTTCATTGTTGTATTTCAGAAATTAGGCATGCCTTGTAGATAGGGGTAAAAAAGAGAGAAGAAGTGTGTGTCAAAATAGACCATGAAGGGGGGAATCTAAGCAAATTGAGGGGCAAAGCACGGGAATTGGGGGCGTGAGGAAGTGATCAAAAGGAGGGGGCCACGGAATCAATGCACCGAATCAATGAAAAATAAAAAGTGGTCAAGGGGGAAGGGAACAAAGAGAAATAAGGAAAGAAAAAAAAACCAGGGGAACTATATTTTTGGGTTGCGCTCCGGATGGAGCGGGGGGGGGGATTGACATCCCATTCCGTGTCTTTTTTTTTTTATCGTGAATCAATGGCGATAGGAGCCTGTGGAGGTGGATGGGCGTGGAATGGGTGGGGAGGTGGTGTATACGGGAACATAAGGAAATGCGGGATGCAGGTAGCCTGCCGATGCGGCATTGATGGCGGCAGGGGGTGGAGTGATGGTGCGTTGGTGCTTTTGATGATGCTGGCGCGATGGCGAGGGGGAGCGGCCCTGCTGTTGATGCACGATGGATGGTGGCTGCATGGGTTGCTGCGACAGGCGCATTTGTTGTTGCTGCTGCTGCTGCTGCATGGGTTGTTGTTGCGATGAAGGCGCGTAATGGCGAGTGGATGTGGGCAATGGCGACGCGCCATAGGCGTTCCAGCCCAGTTGTTGGTGCAATTGCTGCTTTTGCTGCTGTCGCTGGTACAAATGCTGTTGCTGGAGCATGTGCATCTGTTGCTGCTGATGCTGCTGGTGCATGAATTGGAAGCTGACATTGTGCGCACCTGGTTCGGGCAGTTGTCCGAGCAATCCCTCGATTTTGGCATTGGATGGATTTAAACGCGGTTTCTGCCTCTTTGCCTCTGCCTTGTCGTGCTCGAGCTGTTTCATCATTTCCATGGCGGACGGGATGTGGGTCATGGACGATGCATGGCGCAGTGTGTGATGGTGATGTTGCTGCGAATGGTGCTGGAATTGGGCCAATTGCTCGCGATGCTGATGCTGCATCTGTTGCCACTGTTGCAGATGGCTCCCGTGCGTCAATGGCACATGCGACGCATTGTTGGCAGGCGCCTGTTGTTGCCATTGTTGCTGCTGCTGCTGCTGCTGTTGCTGCCGACGCGTGGCCATGGCGGACGACGGCCGACAATGCGCCAAAGCCCTGTCATCATCGTCATCATCATCATTTTCATCATCAACACGAAGATGATCGCCCAATGCCTCTTGATCTGCGTCTGACAAGTTGCTGTCCAGCCATGGCGTGGGCACACGTTTAGTACGCGACGCGTCCTCACCCGCGGAATGCCGCTGCTTCTTGCCGGACGACGACAACATCATCGAGGACTTGTCCAAGTCCGCCCCAATGGCAAGATTGTTCACATGGCTGCTCGATTGCACACCTTGCACGCGATACAATGTGCGCTGGCCCGCCAACGGAGGCGATCCGCCGTTCATCTTGCTGCTCACTGAGCTGCCCTGGCTCCGCATCGTTCCGCGGACGCCCACACTTCCTAAAAATAAAAGATGATAATAAAAAAAAAAAAAAAAAAGGAAAAGAAACAATCAGCACAGGCCCCTTTTTTTGTTCTCATTCAAAACAATGGGATGGATTTTCACCATTTCCCCCGTTTTTCCCATTTTTTTTACCTGCATCGTCGTCCTCGTCCTCGTCGTCGCTGGGCAGCGGCACCGTCTTTTTGCCATGGGCGGTCCCGGGTTTGCGTGGGCTGCGTCTGCCAGGCACAATGGGAGTTCCACGTGTCGCAGGCACATTCATCTCGTCATCCTCATCAGAGGACGACAAATCCAGGGTATCATCTTCCTCATCGTCCATCTCATCGTCACTGGGCATGCATTGTTTGTTTCTTGCGCGGTGTGGGTATGCTAAAATAGCAATCAGGACAAAAAAGTGATCAGACAGGTGCATTTGGGCGGCATTTAGATTTTTTTTTTTAAAAAAAAAAAAAAAAGCGACGGGCAGGTAATGCGTTGTTACGCACTCCGCGGCCCAATTGGCAGCGTGCCGCCCGCCGCTCGCGTCTGAGAGAGCACCCCCCCAAGAGAGAAGAGGGGCGAGACCCTCCTCCCAGCATGGTACAAACACACGCAGCAACACATCCTTTTTTGACAGGCTTGCATGGCCGCCCCGTCCTGTTGCAAACACCACGCCGGTCTCGATGCCATTTGTGGCCCCCAAACGGGAGAGACCTATTGTTGGCCATGGCAACGAGCCAACGAGGCGGGGGAGCGGCCAAGGACGGCCACACACGCCCATTTTTTTGTATTTTTAGAAAATAAACTTACATTGCGGGCCATTGACGGCAACAGGCGCGACTTTTGACGCGACATGATGATGTGGCAGAGAAGGCTTGTCAAGCAAAGACAAGGTTGCTAATGACAGATTGTGAACAGACATGGTTTGGGGGGTACAAAAATCGAAAAATGTTGATCAAAAATAACACACAAACACACAAAAAAGAAATACAAGAGGGCAATGAGGGGGAAAATGAGAAATAAGGAATAAAAAGAGTGAAGAAAAAGACAATCAAAAAAAAAGAATGCAAGGTGGGTCCTTCTTCATTATTTATATGCTTTTTTCACTGATAAAAAAGAGCTGATCATGGTTCCAAAGAGCGAGTTCTCGCCCCCCCCCCCACCCCCTGGGTACAAAAATAGGCACAGCAACATTTCCTTCCTCATTTCAATGCTTGATGAAAAAAAAAAAATAAAAAATAAAAAATACAACTTTCCCGCACCAATCAATGCGCGCCGGCGCGTGATGCTTGCCTCCCCCCAGACTCTCTTTACAGATCGTGTCGGTCCTTTTGCTTTGTCATTCGCGACACGCCTCGTCATGACACAAGAACAGCAATAAAAATAGAATAAAAAAAAAAGCGACGCGAGCCATGCAAGCCATTTTAATCAACGTGAAAAAAAGGGGGGCGCCGACGTGGACAGCATCATTGGACCTTGGCCGGTGCCAGTGGATCGGCAAAGGATGCTTGTCGAGCAAGAGAACCAGAGAGAGACAGAGAGAGAGCACAGGCCCCACGCGTTCCCGTCCATCCAATTGCTCACCCCCTAATGGCCCCCCTTTTTTTTTCTTTGCTGTTTGATGCTTTTTTTTCTTTGTTTCGCGCGCCATGCAGCGCTGTGATTGGCCGTGTCATTATCGTGTAAGCCGATGGGACAGAAAAGTGGCGTCTTGTTGACGCTTGGCTTCATTCAAGCCCATCAATGGCCTCTGTTCTGGACTATCATCGTAATTAGCAGAATTAACAGGCAAAAAGAAAAAAAAAAGGGATCGCCATCCATTGCCCTTGGCCCGGCCCCCCTTTTTCGCACCCTCCTTTCTTTTTAGCCCCCCCCCAAGCCCATTGGGAAAAGCAGCTTTTTTTTTGCCCTCTTGTGCGAGGTGCAGAAAATAAATCATAAAAAGCAGGAAAAGCAAGTCTTTATTGGATGTCAGGGACCTGGGCATAAGAAGATGGGGATGATCCAAAGGTAAAAACAAAAAAAAAGGAGCAAGGGGGGATGCTTAGTTGCACGCACCCTCACCATCCGAGGCCTTGGTATTCAAGATCAACGCGACAATCAGACCATAAAGACCCAACACTTCGGCGAAAATGAGAATCAAAATCTATCAGCAGAAAAAAGGAAAAAAAAAACAAAGTGAGCCATCAGATGGCATTTGGCGTCATGGGGAGGAGAGGCCCAATCGGGTGGCATGGCGGCCCGTCACGGCATGAAACCCGAGGCAAAAGGTAAAAAAAAAAAAGGGGGGGAAGGGGAATGGGGAACGGAGGCGCGCCACGCGTTGCTTTTGGTTCTTTTTTTTCTTTCTTACCATGCCGACAAACATTCTTGGTTGCTGGCCATAGGCGCGCACACCAGCGTCACCAGTGATGCCAATGGTGATGCCGGCCGCCAGCTACAATTGAAGGAAAAAAAAAAAAAAGACGACGACGGTGAGTCCTTGCGCATGGTCCAAACACATTGCCAAAAGGCTAGGCCAAGGGTGGCTGGTAACTTACACAAGACAGACCAACGCTCAAGCCAGCACCAAACTGGATGAAGCCGCTGTACAGAGTCTGCTTCATGGCCACTACAAGGAAAAACAAAGCAAAAAGCGCGTGTGAGGGGTCGATGAATGCATTTTGACGTGTGGGTGTGTGCGATCGGGACAAGTGGAAGAAGTGCGCGTGCAATTGGGCCCGCGATGGCCGCGTTCATCAAAGCAAACGTGTGTGGACGCGTGAAAAAGAGGGAAAAAAAAGGGGAAAAGGGGGCCACTTACGGCCGCCAGACAGCATGACGGTAACAATGAGACCATAGATACCCAAGATACCGGCCATGACGACGGGGACGATACACTTCAACACAATGTCAGGGCGGAGGACACCGACGGCGGACAAACCGACGCCAGACTTGGCAGTGCCATAAGCAGCACCAAAGCCTAAACGTTGCAAATAAAAAAAAAAAAAGCAATTGGTGAGCCAAAGCGATAAAAGAAAAAAAAAAAAGAGCAATCCCAAAGGGCACAATTGGGCCGTTGTACGACGCTACCCTGTGACGTTTCGCCCTTGGCGCCCCTCAAATGCGCCATCGCTTCCCAATTGCCTCTCCGTCCGCCGCCCGCCCCTAGAGTGTTTCCAACACGACACTCGCAAAACTTACAGCTGAACACAATAGCCGCCGTGCAGCCCATAGAGCCGAAGAAGGGAGCATAAACAGGACTAATTGAAGGGAAAAAAAGGTGCGTGAGTCGCGCTAAAAAGAAAAAAAAAAAAGCCAAGCAAACACGCAAACAAGAGCAAAAAAAAATTACCAGTAGTCAGCCATTTTAACTTGCTACAAACATCATCATCCCGACAAAGAAAAGAGAAAAAAAGGTGAGTCTCGAGAAGTCTAGGCCAAAATGTGCGTTCGACGACGCGTCTCGCCGTGGTGCGATAAAAGGTGTGGCGCTTACTTTTACAAAAGGGATGAAGAGTGAGGGAAAAAGATGAAAAGAAAAAAGAAAAAGAGGAAAACAACAACTTTTGGCGGTCATAAAGCATTGTCAGCCCGGGTTGCTGCCCCGCCAAAAAGCGCCGCCCGTTCCAATTCGCTCATTTTTCGCCCCATGCTTGATGCCGCCCCCCGCCGCGTTTGAGAAAGAAGCCAATCCCCTTTTTCTCCATGAAACAAATGCATCCCATTACTGCATCATCAATCGTTGGCTTTTTTTTTTATTCGTAAAATTAAGTAAAATGAGACTAGAGACGTAAAAATGACTATGGTACAACGAGCGGGCTTGCAGCTGAGCTGGTTTTTTTTTTTTTCACTCAAACACTTGGATTTCAAGCTACAATGCCCGAAAAAAAAAAAAAGCGCGTAAGCAGTCGTCAATGGCTTTGTTTTCGCCTTTTTATGGCTTGATTTTCTTACAAATAAAAAGGCCGTCTTGACGGGGTTGCGTATAGACAGCTGTTGCTTGTGGTACACGTCCTGGTTCTCCTTGTCAATAAAGTCCAGGAGCGCATGGATTGTCTAAATGCAAAAAAAGAAAAAAAAAACGTTCAGACCCCATCCATTGGGCGCTGCGATGCGTCTCTTTTATACCTTTTGATAGTGCGAATCAAAGAGCAATGGCCACAGGTAGATGGTCAAGATCTCCATCATGTTGTACATAACGCCAGACCATGACAATTTCTCGGCGCTGAGGAGCAGCGCGTTGATCGTATGGATGGTATGCTTAAATTGCTCGGGTGTGACCTGAATGGCATTCAAAGTGAGTCTTTTTGCCTGCTTTTGTTCTTTTCTTTTTTTTTTTTTTACCTTGCCGTCCAGGGCCATGGGCATCTCGGTGCAGAATTGGGTGATACCGTCGCCCTTTGAGTAGTCGCGCTCGATACGGACGGCCTTGGTGGCCACATATTGGTTCATGTCGATAGCCAGCTGGGCTTTTGAGCTGCAACTGGCGCGCGGCACGCCTTCTTGTGTCGTTGCCGCCGTCGCTGGTGCTCCGTTGGCGTCGTCGGGCACCGACGGTGTCTCTGGTGCCAAGTTTTCGTGTGTTTCTGGCTCTTTCATATGTGAGTCTTGCGTTTGTGAAAGAAAAAAAAAAAAAAAGAGACGGAATAAGTGAAGAAGAAAATAAAAAAAAAAGAGCGAGAGCCAAAAGTCGTACACATTCCATTCCTCTCCTTATTTTTTTGCGTTTCCGTCGCATCAGCCCTTTTCGCCCTTTTTTTGCGCTGCACACACAATCCACAATTGAAATACTACCTGTCCAAGCTGGCGTCATGGCAACGAGTGGTGTGGCACTGTCCCACGACTGCGGGCGCGGCTTGCGATACACGTCGGCAGTCTGGTCAGCGATTGTGCACGACAATCGATGTGGACGCACGGCTTGGTACGTCTGATAGGGCTGCAACACGCACGACGCCGTCTTGTGTCGCCGGTGTTGATGCTGGCTATCTGCCTGGTGCTGCTGCTGCTGCGCCGGCGCCTTGATTTGATGCTCAAGCATCCGAATTCAGAGTAAAAAAAGAGAAAATAGAGAGAGAGAAAAAGAGAATGAACCGTGGCTTGCCTGCCCAGCCCGCGCGCAAATTCGAGAAAAAGGGGCAATTGAGCTTTCCATTTGTCCCCTCGTGGAGAAAAAGGCAATAAAGATGGGATTTCCATCGAGTGACACGAAAAAAAGTATGATTGTTCAACCATCCCGCCGACCCCGCGGCTTGTCTCATTGGCTCGCACGCGCCCCGCCGGACCTGGCCGGACAATGGGTCAGAAAAAAAAAAAAAAAGCGGAGCCCGAGGGGGCCCAATGGCCCCGCCCAGGTGGAAAGAAAAGGACAGGGCGCCTGCGCTTCTTTATTTTCTTCTTTTCTCCCTCTTTTTTTTATTCTTGTCAAGGTAACGCCACCTGTCCCATTCATCCATCCATCCATCCTTTACATCCATCCATGACGTGCAGCTTGCTCATCCATCGTTGCCTTTTATTCTTAGTTTCGCGATGCAAATCTTCGTCAAGACCCTTACTGGCAAGACCATCACTCTTGAGGTCGAAAGGTAAAGACTCTAAAGACACTTGTACACACACACCCTAGAACGATTCGACGCCTCGTCCCCCCACCACCGATCACACTTTTTGATCACATTCATCTTCATCGTCGACAACGAGCGTCGTTTCTTCCTTCCTTTCTTTCTCTTTCTCCTCAACAGCCTGCGCACGCGCACCCCACCCCCGTCTAAACACAGCGTGCTCACCTCCACCCACCTTTTTTATTTTATTTTTGCCTTAGCTCTGACTCGATTGACAATGTCAAGCAAAAGATCCAAGACAAGGAAGGTATTCCCCCCGACCAGCAGCGCTTGATCTTCGCTGGCAAGCAGTTGGAAGACGGCCGCACCTTGTCCGACTACAACATCCAGAAGGAGTCCACCCTCCACTTGGTCCTCCGTCTCCGTGGTGGTATCATTGAGCCCTCGCTGAAGGCCTTGGCCTCCAAGTACAACTGCGAGAAGATGATCTGCCGCAAGTGCTACGCTCGTCTGCCTCCCCGTGCCACCAACTGCCGCAAGCGCAAGTGTGGTCACAGCAACCAGCTCCGCCCCAAGAAGAAGCTCAAATAAGCGGATCGCATTTTCTCTGCCGCTCTTGGTTTATTATTATCTTTGCATAATAAAGAAGCGCAGCATATCCTTCAAAGATTAATCATGGACGTCCTTTTTTGAGATGTGTCTTTTGCATGAGAGAGCGACCAGCATCCAGCAAGGAACTGGGCCTATCGTATATTTCGTCTTTTTTTTTTCGCTGGGCTGTACCCACAGGCAAAAAAAATGCCCCCACTATTGCAAACATGAGTAGAAAACACTTTTGATGCTTTCAATGGACTGCCACGAACCTGCGATTCCCTGTAAAAAGCGAGTTGCGCCTGAAATGACCCTTTTCCGACACATACCGGTATCACTAGGTATACAAGTATTACGTGTACGGTATACAGCAAAGTACATGTTGGCGATTGAGACTTGAGAGCGCATCAAATGCTCATGGACTAAGCTCTGTTACATGGTAACATTGAATTGCACAAAGGCGGCCAAATCGCGCACTGTATCATATCATATTTCATATCATACGTAACAAAAAAAATAAATGCGCTCGGGAGGACGTTCGTACAAGACCTTGTCCATTTTGGTAGCGCACGCGATAAAAAAGGCCCAATGTTTCGACACGCGAGTCGCCTCAAATGAATCAGCGGCCAAACGAGGTGAAAAGCGCTTGTGTTTTAGAGAGATCGGGTTGACTTGGTGCGCAATAACTCTGAGAACTCTCATGTTCGAATTTAATTTGGCAGACATACAGTAGTACAGTATGCTGACTCGACTCTGCGTATCTGCCTGCCTGCATGTCCACATTCACAAATTTGAGCATCCTCAAACGCGAAAAAAAATAGACGTCAGCATCTCAGCAAGTGCCCAAGAAAATACACAAATGCACGTTTTCCATCCGCTTTGGATTTTTACACACACAACAAAAAGGGTTTGATCTTTCCATTTTTCGATCTCGGTGGGCAACTGGGCATGCAGGAATCAGGAACTGACGCGTGCTATGATACTGTATGATACAGTATCATTTCATTGCCTGAAGCCCTGAAGCCTGAAGCATACTGTAGCGCTATCGTACACGCGTACAGCAGTATGCGCTATGATACAGTATGATACTGTACAGTATCATACTGTATGATACTGTACGTAGAATCATACTGTACGTACACTGTACAAAACGGGCACATTTACTGTATTATCATAGAACCAAAGAGCGTGTTTTTCAGACTTTGTCGGCCTGTTGTGCCTCCAGAAATTTTTTTACAGCCGACCTCCTGCTCGCCAATGAAAATTGCGTCACGGCACAAATGACAGCCACTGCTTGTGAGGGCTGCTCCACCCGTTTTTTTTGAACCTGCAAATTCCAAAAACTTTCAGTTTGCTCTATTTTGCATTCATCTCGTCATCTGCTTGGTCGACGCCGCTCAAAAATAACCGCTTCGAATTCAACGCAGAAATTGCAACAAAAAAGCTTAAACTCCCAAAGCGCTACGACCATTTTTGAAAAATTCAGGGGTCACTCAGGGGTCACACATTTCAATCTCAGAAAATGCCAAATTCGAGAAATTTCGAACTCCGAGTGATCAATGCATCCCAACCAGGTAAATTCAACGATTTGCTTTTGGCAGACAAAATGGCAGGTTGCCCCAACTTTAAGAAAAATGCCCAAAGAGTGACGCATGAACGCCGATCGACTGGAGAAAAGTGCCTACTTTGGGCAAGATTTTTTTTGCAAAAATTTAAGGTTTAACACTTCCAAATTAAGATGCGTAAATTGCATGGAATTTTTTTACAGTACTGTATTTTTTTGCAGGTTTTTGTGCGCTGCAGAATGGGCTGCAAGCTGGTGAAATGACCGATGCAAAAGTTAAAACCCAAGCTAGCGCCCTGCAAGTCATTCCATTAGATGCTTTCCCCCCCTGTTTTTTATTAAATATGAATTAAAATTCGGGGGTTGACTAGACAGTTGTCGAGCAAATTGCCATTGAATTTTCTGTTGAAAAAGTGTATTTCCTCGGCCAGTTTTTTTTTATCAGATCGCCGTGAAACTTGTTTCATTCGGTGGAGATTCAGCAGCAGCATTTGACACGTTAAAAGCATTGTTGGTTATTTTTCCAGTTGTCGAGAAAAGAAAGCTTAAGTTTGAAAATTGATCCAACGTTTGATCGACTTTTGCAAGCGGGCAAAGTTCATCCATCGGGCAAGCAAGCAAACAATCAGGAAATGACGACACCCGACGAATGCGTCTCTTTCGATCGGTGCCATTTCACCGCGATCCACAAAATATTTTGAGAGACTCGTGCCGGCGGATTTGAGGAAATGTCAGAATTTTGGATTCATCTGCACAATGATTCGGTCGACTCCTGGTTTGAACGATTTTTCAAAGAGTCGCGTCGGTACAGTATCGAGAACGGCCCGATCAACATCTGGTTTTTAATTTTTCTTTCAAAGAGAGACGCTGAAAAAGCCAGGTGGCAAAGTTTGGCGATGATCGAATCAAGATTTTATGATATCATACCGCGAAATGAATTTTACAAAAACGCGCTGCTACAGCCAAATTTTCAGCAATGCCGTGCTTCCCGACAAATCACATGATTGACCTTCTTTGGATTTTTATTTTTTTCTGAGAAGAGAGGAGCAACGTCCTGTCAGGTCCCGGCGCGGCGGGTTGCGTCGCCACAACCATGGGCGACACCATTATTAGCGCATGAAGCGCATACAAAGAAGACGAAAGATTGTTCGAATTGTGCAAGAACATTTAATTAAATGAAAAAAGATGTGACAATTGAAGTACAGTATGAAGAAAAATAAAAGGCAAAGGGATGGAAAAAGATGTTTGGTGTAAAGAAAAAGAAATAAGAAATATCTTGTCATTGGACTCTTTTATACTTGTCCATTTCCTTTTTCTTTACAGCCCTTCGGATGAGTCTTGATCTGGACATCTTGGCACACCGTATTGTCACAAGATTGACATGGTGCCTAATTGGTGATGCTGCGAGGTGCTCCGGCGCTTGTTTGAGTATTTTTTTTTCAAAGATTAGACAAATGGACCATTCATCATCACTTGTGAGAGGATGAGGCGAGAACCCATAGGTGCATTCCCATCACACAATGTGACCTGGGCGTAATAAAAGAAGGAAATATGATAATCGAGTGTCCCAATTGAATCATGCTGGTCACCATGCGTTGTCAAAAATAAATAAATAAATAAATAAATAAGCTTTTGACAGCGCGATTTTCCATCGATCCGAGGATCATCTGCAAAATCGGCTGATGTCCATAATTGGTGTATCCGGGACTTCAAGGTGGGTCAGCCAGGCGGGTCAGGTGCGCGTGTGCGGGGGTCGCTGCACTTGCTTCACTTGCACATTTCGTTGCTTTTCTTTCCGTTTCTTTTTTTTTTTTTTGCCGCCAATGTCGCGCCTTGCACGCCATTGGCTAGACCCAGGTCGGGGTGCACGTGTCCTTGACTAAGTGGGCTAGTGCTTGATCTTGACTCGTATATTTTGATTGTTTGTATGACTACTTGTTTCCTTTTCCTTTTTCTTGATTGATTCAAATGTTTGCCTTGCCACGCCATGCGCGTCTTGGCCAGGCACGAGTACAGATGCACACGATTCTTGTTAAACGTAAATGAGGATGATCTGGTCGTGTGTCAATTTTCTCTTTTTTTTTTTTTTTTTTTTTTTTTTACGCGCCATTGACGCGTCAACGCGTCAATGGCTCCGAGCGCGTCGGCTCACGCGCTTTTTGCGCACGTTTGCCACTCGACACGAGCTGGGCCGTGACACGTCCACTACATGTAAAAGTTTCGTGGACTGCGATGAGTCCTTGCTTGGTGACGAATTTTTTTTCAAACTTAGAAAAAAAAGTGGGTCAGGTCAAAATGCATCTGGAGGGTCCCCCGCTTTGAGAGGCTCAGGTCTCTCAAATCCGTTTGGCAACATACACACTGGACATCTGAGAGTCATATCATTTGGTGCATTGACTCCTTCTTTATAAGCAAATCTGCAATAAAATTCGGGAGTCGATCAAGCTGTTTTCGAGGGATGGGGGGCAATCAAAGCCAAATTTTAGAAAATGGAATTTCTGCATCACTTTTGGTCGTACGCTGGTGAAACTGGGTTCATCCGACAGAGATTCGAATTCTGCATTTATTGTCACAGCAGCACGCCATCCTTTGTCTTGTCCATTGCCGAAAAAACGAAGCTGAAATGTTTGATTGGGCGTTGCAAGCGTACAAATGTTGCGCATCGGCGTTGCCGGGCAGGGATAAAATGACCCCCTTGTGCGTGTCTTTCCACTTGTAAGATTTAGGCCTGGTCGAATAGCAGCTTGACGCGGCGCTAGCTAGAAGAGACAAAATTGTGAATTTATGGGGCATTGTCAATATTCTTGCCATCGGTCAGATCAACCCCCAGTTTTTACTATTGTTCTGAAAAAAGAGACAAAATTGTGAATTTATGGGGCATTGTCAATATTCTTGCCATCGGTCAGATCAACCCCCGGTTTTTACTATTGTTCTGAAAAGAGAGAGACCAAAATGCCCATATGCCAAAATTTCATGAAGCTGCAAGTCCTCGATGGTACGCCACATCGATTTTCAAAAATGACGATTCTCCATCGATTTTCCAAGGGGTGCAGTCACGAGTTCGCTCGATGGTTTTGGTAGGCTCAAGCAGAACGCGCTGCTAGTCATCCCGTTAGATACTTTGCTCCTTTTTGTTTTGTTAGTACTGTAACCTGTAAGTATGGAATAAAAATCACAGGCCGACTATCATAGACCGCTGTCGAGCAAATCGCAATTAATGATTTTGTTGATATGATAAAGTGGATTTTCTCTGCAAGTTTTAGCCATTCATCGATGAAACTGGTCTCATTCGCTAAAAATTCCACATATGATTTTGACATGTTGTGTAATATCGTAGCTGTGTGTCGTCTAATCAGTTGCGGAGAACATGGAAGTTATAATTTTTGAAATGTTTGAACGGCTTTCACAAACGGTACAGATGTCACGCATCGGGCAACCTTGCTGGAAATGATGTCCGAGCTTGTCTGATTCAAACAATGCAAGTTTCATTGCAATCAAAGAAGAAGTTGACCAAGACAGTCGCCCAAACGCGTTGATTTCTCCAATCATGGACGTCGGATACTCGTGAATGGGGGTTGCATCATGCTCACTCACAAATTATGAACGTTTTTTGGTACTGTAGCGCGTGACAAGACGCGCTTTGAAAAGCTCGTTGCTTTCAAAATGCGTCCAAATTGGCATTTGCTCGTTTGCATGACATTGACCATTGAACGCAAAGTGAAAAAAACGTGATTTCATGGTGGTTGCACCATGACGTTAAGGGGGTTCTCCCTGTTAAAAATCTCTGTCAAAGCATGCATGCACGCAGAATATCGTCGAGATGCGGATTTCGCTGTGCGTGTCGTGTGTGACAATCAAGGCGAGCTGCATGTCAATTGGCACGGCGATCGCGTCTGCTTTAGAAAAAAAAAAAAAAAAAAAAAACGGGGGCTCAGCGCCTCGGCGGGACAAAAAAAAAAAAAAAAAAAAAACAGGTGGCACGGGTGCGTGCCGCCATTTGTGGCCCCGATCCACAGCAAAAAAAGAAAGACGAGTATTCAAGCTGAAAGTTGGCCTTTTGCGCAGCAGGCTCGCGAGAAAAAAGAGATCAAATTGGGGTGTGTTCTTTATTGAGTGGAGACTTTGCAAATTGAGTCCATGGGAGGGGGGGTAGGAGGGGAAAAATCAGGGATAAAAAAAAATAATAAGAATAGGGGTCCAAGGAAGGGGGAGAGGGAAGGGGGGGGGATGAGTTGCGTCTTTTGCTACGGGTGTGTGCTAGAAACAAAGGGGGAGGGGGGGGGAGAAGAATTGAAGATTTTGTGTTTGTGGATGGGAGTTGAGTTGGGTGAGGATGCATTTACAAGTCTTCGTCTTCTTCGGGAAGGGGCTGGGCGGCGGCCTCCTCCATTTCGTGCTGGTACTGTTGCACCAGTTGAGCATCGACCTGGACCTCGGGGGGAGCCAAGGCGGGGGCGGCGACAAACTCCAAGTTGGGGTTGCCGATCAGCTTGCGCGCCAACCACAAGAAGGGCTTCTCAAAATTGTAATTGGACTTGGCAGAGATGTCATAGTACTGGAGGTTCTTCTTTCGGTGGAAAGTGATGGTCTTGGCCTTGACCTTGCGTTCCTGATGAAGCGGAAAACAGAAAAAAAAAAGTCGTGTCAGTGGCCAATTTCGATTTTTTTTTTATTTTTATTTTTATTTTTTGGCCACACGCGTGCGCGCCCGGCCGTCCCCGGAGCGGCTGTTCGTGGCCCCCAGTGTTGTCGAAAATGCTTTTGCTTCGCCTTGCCGCAAGCAGCCCCAAACTTACCTTGATGTCGACCTTGTTACCGCAGAGCACGATGGGGATGTTTTCGCACACACGGACGAGATCGCGGTGCCAGTTGGGCACGTTCTTGTAGGTGATACGGGAGGTCACATCGAACATGATGATAGCGCATTGACCTTGGATACTATGAACACACAAATGAAAAAAAGAAAAAAAAAAGAAAAAAACAGGGAGGTGAGCGACCCAATTCCCTCATTCTCATTGTTTTTTTTTTCGCGCGTTTGGTGCTGCCAATTCTTACTAGTAGCCATCACGGAGACCACCAAACTTCTCTTGACCGGCAGTGTCCCAGGTGTTGAAGATGATGGTGCCAAAGTTGGTGTGGAAGGTAAGGGGGTGGACCTCGACGCCAAGAGTGGCTAGAAAAAAAAACACAACGAAAAAAGGACGCGTCAGCAACCCTTACTCTTGCCAATTTTTTTTTCAAATGCATTGTTGTCGAGGCTGACTTACCAATATACTTCTTCTCGAATTCACCCGTCAAGTGGCGCTTGACAAAGGTGGTCTTGCCTAAGATAAAGAACAACGAGACGAGAGATGATGAGCTTTTCCATCTTAAAAAAAGTCGACAACGAAACACGAGCGCGTGTATTTGTCGCTCTGCAGGTCCTATGAAGACGGTGAGGACGCGTTTTACGTACCAGTGCCGCCGTCACCAACTAGAAACAAAAGGAAAAAAAATAGGGTAAGCAAAAATTGTTTTAAAAAAAAAAGGCGTGTCGGGTTGGCGGTCGTTCAAGGTTTCTTACCGAGCACCAACTTAAAGGTAGGGGTGGTCTCTTGAGTAGCCATTGTCTACAAGCAAGAAAAAGAGCACAAAGAGTCAATAAAGGAGTGCAACAAGAGAATGAAATAGATGGATGGACGGATGGATGGGTGCGTGAGATGGATGGATGGATGCAATGTTACCTATGATAAGATGAGAGGGATGAAGAATGGAGAAAGAGAGGGAAACAAAGAGAAACAAGGAGGGGGGCACGAAAAAATAGGCTGAAAAACGCCGACGCGGCGACGCACGCCTGCCGTTTCACAACCCTTCCCATTCAGCTGGTTGCCTTATTTGGCATGGTCAATCCCATTCCAATTCAACATGCCGCTTCATGCGTTTGGATTTCTGTTTGTTTGTGCTGTTGTTCCACCCCGACTATTATTGCGTCGAGGTGGCCCGCGTCCATGAAGTGAACAGCGTCTCCATGGCCAGATTTTTCTCATTGTCGGACGAAAAAAAAGAGGGAATGTTTTTATGTTTTCTATCTCCTTTTTGTTTTGTTTGTAAGCCTATCTGTGTGGGTGCCGATGGTGTGCGCATTCCTCCTTTGATGTGATCAGCAGACGTGCAATTTATTTTTTGACCTGCGCTTGTCCCCAACCCCCATGCTTTTTTTTTTTACACTTTCTTTTCCCTTTTTCTCGTTTTTTTTTTAAAACACTTTCCTTCCCTTTCTTTTTTCCCCTTTTTATTTCTTTATCATGGCCTTTATTCAGCAGCGGCAGCGGCGTCAGGCGACGACAACGCCTCTCTTGTCGTCGGACACTGAAGATATTGCGAGTGTGTCGTCGTTTATGGACACGTCGTTTGGTCCGTCGGACTCGGATACGGACTGGCACCTTATCAGTCAGCAATTGCACCCGTCGCCGTCGACTAGGACGACGAGCACAAGTCGCCGCGACTCGATGGACCAGTCATTGTCGTCTTTCCGGCCGTCCGACCTCGATTCGTATGACGAAATGTTCGCCACGCTGCCTGCGCACGACGGTACAGGCGCCTTTGTAGACGCCGCGGCACCCGCAAGCTCAGACGACGACCAATTGCTGCTGCACGACGATTTGCCAGCGGATCCAGCCTTGGGCGTTTCTCAAACATCGCAAACGCCTGCCTTATCGCCACAACAGCAACAAATCGCGCCATTCCATCGCACCAAGCGGCGACCCAGCTTCCGCG
Source organism: Gongronella butleri (assembly GCA_025201375.1). Classification (NCBI taxonomy): domain Eukaryota; kingdom Fungi; phylum Mucoromycota; class Mucoromycetes; order Mucorales; family Cunninghamellaceae; genus Gongronella; species Gongronella butleri. Next base: position 173,082 of record JAIWZP010000026.1, on the reverse strand, counting down.
ACTTTGAACCCTCGTCCTCGAGCATGCCCAACATCTTGCTCCCGCACGGCGGCATCCGCGCGCCTTCTTTTGCGCAATCAACCGATGATACCCCTTATTTTCAACCGACGGCCCAGGCCCACCATTGGACTACCTCACAGAGCGAAGACAGCAAGGATGATGCCGATACGCGCTCCAAACCCCGGCGTGATCTTGACAGGTATAAAAAAAAATAAAGCGGAAGCAAGGAAAAAAAAAAGCGAAAAAAAAAAACCTAAAAGGACGATAAAAAAGACGCGCCTCGTTTCTGGCGTGTGTGTGAGAAGGGCCACTGGAAAGCTGACTTGAAAATTGAATGGGGGCTTTTTGCAGGATCCCGTCACACCACCCGTCGTTTTTCCCCATGACCTCGTTGGCACTCTTGTCGGCCTTGTGGGACAATCTGCGCCGCCTGACGAACCATCTGCTTGAAAATGATGCCAATGCCGCCGACACGTTTACCGCGCTTGTTGCAGAGGCGTCGCTCGAAGGTTGCTTGCCCTTTGGCAATCATTTACATATGGATCTTGCCGTCCAGCCTACATAAAATACACGAAAAATAAAAAACCAAGGTATTCGTCGCTTTTTCTGTTTTTTTTTCCGCCCCTCGCGATATGCAGACACAAGATCAACCTGGCACAAGAAACAAGAAACAGCCATGCAGAACCCATGCAGGGTGGTGTGAGCTCATGCAAAAATGTCGAATTTTTAGGCTGCGTTTCATTTTTGGCGCTGAATCGCGGTAGAATTGAGTCGGCCCAATTAATCTGTATGCAGTGGCTGAGGGGGGCAATTGGTGCCTCTTTTTTTTCTTTTTCTTTTCCTCGTTTTTCTTTTTTTCTTTACACCTCGTTTTTTTCTTTCTTTCTCATTGTCACTATGCCTCCCAAGAAGCAACAACGTGGGCGCCAGCAGCAGGCGCCGGGTGAGAAGATTTCCGACCCGCGTTTCCAGCGTGTGCACAACGATCCGCGATTTTTGCGTGCCAAGAAGCGTGACACCAAGGTCAAGATCGACAAGCGTTTCCAGTCCATGCTTTCGTCCAAGGATTTTGCTGGCGGCTCGGATCGTACGTTAGGCAGAAACACGGAAACAGTAGCAGGGGAAATCGAGAGCTCATCCTTTTTTTTTTTAGGTCTTGTCGACAAGTATGGTCGTCCCCTTGCGGCTGATTCGACGGAAAAGGAGCTGAAGCGATTTTACGACATGGACGAGGACGAGGAGGCTGATGTTGATGACAATGGCCTGTCGCTCGAGGCGATGGAGAAGGCGATCATGGAGGACGAGGGAAATCTTGCCGACGAAGTGTCCAGCAGCGACGAGGAAGACGACGACATGCGGCCCTTAGCCTTGGGCGACAAGGGCTACGATCCCATGCGCGGCAAGGGCCTTGTTGACTCGTCCGACGAAGAGTCTTCGGATGATGAGGAAGCAGAGGACGAAGAAGAACAAGATGAACGCGATAAGATTCCCGTAAGTATCCCACCAATTTTGCTCTTTTTTTTTTCTCATTTTTCTCATTTTTCTTCCCCTCCCCCCAGCAAATCGCTGTTGGCGACGAGACGCGCCGTCTTGCTGTCGTGAATCTGGATTGGGACAAGATCAAATCGACCGATCTGTACCGCGTGTTGACGGAATTCAAGCCAAAGACGGGCATTATCGAGAGCGTCACGGTGTATCCGTCTGAATTCGGCAAGGAGCGCATGGAGCGCGAGGATCGCGAAGGCCCACCCAAGGAGATCTTTAGCAAGAACGCCAAGGGCGATGAAGATGATGAGAGCAGCGATGAGGAAATCACGGAGAAGACGCTAATTCGCGATCAGGTCGAGGAGGGTCAGGGCGAGGACTTTGATCAAGAGGCTCTGCGCAAGTACCAACTGGAGCGGCTACGGTAAGAGAGAAATGCGAGAAAAAAAAGAAAAAAAAAAGAAGAAAAAAAAAAAGAGGAAAAAAAAAAGGGCTCGATTTGCTCATTTTTCATCTTTTCCACGTGCTTTAGCTACTTTTACGCTGTGGTGACGTGCGATTCTGCGTCGACGGCCAAGGCGCTGTACCAGGCGTGCGACGGCAACGAGTACGAGGACAGTGCGAATTTCTTCGACCTGCGGTATATACCCGACGACATGACGTTTGATGACGATGAGGCGCGCGACACGTGTAAGCAATTGCCCAGCAGCTACCGGCCGACGCGATTCACGACCGAGGCCCTGCAGCACACCAAGGTCAAGCTGACGTGGGACCAGGATGAGCCCGAGCGCACGCTCTTGACGCGTCGCAACTTTACGGATGAAGAAATGGCGGCTTTTGACTTTGACGCGTATTTGGCGTCGGACAGCGACAGCGACGGTGCAGGTGCGCATGGCTCCGACGACGACGATGCCGATGTGGCTGCCATTCGCGCAAAGTACCTCAAATTGCTCGACAGTGGCGACAGACGCAATGCCTATGACGATGCGGATGACGACGCGTTCTTCCAGCATCCCGGCTCCGACGACGACGGCGACGACAAGGACATGGAAATCACGTTCACGCCCGGTCTCAGCGAGTCGGCGTCTGCAGCCATTGAGGCGGAAAAGGAGGAGGAAAAGGAGGAAACCACGATTGAAAAGTACATGCGCAAGCAAAAAGAGAAGCGCATGGCCAAAAAGGACCGCCGCCTGCAACAACAGGAGGAAGAGGAAGAGCAAGATGCCAAGAACAAAAAGAAGAACAAGAAGAAGAAGCCGACAAAGGAGGAACGCATGGAGCAAAAGCGCCAAAAGGCGGAATTGGCCCTGATGATGGATGACGATGAGCAGGGCGAAGGATTTGACATGAAGCAGGTGCTCAAGATGGAGAAGCTCGAGAAGAAGAACAAGAAATCGCGCAAGGAAAAGGACGCGCTCGCGGCCAACAAGGACGATTTCGAGATTGACGTTGCCGACCCGCGTTTCGCCGCTCTGCAGGACTCGCATCACTTTGCCATTGACCCCACCCATTCTCAATTCAAAAAGACAAAGAGCATGAAGAAGATCATGGAAGCCCGTACCGCCAAATTGACAACCGCGGACACTTGGAAGAAGGAAAAGGTAAAGTTCTCAAAAGAAATAGTGTAATCGCCATCCAATGGCCCTCATTTCTCACTCTTTCTGTCTCTTTTTTGTTTATTCATTGCAGCAAAAGAAGGCCCCCGCTGCCCCCGCGGCCGATGAGCCCAAAAAGACCAAGAAAAACGACCTTTCACAGCTGGTTAGCGCTGTCAAGCGCAAGGGCGCGCTTGCCAATGCCCCGCAGGGCAAGCGCCAAAAAAAGCAGCAAGCCTAGATTCCTTTGTTTGATTTTTGACACCAATCCCCCTTCACCCTCACACACACCATTTGCATTTTCAATAGCATCCCTCATTGTATTTCCATTGTTTAAATAATAAAAAAAAGTCAACAACAATAGATGAAGCGGATATGGTGTGTTCCTTTTTTATTTCGATGGAAACGAGACGTCAGAATGGGATGGGATGCGGTGGAAAAAAAGTATTTAGTTCTTTTGGTTCTTGAGGACACGCTTGACGATCTTTTGCTCCTCAATCAAGAAGGCGCGCAAGATGCGGTTGCGGACGCAGGTACCGCAGCGGGAGCCACCATAGGCACGGGTCACGTTCTTTTGGGTCTTGGACACAGTGGCGAACTGGCGGGGGCGGAGAGCCTTGATCTGTAAAAAAAAAAAAAAAAAGATTGTAAGCCATCAAATGTCATTTTCGTCCACAGAAACCACATACACCGGCCAAGTTGTTGCCACAGTCACCGCAGCGGGGAGCCTTGACGGGCTTCTTCTCGTATTGGTACACAAGCTTGGAGCCTGAGCGACACCAAAAAAAGAAAAAGAAAAAATAAAATGAGCAATTGCCGCCTTGTCGAGCGTCATGAAATCGTCCTCGTCACTTACCGGGAGTCTTGACAATCTTGACTCGGTTGGAGCGAGTGTTGTACGAAAGGCGACGGCGGTAGGTGACACGTTGAACCATCGTAAAAAGACTAAAAACAAAGAAAAAAATAAGTATTCCTCGATTTGCTCGTTTCCATCCATCCCATGGACGGCTCCATCCATCCGTTCGTCATCCATCCATCATCCATCGCAGCCATCCAACGTTGACAAGAGCATCCATCATGCATCAATTCGTCCACAGTGTCCTTTTGCGCATGGTGCTCATGATCGTTGTTGCTGGTGGCCGCAAAAGGTAGGGTGCCGTGGGGTTTACCTTTAAAGTGAGAGGGAGGAAGAAGAAGTTAAAAAAAAAGACAGGGCAAGCCGCCTTTTTGATTCTCTGGGTCCAGTCCGGCCCGCCCATGAGAGCCTGAAATTTGAATTGCGCATGAATTGGCTTTTTGCCGATTTGCGCAAGAATTGGGCGCCACTGGCCATTTCCACATTTTCGGTCCTGCATGAAATACTCGTTTTGGAAGTGTGTTTTCCATGTCGTCAGCCGTTTGTTTTTGCTCACGCCTCATTGTTTCTGATTTTTGGGCCCCTTTTTTTTTCATTTCTCGGAGCCCGCGCCATCTTTTTTTTCTTTTTCTTTTCTTCTTGCACAAATTCATTGTCTTACCATGCCTTCGCGCTTTGCACACCAGTTCTGGGTAAGCCTTTTTTTTTGCCCCCCTTCTTTTTTATTCACATCTTTATTTAGGAGGACGCCACCACCAATGGCGTGGCCGTGCTTGTTAACCGGATGCGTCAGGCTAAAAAGACCTGTGAGCATCTGCTAGGAATATATGAAGCAAGGTAAATGCTCAGAACATCTGCGATCTCATGGATTTTAATTGTTTTTTATGTCGCATGCTTGCAACCAGGGCCGCGCTGGAAGAACATCATGCTGCGCAATTGCTATCTATGGCTAGCACACTGCAACAATGCGAAGAAGTTGGTCAACTTGGCGTCACTTTGGACACCATGGAGGACCAATGGGCCATCTTGGCCGAAGAACATTTGCACTTGGCCAAAAAAATCAAGGCCAACGCCTTGAACCCGCTGATGACTCTGCTCATCAAGCAAAAGCATCTGCGAAAAGAGGTATAAAATCAAATCAACTAGTAGAAAAAATGTGTTCATTTCGCTTTTACCATAGCTCCAGACGTCTACAAAGCAATTGTACAATCGACGCCAGCTTCAGGTACATAGCTAGCATATTTCCAATGGCACAGAAAGTTAATGGCGCTTTTTTTTTTTTTTTTTTTTAAAAAAAAAATAGGTCAATTGCGTGCTCAAGGTAAAGGAAAACAATGTTAAAAGGACGCGTTTGCGCATAGATCAAGGTTTTGCTAACAATTGGCGACAGGCGCGAGATCGGTACAATGCTGAATGCACCAAGGCAAATGAAATCATGCAACAGACGACTGGCAAGAGGGAGAAGCAGTTGACATATCGCCGCGCCAACACGGCGATCCAGAAATATCGTAAAATGACTCTCTTGACGCGCCTTGACGAGATTTGCTGATGATTTTTTCTCTTTAGAGCAAGCGTACGACGAAGCCATGGCTCACTTGGAGAGATTGACAGACGAGTGGAACGATCGATGGCAATACACGTGTCAGGTTCGTATTGAAAAACTTGAAGAAAAGCGCGTCTCATACCCATTTAGGAGTTTGAAACACTGGAACAAGAGCGCGTTGCATTTCTCCGCGACAATATCACTGGATTCCATGACATGGTGCTCCAACATTTGAATACATCCACGGCGGTAAGACCTCATGGCTAAAATAAGGAAATGCTCACTTTTTCTTGTATACAGGCCTACAACATGATGCATGATCAAGCGCTGCGCATTGACGCCGACCACGATTTGGACGTAATGGTCAAAGAATTCGGCGGTAACTCGACAATGCCTAGTAAGTCACGCAAAAACGCGAAAAAGCGCAAAAATGAAAGAAAAAATGAATTAATGATTGTTCCCCACTTTTTTTTTTTGCGCGTTCAGCGGCCGTCGATTACATCAAGTTGCAACTACTCTACGAAAAGGCCAAGCAGCAGGATCAAGAGCAGCAAAAGCAAAAAGAAAGCCAAGAAGAGCACATCAAGGCTGAAATGGAAGATGACGAGCCTGAAGAGTCTCATCCACCACCAACATCCGTGGAAGAAGACCATGACGACCATGCTGAACAAGAAGAAAACAAGTCTTCTGATGCATATGGTGGCTTGATGGTGGGTCGCATGGAGATTTGCTACAATTCTGATTATTACACCGACTATGACGACGACGATGAGGACAATGATGACGACGCGCAAGTGAATGACGAGCAATTGGAGCTGTCTACGCCGCTCGAGTCTGACCACACACCAGATGCTGATCTGGTCAGCAGTATCATCACGTCGCCCGACGATGCAGCCGTGCCCATGCAGATTTCGACTGTTCCAGCACCTCAATGGCAAGACAAGACGCAGCAGGATGATGACGAGCACGTGGCGCGCCACCAGCCATCCAATGGGTCATTGCAGCATCAGTGGCGTGTCGCTGAGGCGCGTCGACTAAATGGACATGACGAAAAGACCATAAATCCGGCAACAGAGGATAATGACCGGAGCCAGGGAACAAGCAGTACGAGCAGCAGCAGCCACCAAAGCCCTAAAAACTTCCCGCCGCCACTTCCTCGCCATGCCACTGAGGAAAAAAAGAAAAATACAGGTTTTGACAACCCCGAGTGTGAAGATGGGTTGCCAAGCGACAACAAGATGACGGTGCATGAAGATCTCGAAGACATGTTGCAGCAATTGGAGCGACAGCCATCCGTGCCGTCGCTGCCGCGCAAGAAAATCCGGCCGTCGACGCGTATGCGCATTTCGGGCGTGCGTCAACGAAGACCCATTGAGCGCACCGCCCAAGATTTGCTCCAGGATTTGACAAACAGTAAATCCATCCTGGATTCGGTCGCGTCGCCCACCACCTCGGCCACAAAGGTCTCGTCAAAACCCCTGGCCTACGACGATCCCTTTGGCACCGTTAATTCGCTGGCATCCAATGCATTTGCACTTGCCTCGCCTCATGCCACGTCCACCGGTGCCTCGACCGCGTCGCGACCGAGCTTGTACAGACCGTACGCACATTTACAATCGCAGAAAGCGCAACAAAATCCACAAAATTCGTCGTCGCCAACCGCCTCGTCTCCGCCACGGCAATCCCTGCGAGATTATCTCGATAATGCCGAGCGCCGCCGCTCTTCAAGCGCTATGCAGCCCATTGTCAGGCACCGCCCCTTGCCACCAGAGCCCGCCATGCCCGCCAATCGCATTCCATGGAAGGGTGAACACGATTTTTATGCTAAATTGCAAAAGACTGACCCCTTTTTTTTTTAGGCAAAGGACAAGCGCTGCAGCCCTAATTCGTCTCTAGACGACAGTTTTTTATACTTTTTCATCTCTTCATAGCTTTGTAATCAATAAATGTAGCCATTAATGCATCATGCATATCCCAGCACCAGAAATACTTGTCCCAATGGCTCCACAATTATACCACGTAATAATTGAAAAAGCCATCCAACGAGTTCATGCATTTTGTCGCGTCATTGGTTTAGTGTACTCATGGCGTTTTATTAATTAATGTAACTTGGTGAGTTGCGGGTTTAAATTAACTCTTTCTCAAAAACATACAACACTTTGAGAGGCCATACTTTGTATTATTCTGTCAATGACCACCAGGGATCAATGGTCCAAGTTTGACACGGATCAGACCTCTGTAACGCCAACAAAACCCGAATTTATGAATTTTAATGTTTTTTGGTTTAAACTTGTGCTTTTTGGGTTCATTTGCATCTAACCCACTGTTGATGTTTGCCACTTTTTGTTGCTCTAATTGCATCCTGTGCGTTGAAAATGATAGTCTATCAAGTGTTTGTCGAGAATATCGCAATTAGACCATTTTTTGTTTTCCATTTGGTAGTTGCTAAATCAACACGGTACAAGTACACTTTCTCCTTTGACAGGCGAATTTCGAGCCTTCTCGTTCAAGTGAATCCATTCACAAGTCGTTCCAGCCGCTAGATGCCGCACAATCACCATAGTCAAAAATCGCGAGTTTTTCAAGGGGTGCAGTCGAGGATTTGAAAAGTACGAGATTTAGGTCCTCGGTTCGCCACGCCATTCAACCACACGGTAAACACTTACCGTTCGCCGATGGGAATGAATAAAAACCAGGGGTTCATTGACCGGTTTGCGCGAAAAGCGCAATTTTCCTCTTTTTTTCGCCTCAAGGCTAACTCGACGAGTATTGGCCACAGCGCCATGAAAGTCATGTCATCAGAAAGAGCGCAACTCAATGCGTGCGTAGGGATCGGTGATCTGTGAAAAAGTCGAATTTTGACGGAACGGACACGAACAGACCGTTTGCAGAAACTTAGACGCGTGATAAACCGCGTCAGTCGTCGATTGACGCGCACGGGCTCCATATCAAGTCCATGCACCTGGTGTCTCTCTTGCTGGTGGACGCGCAGGTGCGGCTTCATTTGAATGAATGGCATGGAACATGCGCTATTTTTACCTGGCGACACGCAAAAAAAAAAAAAATAGCTAGCAGCTTAAAGTGAGCTTGATTGGGCCCTTTACAAAAGGTGCGCTGAATGATTTTGCCAATGTGCGCGGTGTTACAACACAACGGGAGTTGCAATTGCATGATATCCTGGAAAAAGAAGCGCGTACGTAAACTGGACATGTTTGATCCGCTTCATGCGTAACCACCTTCCTTTTTGGGCGGGAAAAGAATTCTATTGACCTTGTTCTGATTCGATTCACAGTCAGCAAAATGCAGTTGGCGAGCGGATAAATTTCTGCCGGGCCGTCATGGCCCAAAATGAACCAAAATAGGCAATCGTATGACGAAACACAGATTTTAGTGCAAAGACGCCCCTATAAAAGGCACGTTCGCGTTCCTAAATCCCTTTTTTTTTTTCATCATCAAACCAATTTCAATCAAATCAAACTCTCTCTCTAACAATCATGGCTTCTGAAAAGATCTTTGTTACTGGCGCTTCTGGCGACATTGGCCGCAAGGTGGTGTATGCGCTGCTGGAAAAGAAGATCCCCGTGACGGTGTATGTGCGCGACGTGCAAAAGAGCAAGGAGTTGTTCAAGGACAACGAATTGGTGTCTGTGGTCGAGGGTGACTATGACAACCTGGACAATTTGGAGAAGGCGATGCCCGGCCACACGCGTCTGTTCCTCATGTGCGCTGATCTGCCACGTATGCCCATCATCAAGCCCGCTATCGCGTCCATCGCCTACAAGGCCGGTGTCAAGCAAATCGTCGACTTGTCTTCGCGATTCACTATGTTCCCTTGGCGCACGTCGGTCATTGGCGAGGTACGATGCATGCACACACACAAAGAAAAAAAGGGGACGGAAAGGGGAAGAGAGGAGCCAATCGGGTGGTTGCGACGAAAAAAAATAAAGTTGCCAATTCTCATTTTCCTTTTTCTTCTACTTTTTTTTTTTTTTTTTTTTTAGGCGCACCGCCTTGCCGAAGAACGTGTGTACGCGCTTGCCTTGGAGCACAATGCCAATTTTGTGGCGCTGCGCCCCTCGCGCTTCTTCACTAACCACTTGTGGGCGGATATCAAGATGATCAAAGAACAAAACACGCTGTTTGACACGCAAGACGCGGACGCGCCCATTGAGTGGGTGTCGACCGATGATATTGCCGAGGTGGGCGCGCATGTGTTGAGCGATGCCATTGAGAACCACGCCAATTTTGCGTATCCTTTGATCAGCGACAGCGTTACGCACGCGCAGCGCGCTGAAATCTTCTCAAAGGCGCTCGGGCGCACCATCGAATACAAGCAGGTGCCACCTGCCCAGCGCTATCGTATTCTCCAGGGCGTCGGTCTCCCAGCACCCATGGCCTATGATCTTTCCACTGTCGACACTTGCCTTCCTCCCACCACTGTTGTCAACATCCTGCTCAACCGCCCCAACAAGACTCTTGAGGACTGGGTCGTGGCCCACAAGGATCATTTCAGCGCTTAGGATGCTCCAATTGACATGAAAAAAAAATAAATCAAGCGAGTTTTATATCCAATTTTTTTAAAATTCTAGCAAGGACGCGTCCTTGAGACGCACAGAGGCACCTGTTACCCGAATTATAATTCATCACGCCGGCTGTGATAGAATCAGCTTGCTGCTTCAGCTGATTTCAAGGGATCAGGGGTTAGATTGTCAAGGTTTACAATGGATGCCACTGTGTCTCTAAATTTGCATCCTGTAGCAAGCGGCTTGCCTTCCAAGCGCGCAAGCAAAAATGCTGTGGCGTCCCCAGCACCCGTCGCCTACGAGAAAAAAGCATCGGAAACACGCAATTGATATCCATTTGATATTTTTTTCTTTTGATTTCCTTCTTACTGCCAGAAGAAGAAGCTCCGAGACGTGGTCGGTCATGAATTCAATCTGCGCACCTTGCTTGCACCACGTTTGTGCCTTTTAAAAATCAAATAAAGTGTTTGTTTTGACGAAACAGAGCAAAATGACGCGTTTACCAAGTTTAAAGCATCTTCATATGGCATGACCTGGTCGATCTGCGTATGGAAAGAGTGAAAAGTGGTGTGAGCGCGTGTCTAACGTGCATTGCTGCCTTGGATTATCGCGTGCGTACATTGGAATGATACATAAACATCGGAATGGATGGCGTTGCCAGGGAGCCCATGACATTGGCATTGATTGCACGCTTCAGGGCGCCTTCGTGGATGCTGTCCAAGTCGCCTAACCAGCCATTAACATCTTTGAAAGCGTATTCTATCATGAGATGTGGCAAGCACCTGCAAAAATGCGTGTTTGAGCGTCGTTTCTTTTTTTTCGTTTTAATCTTGAGTTCACGTGCTTACTTGTTGGCGATCGCGCCAAATTCTGCCCTGTTGTCAGCGCGGATGTGTGATTCCACGTCTTTGCGCGCGTCGGGGTACTGTTGCGTGAGGCCATAAAGACTTGCCGCCGCAAATCCGGCGTCAGGCCCTTTTTGCACAGCACGCGCGTGCATCACGTGCTCCAGATGAACAGGCGTACTGCCCAGCGCGGCGCCCACAATGTTGATCTCGCTGGCGTACGATGAGTGCAATTGCACCGCCCATCCTGTGGCCTGCGCGCCAAAGCTGAAGAAAAATCGAAATTAAAATGCAAATGCCTTTTTTTTCGCGCCATTATACCTGTATCCCCAGAGAAGCACTTTGGCATGTGGATCAAGACGTGTCGCGGAGCCACTGCTCAATACGGCACGGATGCCATCTAAGACACTGTGGCCCGCCATGGCACCAACAGAAAAAAAGGACCCCGGGCCTTCATAATCGGTCGTCACCACTATAAGCAAATTTCAAAAGAGCAGGAATTCAGCATACACAATTATTTAATGATCTCAATTGGCGCATCCATTTTCATACCTGGAATCCCTTTGCTCAAAATTATATCCATAAAGAGGAGCTCCGAGTTTCCAATGAGATTCTCGCCATTGTTCGTGAACCGGAGCGCGTACGAGGGGGCGCCTGTGCAAGCAGTAAAAAAAAAAAAAAGCTTATGAACAGGCAAGATCAAGGCGTGACGCGTTAAAAAAGGACTATTTTCATACATTGGGTTCCTGTCGAGGCCTCTGCTATCTGCAAATGCTGGTCAGCGAGCCGATATGCCTCGTTTCGATGATACTTTCTACCTGATAGGACAAGAGCGTGTCGCGCCTTGCATTGAATGGAATAATAAGTGTGGCGACAGTGGCAACTGGTTGATCAAGGGCATCCTTCGTGCGGAAAAGAAATTGATGCACGCTTTCATAATACTGAGGCAACACACCAAGCACGGCAATGTCACCAGGAGGGAGGACACGCGTTTTAAGAATGGTACCGGGAGCAGTGTTTTCAAAATCTGCCGGCGGCTGGTAAAACATGTCATTTTTCGGTTCAACTGGTCTGCCTGTGGCTGTATTGACACTGCCAAGAAGAGAGTCGATGATTGGCAATGCAGTGGCCGCGTAGACTGCCATGGAAACAATGAAAAATGCGAGTGGACCGAGCATTTTTCTACCTATTTTCGTAAAATGAGTGTAAAATTCGCAACGACCATTGGAAAGAAAGACATGCTGACATTTACTCGGCCCACTCTCTAAAATGACTTGCTGATGCGCTTCCATGCCCTGATTTCGAGCAAGGCGGCAGTGGGGAGGACAAAAGGAGGCGAACGGAGTGCATCCATGGCTACTCGTTCTATTGCTGTCGATCCAACACTGTAGGGTGCAGGCTGCAAGGGGCTTTTAAAGCCAAAAACAGGAGTGTGGACGACTGCAAAATATCTCCTTGCATCTTTTTATCGTTAAAGCACTTTTGACAGTAATGATAGCGGATCAGTTGATCATTTTTGATATTTAATTCTACAGGGACTGAGGAGGGAGATGTTGGAGAGGCAAGGTGATATGAAATAAAAGAGGGAATGAAAGGCGGGGAGAGCGAGAATCACGAACAAAATCAAGTTGGATATAGAATACGGTGAATCATGAGTGCGCGAGCAAAAAAATAACGGTGACAATAGGAAAACAGAGTGGGTGCATGATGAACAAAAAAAAAAAAAAAGGGGAGGGGAAGAAGGGGCGTGTTCAGGATGCGGCGTGCACGATTTTGGCCGCCTCCTCGACTTTTTGTTTGAGCCAAGCTTCGTTGTTCATGCCATGTGCCAATTCGTTCAAAGGGATATGATCTAGCAGGCGGACAAGCACCTTTGACGAAAAGCCAGGCACCTTGACGTTCTGGAAGAAAAAAAAAAAAAAAAAAAAGAGAGAAAGGAAAAAGAGTGATGAGCACGCCATGCCCCCCTGTCAACCCCCTTTTTTTTTTTTTACCTTTGCGAGCGGTTTAGATAATGGCTTGATGTGGGGCCACATGATGTCTCCGAGACGCTGTTTCTGAGAGTGAGAAGGTAAGGAAGCCATGGTGACGAGCAACGCCTCGATTTCGTCTGTGGACATGCTTTTTGGCGCGTCGAGGATGGATGCAGTCGACGACACGGATGGCGCAGCACCGGCGGGCTGTAATGGATTGGAGCGGCCCAATGGCGCGGCAGCCGCAACCGCGGGTTTGAGCACATTGCTGCGCATCGACGACACAGACACGCGCTGGCTCACCCTGTTGTCCAAAAAGGAGGTTGTCATGCTTGGGGCGCTATGAAACAAGCAATAAAAGGGCGAAATGAGATGGCAATGCGCCTTTTTCGTCCATTTTTTTCTTTTTTCTTTTTTTCTGTTCTTTTCTTTTTTTTTTATCGTTTTCTTTTCTTTTCTTTTACGTGTTTTCGTCTTCGTCGTCATCATCATCGGCAAAGGTGTCGAGGGCCTCCATGGCTAATGTGACTTTTTCCTCGAGGAATTCGCGATTAAAGAGACGCAGTGAGCGTTCTTGCGCTTAAGTGTAAGCAGGAGATCGACAATGTCCTCGACATGGGCAGCATAACCGAGTTGTTGGACAGCGTGCGTCAGCCTTTGGCGCTGGACATCCGCGGTGTTTTCTGTCATGATGGAATTGATGGATTCGAGCGACCCGCGGCGGCGCAGGGTTGCCGGGGGCTTGTTGTTGGCTGGTGCCGATGATGTCGACAATGGACTCTGCGATAAAAGATTCATATTAAGCGTGATGTTGGCCACGTCGGCCGGTGCAATGCCCGCCATGCCACCTATGAGTGCCGACGCGGCAATACTGATTGTGGGCGGCATGTTTGGCGTGCTGACAAGATGAAAATGGCAAAAAAAGGAAAAAAAAAACACGGTAAAAACACGCATATTTACAATAAATAGATGAATTTTTACTTTTGTTTTGGCAATTTAATGGTGGCCATGTTTTTGTACGGGTTCATTTCCTCCATCATGGCTGACGACACTGCGATAGATGAATCAGGGGCGTTTCAATCCCTCGTTTTTTTTTCATTTTTCCGTGTTGTTCAATGTTGGTGACCTCCTGGGATTGCTTTCTAGGTAATTTGACGATGGGTGAGAGAGCCGGGGCCTGGTACATTGCCTGGTCATTGGCGTAGCCATTGTTGGGGGCGAATTGGGTGGCGATCATGGGTGGCAATGACTGTTGTTGCTGCGCAAGTGCCTGTGGAGGCGCGACAGAGGCATTTGTTTGGTACAGCACCCATGGCCTACGATCTTTCCACTGTCGACACTTGCCTTCCTCCCACCACTGTTGTCAACATCCTGCTCGACCGCCCCAACAAGACCCTTGAGGACTGGGTCGTGGCCCACAAGGACCATTTCAGCGCTTAGGATGCTCCAATTGAGATGAAAAAAAAATAAATCAAGCGAATTTTATATCCAATTCTTTTAAAATTCTAACAAGGACGCGTCCCTGAGACGCACAGAGGCACCTGGCACCCGAATTATAATACATCGCGCCGGCTGTGATAGAATCACCTTGCTGTTTCAGCTGATTTCAAGGGATCAAGGGGCTAAATGGTCAAGGTTTACAATGGATGCCACTGTGTCTCTAAATTTGCACCCTGTAGCAAGTGGCTTGCCTTCCAAGCGCGCAAGCAAAAAGGCTGTTGCACCCTCAGCACCAGTCGCCTACGAGAAAAAAGCATTGGAAACACGCAATTGATATCCATTTAATATTTTTTTTCTTTTGATTTCCTTCTTACTGCCAGAAGAAGAAGCTCCGAGAGGTGATCGGTCATGAATTCAATCTGCGCACCTTGCTTGCACCACGTTTGTGCCTTTTAAAAATCAAATAAAGTGTTTGTTTTGGCGAAATAGAGCACAATGACGCGTTTACCATGTTTAAAGCATCTTCAATAGGCATGACCCTGTCGATCTGCGTATGGAAAGAGTGGAAAGTGGTGTGAGCGCGTGCCTACGTGCATTGCTGCCTCGGATTATCGCGTGCGTACTTTGGAATGATACATAAACAGCGGGATGGATGGCGTTGCCATGGTGCCCATGACATTGGCATTGATTGCACGCTTCAGGGCGCCTTCGTGGATGCTGCCCAAGTCGCCTAACCAGCCATAGACATCTTTGAAAGCGTATTCTATCGTGAGTTGTGGCAAGCACCTGCAAAAATGCGTGTTTGAGCGCGGTTTTTTCGATTTACTGTAATCTTGTGTTCACTTGCTTACTTGTTGGCGATGGCGTCAAAGTCTGCCCTGTTCTCAGAGCGGATGTGTGATTCCACGTCTTTGCGCGCGTCGGGGTACTGTCGCGTCAGGCCATAAAGACTTGCTGCCGCAAATACGGCGGCAGGCCCTTTTTGCACGGCACGCGCGTGCATCACGTGCTCCAGATGAACAGGCGTACTGCCCAGCGCGGCGCCCACAATGTTGATCTCGCTGGCGTACGATGAGTGCAATTGCACCGCCCATCCTGTGGCCTGCGCGCCAAAGCTGAAGAAAAATCGAAATTAAGATGCAAGTGCCTTTTTTTTTACGCCTTCGTACCTGTATCCCCAGAGAAGCACTCTGGCATGCGGATCAAGGCGTGTCGTGGAGCCACTGCTCAATACGGCACGGATGCCATCCAAGACGCTGTGGCCCGCCATGACGCCAACAGAAAAAAAGGACTCTGGTCCTTCATAATCGGTCGTCACCACTATAAGCAAAATTCAAAAGAGCAGGAATTCAGCATACACAATTATTTAATGTTCTCAATTGGCGCATCCATTTTCATACCTGGAATCCCTTTGCTCAAAATTATATCCATAAAGAGGAGCTCCGAGTTTTCGACGAGATTCTCGCCATTGTTCGTAAACCGGAGTGCGTACGAGGGGGCGCCTGTGCAAGCAGTAAAAAAAAAAAAGAGCGTATGAACAGGCAAGATCAAGGCGTGGCGCGTTAAAAAAAAGAACAATTTTCGTACATTGGCTTCCTGTCGAGACCTCTGCGATCTGCAAATGCTGGTCAGCGAGCCGATATGCCTCGTTTCGATGATACTTTCTACAGTACCTGATAGGACAAGAGCGTGTCGCGCTTGGCATTGAATGGAATAATAAGAGTGGCGACAGTGGCAGCTGGTTGATCAAGGGCATCCTTTGTGCGGAAAAGAAACTGATGCACGCTTTCATAATACTGAGGCAACACACCAAGCACGGCAATGTCACCAGGAGGGAGGACACGCGTTTTAAGAATGGTACCGGGAGCAGCGTTTTCAAAACCTGCCGGCGGCTGGTAAAACGCGTCGCTTGCAGGCTCAATTGGCCTGTCTGTGGCTCTATTGGCACTGCCAAGAAGAGAGTCGATGACTGGCAATGCAGTGGTCACGTAGGCTGCCATGGAAACGACAAAAAAGACGACTGGAACGAGCATTTTCTTCCCTATTTCCGTAAAATGGGTGTAAAATTCGCAATTTCAGCGAACACGTTGAAAAATGGGATGGGAATGACCATTGGAAAGAAAGACATGCGACATTTACTCGAGCCGCTCTCTAAAATGACTTCTTGATGCGCTTCCATGCCCAGATTTAGAGCAAGGCGGCAGCGGGGAGGACAAAAGGAGGTGAACGGAGAGCATCCATGGCTACCCGATCGATTGCTGTCGATCCAACAGGGTGCAGGCGTCAGGGGGCCTCTTTGAAAGCCAAAAAAAAAAAAAAGGAGTGTGGACAACTGCAACATGTCTCCTTGCAGCCTTTTATCGTTTAAAGCACTTTTACAATAATGATAGCAGATCAGTTGGTCATTTTTGATATTTAATTCTACAGGGACTGAGGAGGGAGATGTTGGAGAGGCAAGGTGATATGAAATAAAAGAGGGAATGAAAGGCGGGGAGAGCGAGAATCACGAACAAAATCAAGTTGGATATAGAATACGGTGAATCATGAGTGCGCGAGCAAAAAAATAACGGTGACAATAGGAAAACAGAGTGGGTGCATGATGAACAAAAAAAAAAAAAAAGGGGAGGGGAAGAAGGGGCGTGTTCAGGATGCGGCGTGCACGATTTTGGCCGCCTCCTCGACTTTTTGTTTGAGCCAAGCTTCGTTGTTCATGCCATGTGCCAATTCGTTCAAAGGGATATGATCTAGCAGGTGGACAAGCACCTTTGACGAAAAGCCAGGCACCTTGACGTTCTGGAAGAAAAAAAAAAAAAAAAAAAAAGAGAGAAAGGAAAAAGAGTGATGAGCACGCCATGCCCCCCTGTCAACCCCCTTTTTTTTTTTTTACCTTTGCGAGCGGTTTAGATAATGGCTTGATGTGGGGCCACATGATGTCTCCGAGACGCTGTTTCTGAGAGTGAGGGGGTAAGGAAGCCATGGTGACGAGCAACGCCTCGATTTCGTCTGTGGACATGCTTTTTGGCGCGTCGAGGATGGATGCAGTCGACGAGACGGATGGCGCAGCACCGGCGGGCTGTAATGGATTGGAGCGGCCCAATGGCGCGGCGGCCGCGACCGCGGGTTTGAGCGCATTGCTGCGCATCGACGACACAGACACGCGCTGGCTCACCCTGTTGTCCAAAAAGGAGGTCGTCGTGCTTGGAGCGCTATGAAACAAGCAATAAAAGGTGGGCGAAATGAGATGACAACGCGCCTTTTTCGCCCATTTTTTTTTTTTTTTTTTTTTTTTTTTTTTTTTACGTGTTTTCGTCTTCGTCATCATCATCATCGGCAAAGGTGTCGAGGGCCTCCATAGCCAGTGTGACTTTTTCCTCGAGGAATTCGCGATTGAATAAGCACAGTGAGCGTTCCTTGCGCTTAAGTGTAAGCAGGAGATCGACAATGTCCTCGACATGGGCGGCATAACCGAGTTGTTGGACAGCGTGCGTCAACCTTTGGCGCTGGACATCCGCGGTATTTTCTGTCATGATGGAATTGATGGATTCGAGCGATCCGCGGCGGCGCAGGGTTGCCGGGGGTTTGTTGTTGGCTGGTACCGATGGGGTCGGCAATGGACTCTGCGACAAAAGATTCATATTGGGCGTGATGTTGGCCACGTCGGCCGGTGCAATGCCCGCCATGCCACCTATGAGTGCCGACGCGGCAATATTGATTGTGGGCGGCATGTCTGGCGTGCTGACAACTGTCGACTAGACGATGAAAATGGCAAAAATAGAAAAACACGTTTAAAGCACGCATATTTCCAAGAAATAGATGGATTTTTACCTTTTGTTTTGGCAATTTAATGGTGGCCATGTTTTTGTACGGGTTCATTTCCTCCATCATGGCTGACGACACTGCGATAGATGAATCAGGGTCGTTTCAAATCCTCGTTTTTTTTCATTTTACCGTGTTGTTCAATGTTGGTGACATCCTGGGATTGCTTTCTAGGCAATTTGACAATGGGCGAGAGAGCCGGGGCCTGGTACATTGCCTGGTCATTGGCGTAGCCATTGTTGGGGGCGAATTGGGTGGCGATCATGGGTGGCAATGACTGTTGTTGCTGCGCAAGTGCCTGTGGAGGCGCGACAGAGGCATTTGTTTGGTACTGGTATGCATTGTTGGCGTGTGGAGTTTGCTGCTGTTGTTGCTGTTGCTGCTGCGGCTGCTGATTGGCATTAGCGTAGCGTGATTTTTTGGGTTCGTGATAGGAAATGAGAAGAGGCTTGTCAAAGATGACTCTGCCGTTGATTTCGCGCAGGGCCGTGGCGGCCTCATCCTCTGTGCCGAAGCTAACGAACCCGTAGCCGCGCGATTGCTTGGTGACGGGATGGCTGATGACGCGTGCCGAGATGATTCGGCCATAACGGCCAAAGATCTCGTGCAGCAGGTCATTGGTGATGCGCGTATCCATGTTTTTCACGTACAGATTCATATAGTCGATGGTGTGCTTGTTGGCCTGCTTGGCAGCGACGGCGGGTGGCGGGATCGGGGCTTGGCGCGTCCCATTGAACGAATTGGGCGCGACATACACGGGCTGCGTGGGCGTCTTGGCTTCTGCATGCGAGGAGGGTGGCGGCGAAAGCGAAGGCGGGCTCAGCGTCGGCGTCTGCGTCTGGTTGTCCTTGCTGCTACCAGAAGGTGCCGTCACCGTGCTGAAAAGCAACGAAAAGAAAAAATAAATAAAAAAAAGTCGGTTTCATGTTCCTGTTTTCTCCCGTTTTACACGTTGTTTTTTCCCTTGATTTTTCGTTTTCTTACATGATATTGCCGTCGATAAGCACGCCATTGGTACGATAAGCGGCTTCTTCGGCATGAGATTGCTTAAAATATTGAATGGAAGCCGACCCGTCGCCATGAGCAACACATTGATACAGCGGACCATAGGGACGGAACACGTCAAATAGCCTTTGTGCATTCTCGGTGTCTGGGGCCAAGTTGTGGACGTCAAGCATGTCAGCGAGTGGCTCGGGATCAAGCGTTGGGTCGCGATACATGCGCAGCAGCAATGGCGTCCCATTTGTGAATTTGAATTGGTGGAACAACGTATACGCCCTGTCGGCATACTTGGCGTCGCTGAACCGCAGAAAGCTCTCTTCTTCGTCATCTTGCGCGTCCGGACGCCGAATGTGGATCCTGCAAAAAAAAAAAGTGAAACACAAAAAAAAAATTTAAAAAAAGTCTCTCACCCGCGTTGCTTTTGCTTTTATTGTCGCTTACTCGACGGGCATACAGTGTTGCAGCAGCGTCTTGATATCCGTCTCGCGCACCGTCGCCGGCAAATCGTTCATAAACAACGTGTCCGACACAAGGTAGTCCTCGACGTGATGAGCCAGCTCCTTTTGCTTTGGGATGCGGACGACAGGCGAGTAACCAAAGGCATCGGTCATGACAGAAATAAAGTGCAAAGGAAGGCAAGGAAATCTGGAAGGGGCAATAAAAGAAGAACAAAAGAAATAGAAAAAAAAGGGCAAAGCAAAAAAAAAAGAAAAGCAAAAAAAAGGAGGAAAGAGAGAGAGAGACAAGGAGAGGCGCGTTCGCTGCCCTGACTTTTTTCGTTGTCGGATGCGCGGAGATCCAATTAAGGCGGAATGCCCTGACAACAGCCTTTTTTTTGAAGGGGGGGGGTGTTTATCGATCGGCCAAAAGAACCTAACGGCGCGTGAGAGATTCTAAAGCAATGTGCATGAAACTTGCACCAATGTCATGAGGCGCGCTCAGGCATTATTTTTTGTCCGTTTGGCCATTCCAATCGGAAGCCTTTATCATAGGATGCGTCGACAATTACTGATCAAGCATCTCAAACCCAAGTTTGATCGGTAGCTAACAATTAAATGCCCAAGGACCTGCTGACAAAAACGACGCAGAATTCAAGCAAGCACCCAGAAAATCCAGTTTAAACGCGATATTCGGCATGAATTGAGGAGAATAGATCAAATTTATGAAAATCAGTGAAATTGTCCAATTTCTTGAGATCGACATGATGGACTGCCGGATTTTATGGTGCCATCGGGGGCGCATTGGCAAGCAACGCATACGAATAGCGTGCGGCGAGGCGATAATCATAGCGCATTTGGACGCAAAACACGCAAATCAAAATAGGCCTGATGGGCCCTCGAAACAAAAATTCCAAAATCATGTCCTCAGAATTGCGCCAAACTTGCACACGAAAAACCTCGCGTGACAAACCACGGGAAA
Source organism: Gongronella butleri (assembly GCA_025201375.1). Classification (NCBI taxonomy): domain Eukaryota; kingdom Fungi; phylum Mucoromycota; class Mucoromycetes; order Mucorales; family Cunninghamellaceae; genus Gongronella; species Gongronella butleri. Next base: position 152,585 of record JAIWZP010000026.1, on the reverse strand, counting down.
TACCAAAAATGAACTTGGTCCATCTGTTGGTTGACGAGCAATGAGCAATTTTCGATTAAACTTCAACGGCAACTTGCACGGAAAGAACGCGTCCATAAAGCCAAGCAAGCACGTCCATAAGCAAAACCTAGTCCGGGATAATAACTTTGCTGCGAGCAAGACGCGGTTTACACGTCTGTGGCGCCATGCACGACGCGTCGAATCTGCCCCGCAAATCCTTTTTTTCGCGTTAACTCTGCCGAAACTTGTTCTTTTCAGTAGATCACTGGTAGCCACAAACGCGGTAGACTGTGCTCTTTTTGATGATATGCTTTCCAAGACGCTGCAGCCAATACTCATCGAAATAGCCTTGTAGCGAAAATAGGGAGCAAAATATATTGTACGCGAAAACTAGTCGATGACCTCTGGTTTTTATTTGCTCTTCATTGGTGAATAAGGTATCCTCACCAAAGAGTTGAATGTCAAAGGTATCAGAGGACCTAAATTTGACAGTTCTCAAATCCTGGACTGACCCCCTTGGAAAATCCATGATTTACAAAATTCGACATTGCGCGGCATGTAGTGGCCGCAACATGGCAAGAGTGGGTTTATTTGAGCGATAGGTGTTTTGGCACGATTTTTTAACTGTTGAAATTGACCAAAAAAAGGGGACATATGTGTTTTTGCGCTATTTTTGCTATGTACCGTTGTTTTTTCTATGATTTTTGTATTTTACGCATGCAGTGGGTTGTTGCCTTTTTGAAGGACGTGGCATTCAAGGCGCAATTGGCCACGTCTCGTTGAGAGAGCATCGGTTTTTATTTCATTTTTATCAGTGCGTGATGTTGTATTGCATTATTTTACGGCTGCAACATCTTGAGTTCAATCTATGGCAATAGGGCTAAAAAAAAAAAAAAAGGCGCCAATTCAGTACAAAGGCGAGCAAGACGCGTGGATGGGAAAGAGAAGGAAGAGCAGCACAATTTGGCAGAGAGTGCAATTTGGCAGGATTGCTGCCAAAAAGAGAAAAAGCGTGTGCCTCGCGAAACACCGCCCTCTTTTTATTCTTTGCTTCTCTTCCACGCTCTTTTTTTTTTTTTAAACCTTTTTTATTCAGCGTGTCAGTGCATTATGAGCGACCCTATACGGACGGCTCTCACCTCAAGTCTCTTTACACCCGACGGAAGCGGTAAATACACGCACTACAAGCCCGGACGAAAACTCACGCAGTCATCTACTTTTTTCTTCGAAACTAGGCGCGGGCGAGAAGCTCCTCATCCACCTCAAGGTCTTTGAGGACCTCAAACACGGCGATGCAGCACGCGGCTCGGCCATTATGGGCAAACCTCGCTATCTTTGTCTGACGCGTAAGTCAAATTAGCGCGTTCCAGCGCCAATTGATGTCTCACCGTCCTTTCTGCAGAGAAACGCAACAAGGGCCAGCTGTACAAGACGAAACGAAGCCAAAATGGCACGTTTAGCATTAGCAAATCGTGGAATCTCGAAGAAATCCGGCAAATCCAGATCATCGACGTAAGAAAACAGCCATTGCCCACACGTCGACATGTCTTTCTCACGCAATTCCGTCTACTAGAACAACAAGTTTACAATGACTCTCGGCAAGCGGTACGAATGGTCTGTCGAAAAGCCGCGCGACAAGCTCATGTTCCTGGCGCAGGTCGTCGATCTCTCGCAACGTCTTCTCAATCGCGTGCCAAGACTGGTCAACATCGACGAGGCGCAGCTCATGCGAAGTAAAAAATACAAGCCGAATTGATGGAGAGGTTGCAATTGACCCATTTTTTTCATAGTTCTTGTCCATCGCAATGTTTCGCAGGTGGATTCGCCCAATTCGCCCACTGGGCTTTCTCCATCGCCGTCGTACGACGACACATCGTCGCCGACGCGCGGGTCGCTGACGGTGCCGCCAGTCCAGACGTCGTTGTCCACGACATCATCGACTTATGGTGGCGGGATCCCCGCGTCGCCCGCGTCATCGTCGCCTAGCAAGCCATTCGCGCCCTCGTCGCCCAAACCTCCATCACACATGCCTGCCTCGTCGTCCACGATGCACGGTGTCTCTGCCCAGGTCGTTGAGGGCGGCATGCGCACCAATAGCTATGTTTCGTCTGTGCCTTCCGCAGTCAGCGCGCCGTCCATTGCACATTCTGCCAAGGATGACCGCCGCGAGCGTGAAATGGCACGTGAACAACGCCGTGAACGCGAAAAGAAGGAAAAAGAAATCAAGGAGGCACAATGTAAACGTCAAAAAACACGCGATTTGCGCAAAATCAGCTCATTTTTTTTTTTTTTTCGTGGAAAAATAAGTGAAACAAAAACGTGCCATGGCGCTGCACGACAAGTTGATGGAAGAGGATTCAATGATGAATGTGGACGAGATCCTGACAGACTTCAATTGGAAGACCAGCGGCAATGCTGCCGTCCTCGAGAAGCGCCTGCTTGGCGAGCTGCACGCCTTGGAAGCTGCCAATGTCCATGCCATCATCCAATCCGACGAACGCGTCCAATCCATGGTCGATCGCATCGACAAGTCGCTGCAGGAGCTCGACAACATGGAGACATGGCTCTCACTCTATGCCGCGGAACTCAATGTAAGTCAATTTGTCGAAATTAGAACGAATGGCTCAATGTCGATTCATTTCCTTTAGAGCATGGGCGACGACATTTATGAGATTGAGACCCAAAATCGCGGTCTGCAGATCCTCACGGTCAACCAAAACAACATGATCAAGGAATTGGATGACATTTTGGTACGAAACCAGGATCTAGGGAGCCTGCAAAGGAGTGCACGGCTTACTTTTTTTTTTTCTTTTCTGTTTTTTGTATTAGGATTCCATCTCTATTCCACGCGAATGCCTAGACAATCTGAAATATGATCCTCTGGATTCTGTGCGCGACATTGAACGCGTTCAAAAGAGTGCCGAGGTGCTGCAGCGTGTGCTCAAGACCAAGCTAGAAGATGGATTGGACGAGCTGCGTGCCGTCCTGGAGATGGTCGAGATGTACAACAATTGCAGCAACGAGTTTAGCACGCGCGTCAATGATTTTATGGTGTCCAAGATCGAAACACTCGTAATGTGTACCCATCAGGGATCATTTTTCACGTGCTGATTCTTTTTTTTTTTTTTTTTTTTTTTTTTTTGGTCAGGCACGCAAGCTCTTGTCGACGCCTGCGCCTCCACAGCGAAAGCGACCCATGGCGCATCCTCACGAGTTAGTGGAAGATGCTTTGATACCCTACCAGGGCTTCTCCTTGTGGTTCAAGGAAATGGAACCCAGAATGTACACCGAGCTGCAGCGTGTAAGCAATTGCATCATCTATGGCCAATGAGACCAAGTCTGATTCGTCCTTTTTCCTTTAGCATTATGCCGTGACTTTTGCGCCAACGTATGAACGCGACATTCGTGAGATGGTGGACGCGACACGACCCTACTTTTCAACGCTGCGCCATCGCTCAATGGATGATAGCGACTTTTGTACGTGAACAAGCGAGATTTCAGCGATGCACGTGGCTCACCCTTCATTTTTGCTTTTTTTTAAAGTATTCCGCAGCGATGAATCGCGCTCGGCACGCGCGCTGGCCTATGGCGCGACAAAGCTGAGCAGTGTCACGGCAAGCGCAGGTGCGCGCGGCTCCTTTGATGGTCATCCCAATGCGCAGCGCGCCAACTTTGATGAGGACGAAAAGGCCGCGTCGGATGTAAACATTGAAAAAAAAAATGTGAATTTGCGCGCGCTCATTCTTTTTTTTTTTTTTTTTGTCACTTTGGTAGGCTTTTACGCAGCTGATCACGCAATGCGGGCTGCACGTTTGCCGTGAGCAGAACTTCATGTGCGACTTTTTCCAGCAATCCGCGCTGGCGCCGCGCTCATTCTTGGAAAGAGGCCCGGTCATTGACCATGTGTCGGACAAATCGCACCTGTACACCCGGCGTGAGAAGATCCGCGACGTCAAGATTGCCAAGAAGCTGCGGAACTTGATGGACACGCTGTTTGAATCGCTGGAGCCCACGGTGGTGCCGCTCATGGAGTATGCGCTAAAGACCGACACGACCCAGTCCGTCGGCATGATGACCGTCGTCGAGTATCAAATGTACAAGTGGCAAACATCCGACCAGGAGTTCGTCTACGCATTTTACGACTCGTTATTCATGCGCTTGCGGCGCTCTTTTCACCAATTTGTGGTATGTTCAAAACGAAAAAAAAAAAAACAAGCACGACAACGCATTGACGCTGCTTGCCGCCTTTTTTTTTTTTTTTGACGCACAGGCTGAACAAGTCCGCATCATTGAAGATACCAAGATCAACTCCAAGAAGCGCCGTGGCATCCTATCTGCCTTTCGCACGTTCCCGGTACACGCTTTTTCATGTGAATCAGGCGATGAATAGCCACTTATTCCTTTTTTTTTTTTTTTGTTTTTTTTTTTTTTTTTGTAGCTCTTTGTGCAGCGATTGGAAAGCAGCGCCAACGCCATGGAGCCCGAATCGCAGACACGCCAGGCGGTCAATGCGGCGTACGAAAAGATCATCACGAGCATGATGTCCAGTCTCGACACCATTGCCAAGGAAAGCGACGAGGGCGGCGACGACAAGGAGCAATTGAACGCGAGTATCATGTACATTGAGAACATGCACCACTATTACCACGCGCTGCGCAGCTCCAAGCTGCCGATTTTGGACGCGTCCGTCAAGGATGCCAAGACAAAGTATGAAACGACGCTGATGACCTATATCAAGGCGGTCATCCGGCGTCCGCTTGGCCGCCTGATCGAGTTCTTTGACGGTGTCGAGGTCCTGCTGCGCACGAGCACGCCCGAGGAGGTCGCCTTCCACGTCAATTACAACAAGACGCAGCTGCGCCGCGTGCTTGCTATGTACCCGCCCAAGGAGATCCACAAGTCCATGGATCAGCTGTACAAGCGCGTCGACAAGCACTTCACCGAGGAAGAGGGGCTGCTGCAGGTCGTATGGCGTGGCATCCAGGAGGAACTCATCCGCCAGCACGAGCGCATGGAAAAACTCATTGACCGATGCTACCCCGATGCCGGCGTTCATCTCGAATTCTCCATCAAAGACCTGCTCTCCCATGAGGGCTAAGAAACAACCTCGATCGTCACTCTCGTATATTAGATTTCTCTCAAGTCACTCCCCTCCTTTTTATTTTCTTAAAGTAATAATATAAATTTTGATGCTTATTGGGAAATGAAATTTGTTGCGCTCTTGCACATGGCACGTTTTGGCTGGATAAAGTGTCTTTTCCCGTGACCCCATTTCTTAGGGAAGAATAGTTTGAACTGTCCATGAATTGTCTGCATTTAAAACAAGTCAAATAATTCGGACAGAGTCGCTGCACACCGTATATGCTGTACGTATCAGAATTCATTTTTTAAAAAAGGAATTTAAATGAACAGCTGTAGTACGGTTCCTTTTGTTATGCCAGACATGAAAAATAAAATTTGTTGAAATGAATACTTGTGAAAATGTTTGGATTTTGGATTCAGCTGTCCAACGACACAAATGACCTCTGGCTTTCAGTGCCATTTATAAAAAAGACGCGACGAAATAGCCTAAAGCAAAGGGTTCTGGAGGCAGCCCAGCAATGATTTGTGGGTTTAAGACTGGGTATGTGAAATCTGTCTTTTTTTTCCTTTTTTTTCAAGAATTTCACTACAACCATGGATGTCTTTTTTTTTTTTTTTTGGAACGAGACGCGCCGAAGAAATCTAGCGCCAAAGATTTGGAAGCCATCTATGCATGATTTGCGGTGGTCAGTAATAGGATCTGTGAAAACTCGCGAAAACAATACGCGTCTTATCGACACCGTTTAATCATCCTCTGGCTTTTAATTTTAATTTGAAACGAGAAGCGACGAAATATCCAAGTGGTACATTTGGTGACGCGTAAATTACAGTAGTGCATATCTTAACCCTGAATTTCCCAAACAAATAGCAATCTTGAGATTTATCAAGACTGAGTGATCCGATTTGCGAAAAATTTTGGAATCACCGAAGTCTTGGGTCGAGCATTCACTGGTCTAAACTTGGCGCCAGATGGTCAAGCGCATCAGGAGAAACGCGTAAAATATTATATTGGCACTGGATTTTCACTAGCAAACACGAATCTCGAGGTTTCTCAAAACTAAGTGATTCGATTCGCGAAAAAAATTAACACAGTTAGAGAATTGGGTTTACCATTAACTGGTCCAAATTTGGGATCAGATAAACAAGTTTTTGAGGAAGCGCCAGTTTCATAGGCGTAAAGGTGGTAAGATCAGCACCATTTGGTCTCGTACTGCGGCAACGGCTGAGTGCCCCGACACGCGAGACACCTCAAATGAATCAGCAGCCAAACGCAGTAAAAGCGCTTGTAGTTTGGGGACATCGCGTCGAGTTTTCGGCGAGTAAGCCCTCTGGAATCGTTTTGTCCCTGATTTGGCCCTGAAATCATTCAAAATGCGTTTTCTCGGAACTGAGTGATCCGATCTCTAAAAAAACTTGGAATCATTGAAGGTTTGAATCTAGCATCCACTGATCTAAATTTGCGGACATATGATTTAGTTCATCGGTAGAAACGCGCAAAATATGATTTGGCGCTGGTGTTTCACCAACAAACACGAATCTCGAGATTTCTCAAGACTGAGTGACCCGATTTGCGAAAAAAAATTAACACAGTTAGAGAATTGGGTGTATCATCAACTGATCCATATTTAGGACCAGATGAGCAAGTTTCTGGTGAAGCGCCAGTGTCATAGGCGTAGAAGGGGTAAGTTCAGTACTATTTGGTCTTGTACGGCAGCAATGGCTGAGCGCCCCGATACGTGACTCACCTCAAACGAATCAGCGGGCAAACGCGGTAAAAGCGCTTGTGGTTTTGGAACATCGCGTTGTGATCTCGGCGAGTTTGCCTTTACGGAGTTGATTTGGCCCTGATTCATCCAAAATGCATTTTCTCAGGGCTGAGTGATCCAATCTCTGAGAAAATTTGACTTCGTTGTGGTTATGTGTTAAGCATCCTCTAGATTAAATATAGGACCCGATGAGCAAGATCCAGAGGATGCGCCCAGCAAAAGGGGGACAAGGTTTTGTACATTTTTGTGGCGCACGCCACAGCGGCCTAACATATCGACGCGTTAGCCACCTCAAATGAATCTGTGACCAAACGTAGTAAAAGCGCTTGTGTTTTGGAGAGATCGCGGTGAAATTTCGACGGCTTATCGTTCATGGGATCGTTTTGGCCCTGGCAAAATGAATTTCCTTAGGACTAAGTCGTCTGATCTCTGAAAAAAAATTGACATCGTTGGACTTGTGTTCGTTATCCTCTAGTTCAAATAGAGGGCCCGACGAATATGATAAAATACGGAGAACGCGCCTTGCAAAAAGGTGGAAAGGCCATTTTCTAATGTGGCGCAGCAATGGTGATAATAATCATCCTCCATTATCTTGGGGTCACTAGACACCGGCGTCAGATGCTGCTTCAATCTTTGCGGACACGCGCATCCGAGGCGTCATCGTGACGCCCAGCTCGCTAATTTAAAATTTTCTCTCTGTAAGCGAGACATAAACCTATTACTGTAAACACATTTTTGTCCGTGTTTGATTGCTCTGGATCGGCCGAGACGCGTCGCGGTATATGACCGGCATTATGGGGTACGCCAGGTGCACTTGTCGCGCTGCGGAGATTAGAAAATGCGCGTTAAAAATAAGAGCACATTATTTATCATACAAATGGGGGGATCTACGGGTTGCAAAATCAAACAAGAATCTAAATAAAATCGAATTGATGCATCTATGTGGCCGTTGCCGCGGTAGAAGCGGGTGCTTCGGACGTTGCGATGAGATTGGTGGGTTTTGCGGCCATGACGGCGGCGGATTGCTGTGCCATGGCGGCCATGCATTCGATGAGATGTGGGACGGTGGGGACGTGCCAGAGTGCGCCTGTGGTGTTTCCTTCGGGCCCGATCATGACGGAAAACTTTGAGCGTCCGTCCTGGATGCGTGTTGTGCGCTCAAGCGCCTTGAACATGTCCTCATCGGTCCTGTCGTCGCCGCAGCACATGGCAAAGTCAAAGATGGCCTCGTGCAAGACGAGCAGGCGGCGCACAATCTCGCCCTTGTTGATTGATTTGGGCCGGACCTCCAAGTTCTTTTTGCCGGCGAGCACCTCGACGGGCAGCTTGGCCAGCGCGGTTTCGAGGTGGTTCTGGCACTCTTTTGCCTGGAATGCGCCGTATTCGGGATCGGCCAAGCGATAATGCCATGTCAGAGCGCATCGTTTGTGTTCAATGAAGCTGCCGGTCGTGCGTTCCGTGTAATACGAGAAGATTTCGAGCACGTCGTTCTTCCAGCTCATGTCCAAGTCCTCCGCAATGTTCACCCATCGATTCGTGTTTGGGAATTTGATAAAAGAGCCGTGCTCGGCCGACAGGCCAAGATTTGGCACGCCGCCCAACCATGTATCCAATGCATGCTCGTCGCGCCCAGAAATCACCCACACGCAATTGCCAGGATCCTGACACAGTGTCGTGAGCGCGTCAAGCATCGCCTTGGACGGCACAGCGTCTCCGGGATTCTGGCAAATTGGCGTCAATGTGCCCTGAAATCATAAAAAAAGGGACGATTAACCAATTTTTTTCGCGTTTCTCCGCTAACCCCTCGCGCCTCTCGATTTTTTTTGGTCCTTACGTCGTAATCAAAGCACAGCAGGCGCTTTTTGGATGCAGCATATTTTTCCCTGAGGTATTCTGGCTTGAGCAATGGCGTGTAACTTGTCTGTTCCGACAAAGAATGCGTATGCGCGAGCGCCTTGACAAACGAATGTGCCCAAAAGGACGCGGTGTGCTTTTTGACGTGGCTCAGCAGTTGCTACATTGAGAAATGCGATAAGTTTTCCTTGCTTCTTTCCTTTTTTTTTTAAAAAAAAAATTCCATACAGCGTGTCTTGATGCCTTTTCTTCGGGCGGCATGACAAGCGCGTCGTGGATGGCACGCGCCACACCGCGATAGTCCCATGGGTTGACCATGAGTGCCGATGAAAGCGAGCTTGCGGTGCCTGTGAGTTCCGAGAGAATGAGGGGCCCGTGATTTTCTTGCTGGCACATGATGTATTCGAGCGAGACGGTGCTCATTCCGTCGCGATTGGCGGTGACGAGAGCCACGTCGGCGATGGACAGCAGCGCATAGTACTCGTCGGACAAGATTTGATGGTGGTAATGGTGGACCGGGGTGAATTCAAGCGAGCCAAAGGTGCCATTGATGCGTGCGACCATTTCAGACACTTTGTGGTCAATATCCTTTTTATCGTTTCCACCTTCCTGGCTATCGGTGACCTGGATCAGGACCACATTGTTGCGCCACTCGGGGTAATCGTTCAGCAGCTTCTCAAAAGCGGCCAATTTTTGCAAAACACCCTTGACGATGTCCAGCTTGTCGCGCGCCACGAGGATCCGCTTGCCCTGGTACATCTCGGCAATGGCCTGGATCTTGGGCACCACGCCAGCACTCGTGCGCCGCGCTTGGACATCCTCCACGTCAATGCCGATCGGAAACGTGCAAACTTGGCAAAAGTGGCCCTCCCATTTGACGCCATCTGGTGTCGACTCGAAGCCAAGCAAGCGCGTGCAATTGGAGATAAAGTGCCGCGAATTGGCATAGGTCTACAAACATTTGCAAGAAAAGAAAAACAAGATGAGAAGGGCCCTTTTTTTTATTTTTTTTTCCGCGTTTTGTACCTGGAAACCGACGAGATTGGCGCCGAGCATGCCCTTTAGGATTTCCTCGCGCTCTAAAACAAAAAAAGGGGGGTCAATGGCTGGTTTTCCGGGTTCATCAAATTGTTCCTTACTAGGGCATACTCGGAAGATTTCCGAGCTTGGAAAAGATGAATGCAAAAAGAGGCCAATGCGGGCATTTGGCAGCTTTTCGCGCACCATGGCCGGCACTAGCAGCAAATGGTAATCGTGGATCCAAACTAGGCAATCCCAAAAAAAAGACAATGGGGGTCCCATGTTGTATGTGGCGTCAGCAAACAGTAGTCCATTTTCATCAGGGGGTGGTGTTCCGTGGCACGGCCGACTCTTTTTTTTATCTCTCTCTGTCTCTCTCTTTTTTTTTTTTTTTACCCGTATCCCCTGTGCGATAGTGTTTCAGCACCATGTCGGCATACTCTTGATTCACGCGCTTATAGATTTCCCATTGTTTGCGCTCAATTCGGCCATCGGTGGCATCGCTCCACAAGATATAATTGAAAAGGGGCCACAGCACTATGAAAACACGCAAGGATGAGCATGCCACCCAAGGCAATTTGTTGAGCACAATTCGATTTGCTTACTCGTCTTGCAATAGCCATAATAATGGCCATTGACGCTTTCATCATCCAAGAACAGGGGCGCGCAATTGTACTGGTGATAGAGCTGCTGGACGAGGTCATAGGTCTCTTGCTCCGTGTAGAGATCAATGTCATTGTCGGCTCGATCGTGCGGCACCTGGTCGAGGGACATGGGCAGCTTCTCGCCGACCTCTTGGATGGACCCGATCCAGCCGATCTGCAGCGTGTCATACTCGTCGTGCAGCGATGCCATGCCTGCATACATGGCCGAATGGCCATGGCGCGGATCAAATGACCAAATCAGGCCTTGCGATGTCCGATGCGGATGCACTTCATAAGGTATCTGGTGTGTCACTTGGAGAACTCGGCCTTTGTTCTGCTTGCTGTTGTCCAGAGGCAGCACGGGCACGTACGTAGCCGAGGAAGAAGGCGACGTCATACAAAAAGTGTCAGTAAGGGGCGAAAAGGAGCAAATAAAAAAGCCGGGTGCTCGCAACGAATTCAAGTAAAAACGAAAAAATGGAAAAGGACCAAACGTCGACTAGCGAGCGATCGTTTTGACAAGAGTGAGAAGAGCAAGAAAAAGAGGCAAAAAAAAAGACAGGCAGGCCAGAGGGTGGGTGTTGCAGATTGCTCATTTTAAATTGTCAGATGATTTTTGATCTCCGCCGTCACTCACTTGCTCATTTTTAAAGCTGTTGGGGTGCATTGAGCATGGACCTTGAGGAATTGAGCCACGTTGTCGTTTGGGCGCACACATCCTCTGCTGCTATGAATTTTTTTTATTTTTATTTTTATTTTTTGCGTATATTGGCGCGCTGCACGGTCTGCGCATGAGATGCATGGCTGGCGCCGCATGAGATGAGCGGTCGCTTTGCATGAATTGGGAGCGCACGTCTTTTGGAAGGCGCCCATTGGCGGTGATTGGCTGGATTTCAACAGTCACGCATTCTTTTCCGACAGACTGCCGGCCAATTTTCATTTGAATTTTTTTTTTTCGTTCATTTGTCGCTTTTCTTTCCTTACTCTTTTTTTTTTTTTATTCGTTGGAGCGTGCTTTTATCCATTTTCCACGTCTTTGACTCCAGTAAGCAAAAGGCGTGTGCAAGCTGTCAGTCTTGGTTTAATTGATTTTTTAGCGACTTTTTTTTTCCACGACCTCTTTTAAAAAGTCACCCACAAAAAAAGAAAAGGCAGATATGAGCGATCAAACCGAGACCGAGAAGCGACCGCGCTCGCCTTCGCAAGGCGGCGACGATGATCAGCATGTCGACAAGGCGGTCAAGGCTGAGACTACGAGCACGCCGCACGACGCGTCAGCACATGCGTCACCGGCACCTGCCGCTGCGCCCGCACCAGCACCTGCAGCTGCCGCTGCCGCTCCCGCAAAGCCCGAGTCACGAAAGCCGCAATACGAACTCAAATATTCGCTGGTTGGCCATCGCATGTCGGTTTCATCAGTCAAATTCTCACCCGACGGGAAATGGCTTGCGAGCTGCTGTAAGGCCACGCGTCAAAATGATGCGCCAATTGCGCGTCTCGAGACGCCAGGATCAATTGATCCACTGACGCGCTTTTTTTTAATGTTTGTGTTAGCTGCGGACAAGACGATTAAAATCTGGCACGCACTGGACGGCAAGTACGAATCGACGCTCGAGGGCCACACACAGGGTATTTCGGACGTTGCTTGGTCGTCGGACTCGCAAAAGCTGTGTTCTGCCTCGGACGATCGCACCATCCGCGTGTGGAGTCTCGCCACGGTACACAAAAAAAAAAAAAAAAAGAGCAAAAAGAGGGTAAAATCTGACTTATTTTTTTTTTTTTTCGTAGAGGGAAACGGTCAAGGTGCTGCGCGGGCACTCGAACTATGTGTTTTGCGTGAATTACAATCCGCAATCGACGCTGATCGTGTCGGGATCGTTTGACGAAAGCATCAAGATCTGGGACGCCAAGACGGGCAAATGCACAAAGACGCTGGTCGCCCACTCGGACCCCGTGTCAGCCGTCCATTTCAATCGTGATGGCACCATGATCGTCTCGTGCAGCCATGATGGCCTAATGTAAGCGACATCACAAATGAAAAAAGACGAAATGGCTCACTTTTTTGGGTTTTGTTTTAGCCGCATTTGGGACAGCAACAATGGCCAATGCTTAAAGACACTGGTGGACGACGACAATCCTCCTGTGTAAGTGGTACCATGGATGACGTTGCGGGCAAAGCAGATGGCTGACTTTTTTTTTATATAGCTCCTTTGTCAAGTTCTCGCCCAATGGCAAATATATCCTTGCGTCGACGCTGGACAATACCATCCGCCTGTGGAATTACCACACGGGCAAGTGTCTCAAGACGTACCGCGGCCACGAGAACAACAAGTATTGTATTTTTGCAAGCTTCAGTGTCACGGGCGGCAAATGGATCGTCAGTGGCAGCGAGGACAAGAAGATTTTCATTTGGAACTTGCAAACCAAAGAGGTTGTCCAGCAGCTGGAAGGCCATTCGGGTAAGCAAAAGGGAAAACACCGCGTCGCGTCGTGAAATTGATGCGCGGTAGCGCCGCTTGAATTCTCTGACGCGACTTTTTTTTTTTCTTGAATAGACACGGTTCTTTGTATTGCCTGTCACCCGACCATGAACATTATTGCATCCGGGTCCATTGACAAGGACAAATCGGTCAAGCTGTGGTTTGACAAGACACAGCCGCAGGCCATTTCCAACTAAAGTCTCTCGTTGATTTCTCGCGTCGCCGTCTTCCCCGCCTCGGCCCCCCCTCTCTAACCGCTCTTTTATATCAAGCCGTCCGATGATGCCTGTCCTCCCTCTCCCTCTCCCTCTCAATGGCCCCTCTCTTCCGCACTTTTTTTCCTCAGCTGCCATCGTCTTTTTCTTTTATATTCTCCCTTTTGATCGTTTTTCATTCGCATATCCCATCCCAAGCACGTCTCGCCCACACACCATTACCAGCTTCCTTTATACGTTTTTTACCTTTGGTCGTTTTTGTTTTCCATGTCTTTTGTGCATGGTTTTAAAGAATAAAGGAGCCTCTTTTTTTAAAAAAGCATTTTAGCCGTGTTTTGGTGTTTCAAAGTGAGCGGCCATGCATGATGAAATTGGCTTCCATGGTCACGTCGAGCACATGGTTCAAATTTGAGGGAGCTTGGATCATTGAAACACAAGCAAACTCGAATAGAAGCAATTTTGTCATTACTGATACGCTGTTCATTATTTTAGCAAAATCTCATCAACCATACTGCGGATGATTTGGAATTTGGTCCTTGCGCTTGCATGCTGAGCAATCAACAGCACGATCGCATCAATGGTGGTCAAGAATATCGCAATTGGACGATAATGATGCTATTTTGGATATTTTACCACCAAAATCACCGTCTTCGAGGACATCTAGCACTTGGTTCGACAATACTGCGCTTTGTCGTCCGAATAAGCCCACTCTTGCGACATTTCGATCACTGGATGGCTCGCAATGATGATTTTCGAAAATGGCCAAATTTCCAGGGGTGCACTCGAGGATTTTGAAAATGGTAAATTTGTGTCCTCCAATTGCCATGCAATTCAACCATATGACAACCACTTTGTGGAAACGGACAAAAAGGCCATAAAAAAAGGAGGTCCATTGCCTGGTTGTCGCGTAAAACCGGAAAAGCTGCGATTTTTCACCAAAAGGCAAACTCAACGAGGAATGGCTACAACGTTTTGAAAGTTAGTTCTTCCAAAAGAGCACGGCTTGAAGTGCGCGTAGACATCGGTGATCAATGAAAAAAGTGATTTTTTGGCGTCTAAATCACGGTTTCAAAATCATATATAATTTTCGACGCTGCTAAACCGCGTCAAGCGTCGAGTTACACGCATCTGTTTCTATTCAAAATCCATGCATCTAGTGTCTCTCTTTCTAATGGACTCGTCTGTGCGGCTCTATGGGCGCGTTCTTCCTGTGCAATTCGCGGTTGAAATTTATTCTAAAATTGCTCATTGCTGGTCAACGAGCTTACTTTTCCCACTTTTTTTTGTCGACTTCCGAGGTTTCTCCATGCGAGATTTCTTGTGTGTCAATATGGCGCGAATCTGAAGACCTGATTTTCGCATTTGTTTTTGAGCTCGTTCACGACGAAATCTTGTTTTGCGTGCAGTTTGTCCAAATGACCTTTGGCCGCCTCAAATCTAGCGCCACTTTGAGTTTCTACCCGTCCTTTCACGCTTTTGATGCGTTTCGGGCCTTTTCAGTAACTCGTTGGGCACGCAGTATAACAAATTATGGTAAAAATTGACTTTGACATGTTTCTCTTGTTAGAAAACCTGTCCAAATGGTACCAAATTTGGGTCATGGGACAACTGAAGCGACGATGCATTGATTCCAAATTTTCGTGGCGATCCACCCCGTCCGTTCATTCTGAGAAAACAACAAATGGGTGAGCTTTTGCTGATTTTCGCACATTGCTTCAAGGCTGCTTGAGCCTGTCACGCCTGACCTAGGACCGCAAGATGCGCTCAGCATCTGTTCGTCGCCTGCTGTACATTAGAGTAGCACATTTTAAAAGCAGGTGTTGCCTATGATATCTTTTTCTGATTTTTTAGCTTTATTTTTCTCCATTGGAGTCTGGTCAACAGAGTCTAGAGGGGACACGTGATAAAGAGAGAGAAGGAGCGAGGCCAAGAAGAAATGAAAAAAAGGAGACAATAAAAAAGGGGGGCAGATTGTCTACGCACTATTTACAAGAAAAATCACAAATAAAAAAATCACGTCTTTCGCAATGACCAAGTGGATGTCCATCTTGAGAAGAAGCCTGGGCGTTTTGGAGGTGGTGGGATCATGGGTCTGCCTGCGCTCTGATCGAAGCTTGGGCGGAAATCGAGGTGATGATGCTGGAGGAGGGAGACATCCATGGACTTTCTGCCGCCAAAGGCGGACCACCATGCCTTTTTCATGTCGCGTTCCTCGACGGCGGAGAATTCGCGCTCGAGGGCTGTCGTAGAGTTTGCAAGCAGCGACAGTGGAGGTAAAGGAGGCGGGACGGACGACGAATAGGGCTGGTCGACGGTGTTTTCGTTTTCCGAGTCGTCTATGACGCGATTGAGCGGTGCGTTGTTGCGCGCGTACCTTTGATGATGCGCGCGTGCGGTTGCACGCAGGTGGCCACCATCTGAGCTGCAGCGTTTCAGGGTGGGTCTTGTGGAAATGGGAGCGGACGATGCGGATGTATCAAAGGACATGCGAGGCATGCGCTCGTCCAGATTGTAAGCGCGGCGCTCGAGCGACGACAGGTATTGGCCGTCATGGAGCCAGTACGCGCTGCTCTTTCTGGAGGAGGACGTCGACGACGCGGCCAATGTGTCGTCGGACGCATTGCTGCTTGCGACCAATGGTGGGACGGGTGGAATGGGCGATGATGACGGGGTAACCAAGTCCTTTTCGGCATTTTCCGGTGTGGATGATAAAGGCGCGGTTGAGCTTGTGCCCTCGTTGTTGCTAGTTTCCATTGGCGTGTCTGTTGCAAGGATGGCGGTTTGCAGTGGATGTGTCGTGTTTTCCTTTGCGGATGCATTGTTTGCGCGGCGCTCAAAGACAGAAGGCAAGGACGGGCGACGCATGCGCTCTGCGCGCTGGTCCCAGACGTCCATGGACCGTCTGCCGGCGGCACTCATGATGGATGGCCGCTTGCGCACGTTTTGCTGTCGTTGCTGCGACGCCTCAATGGCCTCGTTTTGCTCCTGCAGCGCGCCAAACGTTTCCAAGAGCTTGACAATCTCGGTGTGATGCTTGGCAAGCGCAATGTCGATGGGTCGCGATCCATACTTGTCTTTTAGATGCACACTCGCATCATTCCTCAATAAAAGATCCACAATGCGAACACAGCCATTGGCACATGCAACATGCAATGCTGTCGACCCAATGGCGCCGGCGACCGCTTGCGATTTATCCGTGCTGTGTTTTTTGGACCACCTGAGTTGCAAAAAAGTGTAGGGTGAGCCAAGCTTCATTTTTTTTTTTTTTTTTGGTCAATTGCGCCCAGCACGTGCTGTCGCGACTTTTTTAGTTGGAATGGGCTCCCTAAAAATGAAGCAAGCAAGAAAGAAAACCAATGATATTTACCTTTGTGCGTTGACGTCGGCGCCGCGGTCAATGAGGTATTGCACGACGGCAATGTTATTGTCGCTGATACACGCCAATTGCAATGGCATGAACCCATTGACCACGGCATCAATAGGTGCGCCATGATCCAATGCAAATTTGACGAGACCTAAGATAATGGCGGGGGAGAAAAAGGGGAAAGCGGAGGGCCCGCCTGAGCAAAAAAAAAAAAAAAAAAAAAAAAAAAAAAAAAAAAAAAACCAACCCTTTCTTTTATTTTGCGCGCACACACACACACACGCGCGCGCTTTTTTTATTTTAAATATTTTTGTAGCCTCTTACCGACGTTGCCAGTAGTGGAGGCCCAGTGCAGACCTAATAAATAATCTTTGTTGTCCTTTTTAACGTCATTCATAGGGCAAGGGTATAGGTGGGAGTGATAAAAAACAAGATGGTATAGGGACGAGAAAAGAAATAAAAAAAGAAAAAAGAGGAGCAAAGGGGAAGGCAAGAATCGACAAGAAAAAAAAAGGGGCAAAAGTGAGAGGGCCATCCTGAGCGGAGCTGGAAATGGCCGTTCTCTTTTTTTTTTGTGTCACTGCGCGGCAAAAGGGGGGCGAGGGGTGCGAAAAGAGATGAAACGCGTGTGAGAAGAAACGAGACAATAAAAAAAAACTGGTGGCAAACTCACAAAAACAAGAACGAGCAAAAGAAAAAAGGGACGCGTCGTTTTGACGGTTTTGCTCGCCCTCGTTTTTTATTTTTTTATTTAATTATTTACAGAGAATCCTTTTTACATGAGCTTGGAAAGGAGCGATGCGGCGCCGCCAGAGCCGCCGCCTCCGCCAAGCATACCCATGATGGCGCCCAGACCGCCGGCACCGCCACCCTCCGACTTGCCTTGCGACGCGTAGAGCTTCATGGCCATGGACACGGCGCTCTTGAGCATTTCAGACTGGCTGCCGCCGCCGGCCGAGCCGCCTTGCGCTTGGAACAGCTTGGTCGCCTCGCCCATGGCCATGCCAATAAGCTCGGACGAGCCACCACCACCACCGCCACCAGACGACTTGCTCGAGAACATTTTAAACGCCTGCATGGCGGCGGCCGAGCCCAAATCGCGCGACGACGCCTCGTGCGCGCGACCCTGGTTGTACACGCGGTCGTGCGCGTCTTGCAAGTGGTTCACATCCTCCTCTTGCACGGGGCGGTTGTGCTCTTCTTCGTTACCAGAGAATTGCTCCAGAACAGACGAGAAAAGGCTGCTGTGCTCTGTAAAAAAAAAAAAAAAAAAAAAAAAAAAAAAAAAAATAGGAAAATGAGCAAAATGGGCAAGATAAGTCCTAAATGAGTTCTTTTTTTGTCATTTTCATTTTCTGTACCTTCACTCTGACCATGGTGTTGCTGGGCGTAGCGCATGGCCTCGTTGGGGTCAGGGCGGCCATAGCCGACGTTGCCACCACCTTTTTTTTAAAAAAAAAATTCATGAGCCCCGGCCATCATGATGTTTTTTGTTTCTCATGATTTCTTACCTTGATACGATTGCGATTCACCAGACATGTTGATAGATTTGATGCTTTTTGTGGGAAAAAAAAAAAAGTAAAAGAAAAAAAGAAAAAAGCGTGCACCAAAAAGGCGCGCCCGCCCTCTTTATACCCGACACTGGTGCGGTGTCAGCCAATCACGCGTGCAGCACGTCGTACAACGGACTTGCCTGTCAAAATAAGCTATTTGGCTGTTTAGCATTGCCATTGTTGGCCATATGCCAAGCCAGTGGGCCAAAAGGCACTGGCCAATCACAATAGTCAATTAAAATCCTGCTCCTAAAGTGCCCTTTTGCGCGCCAGGCCTTTTTTGTTTGCAAGGCCGAAGAAAATGCAACTCTTTTTTTTTCTTCCTCTTTCCTTTTTTTGTTTGTCTTTTTTTTTTTGGCTTGTTAGATCGACGATGCCTCGTTTCCAGCCAAAGGCGCCCAAGCAAGTGGCTGTTGCGGATGCGTCCAAGAAGCTGCACGTC
Source organism: Gongronella butleri (assembly GCA_025201375.1). Lineage (NCBI taxonomy): Eukaryota > Fungi > Mucoromycota > Mucoromycetes > Mucorales > Cunninghamellaceae > Gongronella > Gongronella butleri. Next base: position 134,165 of record JAIWZP010000026.1, on the reverse strand, counting down.
AAGTTTGACGACTCGGACGACGATGCGCAAGGATCTGGAGCGATCGGTGCCGTGAACACGAGCCAATCGAGTGGATCGAGTGAATCGGCGACGATCCGGCCGGCGATCCAAGGCAAGGACGGTCAACATGCGTCATTGTCGTCTGTGCCAGCCAAGCGTGGTGCGCAGGGCGATCATGCGGCGCCATTGTTACCAAAACATGTGCGCAAAAAGCAAAAAGAGCACGCCAAAGCGAATGCACAGCTGGATGCTGGTGCCAAGCAGGCTGCGCGCGAGGCCAAGGCGCTGGCGAAGCGTGACAAGCACCGACAAAAGATGAACGAGCGGCGGATGGCGAAGAAATTGGCGAAATCCGGCGGAGTGGACACGCCTTTGGCCTTGCTTCATTTGACACCGGACGCGATGCCGGGCTTTGTCAACACGCAGCAATTGCGCGACCTGGTGTACTACTGCGTCCTGGCCGACGCGCCCAGCCCGCCCTTTTGCCACATCACGCGCAAATCGCTCGTCCAGCGTCTCGTAGTCCTTTACGCCGACGATTTCGACGTGTCGTGGATGCATGTCGATCGGAATAATGCCGAATTGCCCCGTGCCGTTGCCCTCGCCACCGTCCCTCCCACCGCAGCAGCAAAGGCAAACATGCCAAACCTTGTCAAAGCTTTTGATCACATGTTCCTCACCGATCTGCGCCTCAACAACATGCGCTACAGCACAAAACCCCTGGCCGGCCTCCTCCAGGCACCGCTTTCCGCCAATCGCAAGGATATCCTCAAGCAAGACATGAACAAGCGTAAGATGAAGAGGAAAAAAAGAGGAAAAACGGGAAAAAGAGAAAAAAAAAAAGCACGCATTTTGATGCCCCTTTTTAATTATTCCAATAGGCGTCAAGGAGGGTGCGGGCGACCGGTACGCGCTGTACACGCTGACCCTGGAACAGATGCGCGACGCAGGCTATCCGATCCCACCTAGCCTCGATCCCAGCGTCACACTGCCCGAAGATTGGAAGGAGACGCGCCCCGGCGTGGGCGGCAAGAAGCGCCTCATGGCCGTCGATTGTGAAATGGTCCTCACCACAAAGGGTCGCGCCCTGGCGCGTGTGTCCATTGTCGGCGAAGGTATGAAATGAAAAAAAAGCGGAAAAAAGTGAAAAATTGAAAAAAAAGAAAAAAAAGGGGGGTGAAAACAAGCACACACCAACGCTTTTTGAATTTTTTGATATCTCGCGGCAGATGGCGAGGTGGTGCTGGATGAGTTTGTCAAGCCCGAGGACCGAATTGTGGACTATTTGACGGAATTTTCGGGCATTACGCGTGAAATTATGGAGGCGACGCAATGTTCGCTGCGGCGCGCGCAAAAGCATGTGCGCAAGTTAGTGGATCACGATGTGCTGCTTGTGGGGCACAGTCTCGACCAAGATTTAAAGGCATTGCAGCTTGCGCATCCTGTTTGTGCGGACACGTCGCTTTTATACGATTCGGCACGTGGCATTCCGTTCCAGCCGTCGCTTCGTGGGCTGACCAAGACAATGCTGCATCGCAAGATTCAGGAGCATCGCCACGACTCTGTGCAGGATGCCAATGCGTCGCTGGATCTGTTCAAACTCAAGGTGGAGCGCGGACCCAAGTTTGGTCGCCATGGTGTGGCCTTGGAACTTATCTTTGACCGCTTGAAACGCAGCGATCGCACGAGCCGCATCATGCAATCATTGCCACCTGCATGCCCAAATACGTTCCAAAGCGCATTGGGCAACATGTACCAGCGCTACGACACGGATGAAAAGCTTGTCGAGGCCATTGTGGCCCAGTGCCGCGATCAAAACTTTTTGCTTGCCCAGTTCCAATCAAAAAGTATCTACGAACATGGCCAAACTGGCGGCGGCGACGACGACGACGAAAATGGCGACAACATCCACGGATCAGTCCCCACCGTGGTCTCGGCCACACCCGATCAGGACCCATTGACGGCAAAGCGCGCCGCCACACTCGATGCACACTTCAAGACCATCTACGACGCCCTGCCTACAAACACCGCCATCGTCGTGCTCGGCGGCATTGGCCAAGACCCGCATTTCCACGGGTAAAAAAAAAAAAAAAAGCCAAAAAAAAATATAGAAATGACCCTCATTCCCCCCCCCCTTTTTTTTTCTTTTTCTTTATAGATTGCTCAAGCGATTCCTTGCCTTTGAACAGCGTCGCCGATCAAAGACGACCATTGGCGAACCCATTGAATGGTCGGTCGACGACCAAAAGGAGCTGGATCGCCTGTACAACAAAGTCCGCCACGGTGCTTGCTTTGTCACACTCAAGACGTGATCCCATTTTTCATCCCATCCCATCCTTTTGTTTGCATCCCCCATTTGTGCTTCTTTTTTTTTTTTTTACTTTTCGCCCCTTTTAGCCATTTTTTCTTATTTTTGGCGCCTTCGTCTATGCATGCCGCTTGCATCTACACTTTTGATTTACCCAACTTGATGAAAATAGATGGGATCCTCCCCAGACTCGACGCGGACCGCGCTCATGGATGGCCATGGATGCCCTTGACATACACACATCACCATTTTTTCCCTCTTTTTCCGGGATTTTTGCAATTCATTGGGTGGAGGGGCAGACGCGATGCTTTCCCGATGTGTCCAGTGGGGTAAAAAAAGACAGCGTGTGCATAAATTGGGCTTGGCCGGTGCTGCAAAAAAAAAGGGGGGCGTGGCTCATCTGATCCGAGCAAGGTCCCTTTTTTTAATGAGGAGTGCAAGACAAGCCAAACATGGCTTTGAGCTTGCATTCTCAGTCGTGAGTGCGCGACGCGCGCGCCAACCAGTCGGCTTTGCCGTCTTTTATCATATTTTGCTTTTTTTCTTTGTCCGCCACGCGTCTCAGCATCAAACAAGCACCTTTTGCCTCTTTGTGTCGCACGACTGGATCACTCGCTTGCTTGTTTGACACGAGTCGCCACGACGCCACTGATTTCACCCGGGCAAAAATTTCAGCAGCCATCATCGTGTATTTGTGCAAAATTAGAAGATTTCGCTGGTTCTTTGGCATTGCCGCATTTCATTTCCTCCTTTTTGTGAGCGCGTCGCTCGCGCATTTAAAATCATGCCAACTTGCCTTTTCACCTTTTTATTCTTCCCACCTTTTTCCTTTTTTTTTTTTACCTCTTTTTACTTTTACCCCTTCCCCCCCCCTTTTTTTTTCTCTTTTCTCTTTTTTTTTCCCACTCTTTCTATATCAATTCGCCCCACCATGTCACTTTTCAAGCATTTGCGCGCACCATCGTGGCTTCCACGGCTATCGCGCAAGGATCATGGACGCAAAGCGAGTGATAAAACAGCAGCCGCACCAATGGTGGACTCTGCTTTGAGCATGTCATCGTGTGTGGTGCAGCAGGAAGCGGAGGATTGGCATGTCCAGCTGGACATTGTCTACGAGCAAGCGCAGCGCGCGATCCGCGAGTGGTATGCCGGCGCCGACGCCTTTGCAGACACGCTGGCACCGCTGGTAAGGCGTGAAAGAGAAAGAATGAAAAAAAATCCACTTTTGTGGGCCGTCGATTGTGGGTATCGTCGATGCCGGGTGGGTGGGTACGGCTTGCTATGCTATTTCTGCCCTTTTTGGCTTTCTTGGCACAGAAATCATGCAAGCGTCCAGAAATGGCAGCCGCCGTGCATGAAAAAAAAAGTCAATTGATCTCCCGTCTCTTTTTTTCGTTTTGTCAACAAGGTCTCCCCTGCGCGTAACCATGACCCCGTCTTGCTGCATGAAACACAAACATGGCTCCAAGCATATGTGCTCACACGCCCATCAGCCAATAAAGTGGGTAATGGCCAACCATTGACGTCCCCAGCCGCCACACTAGCACCATCCACAGGGCCCGATCATGCCAACCTGCCAGATCAGGTAAAAAAATAAAAGAAAAAAAGAAACACAAAAAAGGGGCAAAAAGGGCTCATCTGCATTTCTCCCTGTGATTTCTTTTGGCTTATCCAATTTTTTATAAAAAGCGCTATGCTGCTGCTGAATTGCGGTCATGCATGACGCAATTGATCGACATCGAGACGCAGCTGCGCCTGTTTCGCCAGACCGTCCAGATGCAGATGGACATGCTGTGCAAGACAAAGCCTGCCGACATGCCCCACTCTGACAAATTCGACGCGTGCAGGACAGAGCTCGAGACCGCGTACAGTGACATGGATACCCAATTGCTGGTAAAAAAAAAAAATATATATATATAAATACTAAAAAAGGATGAAAGAAAAGCTTACTGTATTTTGTTCTTTTTTTTTTTTCTCTCTGTTTTTGCGTTGATTTAGAGGATTATCGACCGTTCAACGCCGCTGCCCGACGAATATACGTGCTCGGTGTGCTATTCTGTCTACCGAGACCCAGTGACGATTCATCCTTGTTTGCACACGTTTTGCAAAACATGTCTTGACCGCGTTTACTGCACGTGTCGGCTCAGTCATTGCACGTCGCGGTGCCATGACCAGCACGACACGTCGTCGGGGTCTGCGGGTGGGGATGACGACGATGACGACGAAATGCAGCGACACGGCGCGGTGCATGCGATTTTAGGCGGCGATGCGCCTTTACATCCTGCGGTCGCGGTGTTGATGCAAATGCCGTCGCCGCCGGGGTTGGCGGGCATGTCTGAAAAGAAGCCAAGAACCAAAAATCGACACAAGATGGGCAAAAGAAGCAAGCCTGCATGGCTGGATGCGCGTCCGCCGCCCAATCGGTCGTTCCACGAACGGTCGCCTGTGCCGCTCGAATGCCACTGCCCCTTATCATGGGCCGTGCCGCCCGCGGCGCAGTGTCCATTGTGCCGCCAGGCGTTTGGGCCTGCCAATTGCACGTATGCGACCGATATGGCGAATTTAATCCGTTTCCATTTCTACGCGCAATTGCCGACACCCGCCAAGCACGGCAATGCCACGTCGTCGCGTGTCGCCTTCAATCATGCCACGGCGTGGTTAAAGGACGCGTCAAAGACGCTGGCCGAGTGGACATTTAGCATTGCAGGTGCAGGTGCGCCTCTCGTTTATACAGATATCCCGCCACGCCGCCGCCCCGCCAATAATCCATACCCGCTGCCTTTATCATCGTCGTCGCCTCCATTGTCACCAACAACAACAATCACACGCCCCGCACCAAGGCCAAATCAGACGCATCAGTATGACATGGTGCTTCCACAAGACGTTGTCACCTATGCTCGTGCAACCTGTTTGTTCTAGGCCGCGCGTGACCTCTCTCTTATCCTTCCCCCCTCGTTTATAATTTTTTTTTAATTGCTTGCTACCAAAAATAATCATCCTCCCCCATTCATGTGCTCTTTTTTTTTTTTTTTACTTGGCATCAAAAAAAGGAGAGAAAAAACGACGAAAAGGAGCGTGTTTCGTTTGAAAAGCTTGGACCATGCCCCATTTCGTCCCCCCTATTTTTCTTTGCTCTTGTGTCGCCATTGCGCCTCACATAAAAAACGAGCCTCCTTTGTGGCCCGATCGTGAGATGTCCTTGCGTGCTGTTTCTTTTGCCAAAGAAAGACGCGACCCACGTGCATTGCCTTGGGAGACAGGGGGAAAAAGGTGAATTCAAAGTGCGCGGTGGGGGGAGTCGTACAGGCCCAGTTTCCATGAAATGAAGTGCATTTGCCCAGAAACACCACGCGTAAACCTTGTTTTTCTAATTTTTTTCTACTGTTGGACATTTGACCCCACGAATTGGTCAGTGCAAAATGCACGCGCGCGTCCATTGCGCTAAAGCACGACGCGCATCATCATGCATGATGGGAACAATGGCAAGAAAAAAGGCGAATAAAACGAAAAAACACGACCTTTTGCGGGTAATTTGGTTGCGCCGGCGTGTTGGTTGCGCCAGTTTATGATATGATATCTTGTGCTGCGTCGTGCATGGACCAGGACCAGACTCGCACAGATCAATTCATTTGCTCGTGATCTTACCGTGGGGCCATGAAGGACAAAAATGTGATTTTCGCTTTCAACGACTTTGCGTGTTTTTTTTTTATTAAAAAGTGGAATGCGACTGGCGAAAGAGGGGGGGGGAGAGGTCGGAGAGAGGTGGAGAGAGAGAGGAGCGAGAGGGTAACAAAACAATTCACACAATCCAACAACAAGATAAAAAAATAAATATATAGTAAGGTAATATGTATAGAATGGGTGGCAAGGAAAAGGGGGGGAGACGGAGGCGAGAGGGACGCGAATGGTAAACAACAACAGAAAAAGAAAAAAAAGGTCTATGGTATAAAAGGAATGAAAAGAAAAAAAGGGCGAAGGGACATTAAATCGCGCAATTGTGCGCTAGGAAGGAAGGGAGAGAGAAAGACAATGCGCCCAATTGGACTTCTGTGCGTGTGTGTGTGTGAATGGGAAAAAGCCAAGCTACTCTTCTTCTTCTTCTTCTTCTTCAATGATTGCTTTGCTGGCCATCTTGGGCCTGTCATTCATGCCATAGATCGACAGCCGCGAACGCGGTGCGAACTCCATGCGGCGGCTGGGCATGCCATTGGACTTTGGGCCCTATAGAATAAAAGAGATTAGTGCGTGGAAAAGGGAGGGGCAGTGCGCGTGTCTCGCGTCGCGTCGCGTCGCGTCACGCGTTATTTTCTTTCTTTTTTTTCCATTTTTTCATTTTTTCATTTTTTTGCTTACCAAGATGGGCATGGGCCGTGGCGAAGGGGCAGATGATTTCAAGGATTCCGTCAAGACCGGCTTGTTGGTGGATGTGATGGTGGTTGGGATGGGCGAGGATGCAGGTTGGGGCGGTGCGGGTGCGACACTTTGGGCGGCCATTGGGGGTTTGGGGGCCGGGCAAGGCGGAGATGGCGGGGACGGCGGTGCTGCTGCTGCGGCGGCCGGAGTTGTCTTTTCCATGTGTGTCAGGGGCAATTGGACCTGTTTTGTGTCTTCAGGCGACGGAGGGGGCGATGGCTGGTGCTGGAGGCCTGGGCTTGTAGGCTTTGGTGCGTTTGCGGCATTGGTGGGCTGCTGGTAGCACTGGCGATTATTGCTCTTGCGGCTGCTGTTGGTATAGGAGCTCGGAGGGGGCGGGAGCGGTCTGTACACCGAGTATCGCTTCTCATTTGGCTGCGTGGGGGTGGCCAATGAGGTGGGTTTCGCGGTCCATGGGTTCAGTGCGGGCAATTTGGCATTGGCGCTTGCATGGACGCTGGCGGCTGGGCTCACGGGAGCCGACGTCGTCGTCTGTGGTGGCACGAGCATGGCGCTCATGGTGGAGTGCGATTGCTTGGGATACGCTGCGGATGGCGGACGGCTGCTTGTGAGATCGGCAATGTCTGGGGCTGGGAACGGCATGAGGTGGCGGCGGCTCTTGAGCGACCCGGACCGATAGACGGGCGACACGTTGAAATCGTCGTCAAGGGGCGGGCGCCTCACGTCGAAATCGCGATAGCTCGCAAGTGGGCGGCCATGTTGAAGCGATTCCTTTTGTCCGCTATTAAACCATGATTTCACCGACGACAACCAGCCTTGCTTTTCAGACGCGGGGGGTGTCGATGCGAGCGACGCGGCCGACGATGACACAGACGACGAAAGCGACGTAATGGACCGTGGCGACGACGATGATGACGTTTTTGCGATTGGGTGGCCATTGGGATCCAAGACAAACGGGTGTTGCGTGATGATGGTGAGTGGCGCACGCTTGCTTTCGGTGTCGAGAGTCGTGGGCGTGGGCGTGGAAGTCATTGTCGTGCTGCTGCTGCTGCTGGTCGTCGTCGTCTGGCAACCGGCATCAACGGCCGCCACGGGTCGTTTTTCAGGCATGGGCGGCGTGGGCGTGCGCAGCAAAGACCAGCGGTCGTTGGCAAGGGACAATTTCGAAGAATGGAGCGATTCATGCGTGATTTGACTCGTTGCGTGTGCCAATGGCAAGTTGTTATGCTGCTGTTTTTCCAAAAGCATGTTCCACAGCGTGTTTGTCGTGCTGCACACATTGGTGCGCATCGACTGCACAATATACTGGTCAAACCCGGCGGCCATGAGCGCCGTGGCCAGCTTTTGCTCGGTGGCACTCATGGCCGAGAGGCTCGATTGGCTCGATTGGCTCATGGTGCTGCCAATGCTTGCATGCGACCCGGTCGCAAGGCCATCCAGCGACTGCAACGACGATGGTCGTTGATACAGAGCCGATGCCGACGCCGATTGAGACAAAGACAAGGGCAATGACGTGCGATTGTAGTTGTTTGTCGTCATTCCTGGAGTCGCATTGGTCAAGGATGGGTTGGACGACGCGAGCGACGACCCATTCGAGTGCCGATGGACCGACGGTGCCGAGTAGCGTGGCGGGCGATTGGCGGCCGCCGCGTATCGTGCCTTGTCCTCGGGTCGCAACATACCCAGACTAAATCGGACCTGTGGTGAGAATCGTGCCGCATGTTGCTGTTGCTGCGGTTGCTGATGCTGATGCTGCTGCAATTGATCATTGGAAACGACGAGGGTCGTGCGTCGGGACGATGATGCTGGCGCCGGCGACGAATGGCTACTGCTGGTCATGCCGCTGTCCAAAATCATGCTGTTGTGCTGGCTGGACATCTCCGTGACAAGATCATCGTCGTCGTCGGCATACGGCTTGTTGCTAAAGATCGAGTCCAGGTCTGAGCGGCTGGAATTGCGCGTCGATGCCGACAGCGAGTCGTCGAAATCGATCAATTCGTCCTCGTCGTCGTCATCGACCATGGAAGAAGGCGCGAGATTGGCCTGCATCCATGGATGCTGTGTGATCTGATCCATCGTGAGCCGGTCGGCGGGATCGCGCTTCAGAATGCCTCGAATTAAATCCTGCACGTCCAGCGAAAAGTAGCTGGGCATCGCATAATCGACATTGACGATTTTGCGCTGCACCACGGCTTCCGAATCGTCATCAAATGGCAATTCGCCTGCAAGTAGCGTGTACAGGATCACACCCAGTGACCAGAGATCCGTCTCTGGCCCTGTGTACTTTTCCCGCAGGATCATCTCTAATTCCCCCCAAAAAAAATTGATTAGAGTTCGTTGCCTTGTCTCACACACACACCCCCCCTAATTTTTTTGTTTCCCCTCCCTCTGTTTGTGTCACCATTAATAATAAATTTCTTACCTGGGGCGGAATAGGCCAAACTCCCACAAAAGGTATCAAGCAGCTGCTTTTGGTCGGCAAAGCGCGCAAAGCCAAAGTCGGCGACCTTGCAATTATCGTTGGCGTCCAGCAGGATGTTTTCCAGCTTGAGGTCGCGATGCACAATGCCTAGGCGGTGACATGCGGCCACGGCGGACGTCAACTGGTGAAAATACCGCTGTGCAAGCGCTTCTTCAAAGCGGCCCGTCGCCGTCAGCAAGTCAAACAGCTCGCCATTGGGGCAATACTCGGCAAACAAATAAATGGCCGTCTCCGTGGGCATGATCTCGTAGATGCGCACAATGTTTGGGTGCTCCAATTGCCGATGATGGTGGATTTCACGCGCAATCAGCGAGGCGTGCTGCTTGCTGATCTTTTTCACAGCAACAGGCTGCCCCGTCAGCTTATGTGCACCAAGCTTAACTTTGCCGTAGCTTCCCTATTTGTGTAAAAACTGATGAGTCTACCCAAAATCATGGAAAATAAAGGAGGTGGCCCCCCTCTCTCTCTTTTTTTTTTAGTCCGCGCCGCGCGCGCGTGCCCCAATTTTTGCCTCTGGTCTCTTCTGAGGTCATCAATTGGGTGGCCCTTCCTCGTCTTTTTTGCTCCTCTTCTTGCCTCCTCCTCTTTCCCTCTCCCCCCCCCTTTTTCTCCTTTTTTTGATAATGATGGATGATCACGACTCATCCCATGGGCTGGCTCATCATCCACTTACGTGGCCAATGGTCTCACCGACCGTGTAGCAGCCGACAGACGTGATTTCGTGCGACGACAATTCCTTGAGCAGGTCGTTGTAATCAGCAGCCAACTAGAAAAAAAAATGTCAGTCATCCCACGTTGGATCATGGAAATCGACGTGTTTTTTTTTTGTCGCCAGTTTCGCTTTGTTTTTTTTTTTTACTTTGGCTTTGAGGTTGTGTGTGCTGGAACGTTTCGAATACGACATGATGGAAAAAGAATGGCAAGAGAGAAAATACAAAGAGTGGAAAGCGTATCAAAGGAATGGGAAGGGGGGATGAGACACACGCTGGCAACAACGGGCACTCAAAAATAACAAGGGTATGGTACGAGAGAGGGAAAAAGAGAGAGGATGGAGCGAGACGTCGAGAAAAGTGTACCAAAAATAAAAATTTGTTGTTCTGGTCTGTTTTTTGATTGTCGAGGCGAATGGCTGGAACAAGAAAAAGCAAAAAGAACAATAAAAAGAATTGGGATGTGTCTGTGTTGTAGTTGCTGCTTAGTGAGGTGCCATGAAAGAAGGAATGCGAGACAAGTTAGCAACGAAAAAAAGCGGCTAATAAAAAAAAGGGGGAGGGCGAGAACAGGGAAGAAGAAAAGAAAAAAAAAAAAAAAAAAGAGCGAGCGTCAAGTGGGAAGGGGAGGAGAGGAAGGGGAAGTGAATGAAGAAGGGGGGAGAGAGGGACGAAGGGGAAGTTGGGCAAACGGGAGGAGCAAAGAAAAAGAAAAAGGAAAAAAAAAAAAAGAGGAAAAAAAGCAAAAAATTGGGCGGCCTTGTCATTGTTTCGAAAAAGGGAGCCCTTCGCGTGTGATCGCCCCGTTTCGCTTTGCTGCCCATTGATGAGGTCAATGTGACACAACCTATTCAAAGCACACGTTACACCGGCAACACAAGCCAACCTTGCCTTGGCCCTGAACCAACAACATCCAACTTTCCATTCGTGCAACAAGCACCTTTATTTAGGCCCAAAGCCGACAACCCTAAAAAGGCCCCCATTCATCAGCCGCGACGCTTTCCCACCCCAAGCCAAAAAAAAAAAAAAAATCGCGTTCGACGTCCATGCAAAGGCTGCATTCAAGTGCGCCTCGTTTCCCCCCCCCCCAAAAGCCCGCGCCGATCACTCAAATTGAATTAAAATACACTATCCTGCTCGCCACTCCCTCGTTGGCTAGGCTCAAATGAGGTCAAATGGGCGGAGATGAACAGCCTTTTTGCAACGCTCACCAGCGCGCTAATTTCCCGCATCGGCGTTTCTTACCCCTTTTTTTTTTTACAATTTCGTGATGCACCATCATGTCATCCAGCGCCTGTCTCCGCCGTGCGCACGCGCCGCACACTCTTTTTTTTTTTTTACCCTTGGTCCGCAGCCAGTTTTCTTTTTTTTTTGATTTGTCGTTGATATCATGTTGATTGTTCAATTTCATTGTGCTGCTGATTGCTCAAGGACAATCCTTGGCCCAGAGACGATCCAACCTGGATCCAGCAAGAATGACATAAGCGCGCCATCATCGTCTAGATCAATACATCAAAACAAAACAAAAAAATCAAGTCAATGACGTCTCGGTCACAACTGTCATGTTACAGGTTTGGAAGATCCGTGTTCCATGCGCATCTGTGCCGGTTTTCTGCTGCATGCAGATCGGCATTGGCGGGATGAACATTGAGAGAAGGAGAGAGCCACGTGGCCCCCCGTCCATGTTGATACCTGAGCAAAATGGCGTCATGGCGCCCTCAGATGGTAGTGGGCAGCACCAGGTCACGCTTCCGGCAGGGACAAGACGACAGTATCACCGTATCTAGCGAGATCATCAGCAGGTGATCGAAGTGCGTACCAAACGTCATTAATATTGAAAAAAATGGCCATTCTCATGATTTTGACCGTCCCACTCGCTTGGTTTCCCGGTGACGACACCGACATCGCGTGTCGATCGATCTCAACGAACAATGAAAAAGGGGACCATCGCCGCGCAAGCATCAGATGACACCGACAAGCAAGTCGTCAAACTGCTGATCATGCTTGCAAGTCGCGGAATTTGTGATGGAGCTCGTTCAATACAGTATCAGAACATAAATTCTTGCCTATGATACTGTATCATATCATAAAACTCACCAATGAAAAAGGGGACCATCGCCGCGCAAGCATCAGATGACACCGACAAGCAAGTCGTCAAACTGCTGATCATGCTTGCAAGTCGCGGAATTTGTGATGGAGCTCGTTCAATACAGTATCAGAACATAAATTCTTGCCTATGATACTGTATCATATCATAAAACTCACGGAGACCAAGCGTTTTTTGACATGCGGCGAATCGATCAATTCGTGTTCATCAGCGAATTACAATCGAGCCCATTGAAATTGATCAAAATGCATTTTTCACATCGTTGCGTGTGATCCAGTTCGCTTGGCAGCATGCATTATCAGTAGGTAACTAGGTATGCATCAAGACCCTCTTGAAAGGAACCGAATGTATGTCCAGCATTAAAATTTTAAGCTTAAAGAACCAGTTTTTCGCGATTTTTTGCATTTTGCATATGATATCCTGCTGTATTTTTCTTGTTTAATTATTACGGTAGTTTATTACTCATGAAATGCAGTTCAACCGCATAAAGCACCAGATTTGCCACTTTAAACTAAGCACTCCTCCGCCGCTTAAATAAAGTTGCAAGGTGTTAAACGCCAAAGTTTATTACCGCTTGAAAACAAAATGCGACCAGCAGTGTGATTGAGGATGATGTGTCAACAGCATAAAACTGATCACTTTTCCGTGAGAAATGGAGCACATACAAAGCCACCAGCAGTTTCCATCTGTGCAGCACTTGGATGCACAAGATGGACCGAGTTTGCTCTTCTTTTGCAAAAGGATACGGTAAAGTGCTTTTTCTCATTTTCTCTTGCCTGGCGTGCCTCCAGAAATTTTTTTACAGCCTACCTGCCCGACGATGAAAAACGTGTCACGGCATAAACGAACTACGGTGCAGCAGTGCTCAAGACGACGGACCCGCCCGATTTTTTTTGAACTCGAAAATGCCAAAAACCTCTTATTTGTACAGTACTGTACAGTATTATTTTGCATTCATCTCGCCATCTGCTTGGAGCTTGGTTGATCCCGCTTAAAAACAGCTGCATCGCGTTCAGCACAAAATTTGCAACTAACGAAAAAGCTTAAAACCCCAAAGCGCTACGATCACTTTTGAAAATTCAGGGGTCACTCAGGGGTCACTCAGGGGTCACAAATTTCAATCTCAGAAAATGCCAAATTTGGATTTTTCAAACTCCGAGTGATCAATGCATTCCAAACAGGTAACTTCGACAAGATGCGATTGGCAGGCAAAATGACAGGTCGCCTCATCACCTTGCTTACCGTACTGTACGTAAAAAAAAAGCCCAAAGAGTGACGCATGAACGGCGATCGACTGAGAAATGTGCCTACTTTGGTCAAGATTTTTTTTGCAAAAAATTTAAGGGTTGACACTTCCAAATTAAGGTGCGTAAACTGTAAATTGCATGGATTTTTTATTTTTTATTTTTTTTTATTTTTTTATTTTGTATCATGCATTTTTTTGTGGTGGGCACGTGGACTGATGAGTGGTTGGGCTGCTGCAGGCAGCCTGTTGAAATGACCGATGCAAAAAGTTAAACCCAACCGAAGCTAGCGCACTGCAGCAAGAAAGTTACTGTATCCCATTAGATGTTTTGCGCCCTTGTTTGTTAGTAAAACTGAAGTACCGGTATCATACCGTATGTTGTACTGTTGTACCGGTGGTACTGTATGTCCAATCTGTTGCCGAGAACTTGCTTGCTTGGAAGCAAGTTGAAAAATTTTGCAATGTTTGACCTGCTTTCACATACAAGAAGCGTACAGAGGAGGCCACGCATTGGCGAAACAAACATCATTCCAGAAATGACGTCCAAGCGTGTCGCCTTCGAATGTACTGTACCAGCATTTTCATCCTGATTCACAACGTGGTACTGTATTTTGACTTTCGAGAAGAGCCACTGCTGAATTACTGTATTTATTTGTGAAAATAAATGTCGATATTTTGGATTCATCAACAGCGACTCAAGTACTGACAAATCTTCTGCAATACACTATCATAAAAAGGGAGTTGACATGACGACGGATCGCGAGAAGAAAGCGATCATTATTAAAAATTTAGAAACTTGAGTTACAGTAGGTACAGTACTACAGTACCTACTGTATTATTTCTCGACCAGTTTTGGTTGTTGCACGCCAGTAGTGAAACTGGTCTCATTCGAAAGAGAATCTACAGTATGATATCATACAAATTCTGCATGTTTTGTCACTGCAACTAGCTTGTGCTCGTGGTGGATCACCTTACAGTAAGTAGCTTGTTCCTTCATTCTCGAAAAAATTGGAGTTGACGGCATTGCTGGGCTGGAACAAAATGTCTGCCGTGCGCGTTTCAAACCACTTGCAACTAGTTTTCAGACTGATCGAATGGCAAGTTGACGCGCCAGGGTCGAAGAAATTGTCAATTTCTGGAGAAATATCGATTTTCTCATCAGCATCCACCAGATTATTATGATAACCTCCTCCTCTTTCGAGATTCGCTCGGCGGCGCGTATTATTGAAGGTACAAAAAGTCGTGGATGCAATTGAACTTTGTAAAATCTTCTTATTTTTTATATTTTATTATACTGTATGACGACTGATGAGAGGGGTTACAGTAAACCACCAAGGGAAAAAGATAAAAAACGGGGGCTACAGTGATTGGAACGAAAGCATATACTGTAAAGAGCCCGTGCGTGTTTGCTGCGGTGATGATGAGTTAAGAGGAGGGCACGACAAACAAGTTTTTCAGCTCAGCGTCTGTAAAAGCGGTGTCAGGATTGGCGTGGGGCAGCAGCGTGCGGATCATCAAAGGTAGAATTCGGCCATGCCGGTTCTCTTCACCCTGGCTGTATTCGTAGCCCCAGTTTGTCAGGCTGGCGGGGCGCATCTCTTGGGACAAGATGCGATCTAGAAAGAAAACACATGTAATAAAAAAAGGAGAAAAGAGAGAAATGTTAAGCTGCGTCGTGTCCTTCGTCCTTTGCACCCTGTTCATACCGTTTCGCAGCAGATTCACAGCGTCGCTGATGATGGCGCGGCCAAAAGTGTAGGGTAGTCGCAACCCGGTGACCTTTGCGCGCTCGACCATGGAGCCGGCGTAGAGCTCAACATTGTCGGGTGTGCCATAGAGATCCTTGAGCGCCTGCTGTACCTCAAGCTTCTCGGAAAAGTCCTCAAATGACGTCAACGGCGTCAACTTGAGATATTTGCGGAATTCGTTGAAACTGCAGCAACCCAGATCACGCGCTTGCTGAATGCCCGCGCACTCAATGAGCTCAAAGGCTGCAGGTGTGTTGCGGCCATTGCTAAAAAAGAAAAAGGGAGTGAGAAACGCGTTGGGTCGCGCTTTTTTTTCGACGCGTCTTTTTTTTTTTTCTCAGCCCACTTACCCCAATTCAGACGCGACCTGTTCATGGGCGTCGCGCAAGATCTTGTAGAGATCCTGGTCAGCGAATTCGCCGGTCTCGGTGTTGCGGTGAGCGCCAAGGAGAGGCAGGCCCTTGGCAAGCTCCTTGTCGGATGCCTCTGTAAAATGCTTGTTGTAAGCGGGCAGCAGGTTCTCAAAGATGCTCTGGTCGGTGCCTGTGGCGTCAGTGGCGTTCTGTTGATTTACCAACGCAATGGATGCATCATACGCTAGCTCCTTGCTCAATTTTTCCATGACGTCGGCAAGCCATTTACTGTCCTGTTTGCCCAGGGCTGCGTGCCAGCGGTAGACGATGTTGAACTCGATCGACACCTGGTTGCCATAGATGGGCGTCGATGACGTCATGAGCGGATCAAGCACAAAGTCCGAATCTTGCGACGTACCAATAACGGTGCGGACGTAATCATGAACAACGACATTGATAAAGCTAAGCGCACCCGCAAAAAAAAAAAAAAAAAAAAGAGTAAGGTGAGCTTGCGCTATTGCAAAAGAGTGACACGAGCTGCATTGCAGCCATAACATTGGCACCATTGATGCAAGCGACCCGCCCTTTTTTTTTTTTTTTTTTTTTACCATGCATTATTCACGAGTCGGGCCGTTTGGAACAGTTCTTCATCGAGGTCTTTTTCGTCCTTGAGGCGGTTGCGGGGACCCACGGTGAAACGGCCATTCTCGTTCTTTTCGAGCAACGTTTTTGCAATGTAATTGTGGTTGCGCGAGAAGAGGATCAATAGCGCGCCCACGCCGGGCGGCTGGATAATGAGACGCTTGTCAAACCATTGGTCCGGTTTGAGCATGCCTCTCTTCATTTGGCGCACCGACTCTTGATCTGTGCGATTGAAGCCATACAGCAAGGATCTATTTTTTTTTTTTAAAAAAA
The DNA here is from genome assembly GCA_025201375.1 of Gongronella butleri. NCBI lineage: Eukaryota > Fungi > Mucoromycota > Mucoromycetes > Mucorales > Cunninghamellaceae > Gongronella > Gongronella butleri. The sequence goes on along the minus strand of JAIWZP010000026.1, from coordinate 117,922 downwards.
AATGAAGGGATTGAGTCATTGCTTCTCTTCTTTTTCTTTTTCATGCATACAAATCCAAGTAGCTGGTGGTAAGGTTGCGCTCTGGGTTCTTGCGGTCCGTGTAAAAGAGATCGTGGGTAATGATAATGGCCAGGTAAAAGAGGAGCATGTTGACACCGGACTTGTGCGTGTTGAATTGGTCGTCAGGGCGCTTCATCAAGCGTTCAAAAACTTCCTCGGGTTTCGGTAGCCTGTCATAGACGGGGGCGGTGGACGACACGGTGCGCGCATAATTAGTCCCTGCGCGGCCCTAATTTGTGTCACCGGAAAAAGATAGTTAAAATTGTTAACGCGACAATGACCAAGGTTTCTTCATGATTTGTCTTTGGAGTCACGCGCGCCACATCGTGGTCGTTCTTTTTTTTTTTCGCCCTTTTTCTTGCTTCTCAAAGCCGACTCTTACCACATTGGGAATCACGATACTGTTACCACTGCCATCAGCCGATCGGAATTGCTGGCCCACGTAATTGCCAAAGGGCTTTTTGATGTCATCCTAAAAAAAAAATAAAAATAAATATAAAAAAAAGAGCAGGCGAGAAAAAGAGAAAGAAAAAAGCGCGTCAGCTGAGCTTCAACGCGTCGCGGCTTCCCTTTTTTTCAATCACGATCAATGCTCACGTACGTGGAAGCCTTGCACCAATGGCCCGGTCACAGCGTCCTGCAACTCCTTGTACGCAGGACCCAGGTTATCGAGGACATTGATCACAGCTTCAAACGTGTTGTTGCGATCATTGAGAGGCGCGTTTTCGCCGAGTAATCTGCGAATATGCAAAAAAAAGAGCAATTGAGATTTCGAGACGCGACAAATGAGCCATTGGCAGCGTTGTGAGAGTTTGCGGTGCCCTCCTTGTTTGTTCTCCTTGTCTATTCATACACATTCTTTTGTTTTCATCCAATTCGTACCTCTCCACGAGCCCTCGGAAGAGGACAAGCTGCTGCATGTAGGGCAGCCCTAGGACCTCTTCGATGGCGGAGGTTTTTTCCGTTGAGATGCCAAAATGTTTCTTAAGATTCATGATGAATGCCTGCACATCCCAAGCGGAACCGGTGGGCTCGCTCGACGGCGTCGGCGCCAGCGACGGGCTATTTCCTTGACGGAATTGCACCACCAGATGCTTCAGAGCATTGACCAGGCCATCCGCGCCGCCTTCCTTCTCAATTTCGGCAATCTTGCCGCGGATTTTGTCATGCTCCTGGAGTATGCTCATGAATGGGCTATTGGCGCCCACCTAAATGTTAAACAATAAAAAAAGAACGCAATTAAAGAGACCTGTCGCAAGAAATGACGCCTCGTTTCATTGTCATCTTCCCACACGTGCACGCACATGCGCTCACTGTGATCATGCAGGCACGTCCTATAGCCAATATGGCGACGTACCTGAAAAGGGGACGGCGGCTTGCTTCCTTGGGGTGTATACATGATGAAAATATCAAGTTTTGAACAGAATGGAAACAAAAGTATTAAAAATGGCGACCATGGACGCTTTATACCCGATTGTCGCCCCCTAGGGTGAGGTAACGGTCACTATGAGCAAGTCCTTGGCCGAGCCTGGCATTGTCAGCAGGGATGACTTCGAAAACAAGAGATAGGGATCGCCGCATCTCGCTTTTTTTTTTTTTTTTTATTTTTTTTAAGAGGTGGAATCCTGCTGAGGCTGCATACGCGTTTGTAAGTGTCCCAGTTCCATATGACAGGTTCGCCCGCATTCTTTTTCTTCTTTTTTCTTCTTTTTCTTTCTTTTCCCGACTACGAAAACAAAAGATAGCATCGCCGTGTCGTGGTTTTTTTTTTTTTTTAAGAGGTGGAATCCTGCTGAGTCTGCATACGCGTTTATGTGTGTCCCTGTGCCATATGAACGGGCCGCCCGCATTCTTTTCCTTCTTTTTTCTTTCTTTTTCTTTCGTTTTCTTCTTTTTATTTCCTTTCTTTCTTTTCCCGACTGCGAAAACAAGAGATTGCGATTGCCGCACATCGCTTTTTATTTTAAGAGGTGGAATCATGCTGAGGCTGCGTACGTCCCTGTGCCATACGACAGGGCCGCCCGCATTCTTTCCTTCTTTTTCCATCTTTATTTTTCGCCTACCTGACAAGTCGTTTATAAACTCTGAGAACTATTGCCTGTAAATCGGAGGCAGGGCGCTGGGCCATTAAGTATGGACGGGTGACACGAGAACAAAGAAATAAAAAATGAAAAAGGTGGTTGGGGGGAGAAAGTGAAGGAGTAAGTGAAAAGAGATGCAACACTGCGCCAGTCGGAAATTGATATCTGCACCACCCTTCTTCCTTATTTTTTCGATTTCCGCCATGCTTGCCCGCGTGCAGCGTGGCCAAGTGCTTGCAAGTGACGCATGCGCTCTTTTCTTGCCATTGCAACGATTTTTGCAGAAAAAAAATGCAACGAGGGGCATTCAAATTTATTGTGCAAAACAACCAATCCAGTATTGACAAAAAAATGGGTTGTTTTGACTCGTTTTTGGTCAAAAAACCGATCGCATCCTACTAGCCATTCAGCCCCGAAGCTTCCTGGATACACCAAGGAGGGGGAGCCTTGGCGACGTGTCATTACGCGTTGTATTTTTCTCAGAGGCCAGTTGATCACAGCTCAACTAGCTAAAGATGGCAAAAAAGGGTAAAATGGTTGGGTTTTTCTGATTTTCTCCACGTTTGGCTGTATTGTGCTCCTTGACTCCCGACATGCAAAACTGGACTCTTTTTAATGGTGCATGTTGATCATGTTTCCGGTCGTTTGGCTTGCGCGTGTCATTGTACAAATGAGCGAAAATACGCGTATTATTTTATTTTTGCTTTTTTTTTTCAGCCTTACATATGGACATGAAATTCGAGTCTAATTTTTTTTTATCTTTTGCGTCCATTAAGCAATACAATACAACTACCATTTATGCGCAGGCTAATATTCCCGGATCATACTGTAATACAATATATTCAACAATTTTGGTTTTTGTCGATCATCTTCATTTCTCATACAATAATGAAAGCCTTTTAACTTCGTATTGCTTTTAATGCCTGCAAAGGACAACCGGTTCAAATTTGACAGAAATCGGATCACTGTTGCGAGAGCAATCTCGAGTTTAAACGCTTTGAAATTAAGAAAGACCCATTGCCAAGCAATACGTGATCCAATACGCATCAAACTAATTCCAGACGCATTGAGCTTGTGTTACCGGTGGATGCTGTGCCTTCGAACTGGCGATCGATCACGCCGTTGTCGAGAAATTTTCAATTCAAACGATTTTATTGTATTTTAGCTTTTTGTCCATCCTTTTACAATTTACCAGGAAAAAAGATGTTTGTACATTTGATTTACATGCTTTCTCTTTCAAATGAGCCTACTCTGAGCGCGCTGCTGCCACTGGATGACGCGCAACGTCCATTTTCAAAAACAACAAATTTTCCAAGGGGTGCAGTCGACCTCGGGAAAATGGTGAAGTTTTAGTCGCCCGACCGCCACACCAATCTCATGATAGGATGAACGGCCTCTCATTTTCGATAAAAAAAGCATAAAAACTTTGAGGTCCATTGGCTGGTTGTCGCGTAAAATGCCATTTGTCCCGTATTTTCGCAACGAGACTATCTTTACAAAAGTGCCTGTATCTTGATGAAACACGCACCATCAGCAAGAGCATGGCTCGCTGCGTATGGAGCCATTGGTGATCTCTAAAAAAGTGACAAATTTGGGCATGTTCGACGCGGTTTTAGATTCATAGACAATTTCGACGCGTGAAAAAGCACGTCAAGCGTCGAGCGCCACGCGTCTGTTCCTTTTCAAATCCATGCACCTGGTGTCCGTCTTGCTATTGGACGCATTGGCGCGGCACTATCAGCGCGTTTTCCCCGTGCAATTCGCTGTTGAAATTTAATCCAAAATCACCGATTGCTTGCCAACGAGCCATTGAACCAATCTCCTTTTTGTCGTTTTTCGTGGTTTCTTCATGTGCTTCATCTTGTGTGCGAGTTTGGCGTAATTCTGGGAACCCAAATTTTCGATTTTGGTTTTGGACGCTCGCCATGACTAAATATTGATTTGCTGATGGCGAGCTCCAATGACGAGTGATATGCTTGCGTGTCGCGTCTCGATTAGATTTCCAGCGCGCCGTTTCACGATGGGATGCCTTTCAGGTCGTTGCAGTGTCTCGTTGGTGAGCTGCCATGATCATTTCTCCTAAAAATGATGCTTGTCTAAGTAATTCTCATTCAACGTGTCCCTAGAGTACTCAGATTTACAAGGGTGGGTACTTTTGGCACAGGGCTTCTTCCACATCCACATTTTGTCGGCCATGGGCTAGTGGCATCCGAGGATGCCATCCTCGGATGCGTTTTTGGTTTTCTGCTTTTCGATGTTGCGGGGCAACGCGGACTTTCAATTGGCCCGGCGCAGAAAAAAAAAATAAAGCATTCAAGCAAGTTTCAAACTTGCCCCTCCTTTCTTTTTTTATCTTCTTTTATTCAAAAGCCATGACGACCCTTTTTCTTTCTCGTTTGGGCCGCACACTGCCGTCCCGGGCGAGACTGTTGCACACATCAAGATATGCGCTGTCTGCTGCGAAGCCTGCGGTGGATGCGGCGCCGTCTGGGCCGCCACCGTCGGCGGCCGCGGCGCACGACGACGGGCCGGGCGATCAGGATGCTGTCACTTTGCCCAAAAGCATACCAAAGACGGCCAACAACAACACCAAGACGACGCCGTCCAAGGGCCGGAAATCCAAAAAGGCCAAGCGCGGGCCACCATTCATACCTGGTATAAACCCAAAAAAAAAAAAAAAAAAGCAGAAAAGGGGAGCACTCACACTTTTCTGTTGGTTTTAAAAAGAGTCGTTTTTGATCCACAACATTCTGCGACACGATGCGCTTGCGACGGTAGCGCTTGATCCTGCGTACCAGTTTCCCGAGTCGCTGTGGCAGGAGCTGAAATACAGTGTGCACGCAGGTCTTGCGCCAAAGGCAGCATTGGCGGCATTTGACCATTCAGACCACCTGGTGCTGACGATCCCAAAAGCAGGCGCCACGTACCTGCAAGATACCCTTGCTCGTCAGCTCGCCACATCGGCAAAAGCCGACCTCGTCATCTTTGACGCGCAAGATTTCGTCTCGCTCGCCCAGGACAATGCCACTGAGGGTAAACCATTCATGCCAAAAAAAAAAAAAAAAGGAATTGGGATGGAATTGGGACGGAATTGAAGACGCGCAGGTTGCTCAAATTCTCTTTTTTTTTTTTTTTTTCTTTTTTTTTGCCTAGCAATGACGCTTTTGCCTGCGATGACCAAGGGTGTTTCGAATCAATCGACGATTTTGTTTCAGCCGCAGGCGTCGGACGAGGAGGAAGGTTGGGAAATGCAGGCGAATATCCTGTGGTTACTTGAAAACGGCGGCGGGTCGAGCAAAGAGAAGCGCAAAGTGATTGATCTCATGACGGACCGGATGCTTGCTCGGTTCAGCCATGTGTTTCGCAAGGCGATCCTGCACCACAGCGGCAGTGAGGGCCAAGATGGGCGGCGGCCCACGCGTGCGATTGTGTATCTACGCGACTATGGCGACATGCACGACGCGTTTGGCACGCTGATGCTGAAATCCCTGGTGATGGCGATTGATGATTTGCGCAAGCAGGACCACGCGGTCATGGTGTTTGCAGGCCACTCTCCGTCGCTGACGCGTGCGAAAAAGAGCCGTCAGCACCGGGCCATGCACGACGTAGTGGTGGGCGGCATGGGGGACGAAGGCGACGATGAAGACGACGACGACGAAGACAATGACAACGACTTTGACCATGAGCACAACATCAGTGGTCGCGACAATGACTACGCGTCGCGGCATGGAGGACAATTTCCGCTTTCGATGATGCCATTGCCAAAGTTGCCGCCCATGATGCATGGGATGAAATGCATCGAATTGGACATGCCGCTGGCAGCTGGTGTGGAGCAGCAATTTGCCAAGGACGCGTCCAAGCGTGTGGGTGAGATCAATGCGCGTCAGCTGGGGATGATGCTGCAGCACAAGCGCGTCGTTGGGATGCAGCCCTGGGCAATGTCGGATGCGATTTATCAATTGGACGGCATTCGCGACGCGTTGTGGTCGCCACAGGACATTGACCGCCGCGTCACCGTGGCCATGGGCCGTGCCATCCAGGACAATCGCGACCATCTCCTCCCCATCGACTTTGCACAAGCACATGCCATTGTCAAGGCAAATGCACAGCCCATCACGCCAAATCCGCCAAACTCACACACAAACACACCCCCACTTTCACGCTTCGCCGCCCCCAATGGCCAATTAGACTTGGACAGGCTAAAGAGGGCATGCTCCAGCTACGAGTCGCGCCTCCTCAGCCGCATTGTCGACCCAGGTAACCCAGAAAAAAAAAAAAAAAAGAAAAGAAAACTCAAAAGATCCCTGCCCCCTTTTTTTCATCCCCGCCCCTCCAGCCAAGGTGCATGGCAGCTTTCACGATATCCGCGCGCCCGCAACCACCATTGAAACGCTGCAGACCTTGATTTCGCTGCCACTGCAGCGCCCGGACCTGTTTCAGCACGGGATCCTGAAGCGCAATGCGATCCATGGCGTCCTGCTCTTTGGCCCACCCGGCACGGGCAAGACCATGCTTGCCAAGGCCGTTGCCAAAGAGAGTGGCAGCCGCATGCTTGAGATCCAGGCCAGCGACATGTAAGTTTTTGTGGTAAATGTGGATCCTTTTTCATGGACTAAATCTTTTTTCTTTTTTTTTTTTTTTTTTGCAAGCTATGAGATGTATGTTGGTGAAGGTGAAAAGAACGTCAAGGTAAGAAAAAATGACGAGAGCAGCGGTTGTCAAATAAGCTTTTAACCTTGTTTTTCTTTTCACCCCCCCCATCTTTTTGCAGGCTATTTTCTCGCTGGCCCGCAAGATTTCGCCGTGCGTCATCTTCATTGATGAGGTGGACAGTGTGATGAACCGCCGGCAATCCGACACGACGTCCAATGCACACCGTGAGATCATCAACCAGATGATGGTCGAATGGGATGGACTCTCGAGCAACAGTAAGAGAAAAACACACACACACACGCGTCGCGCGCTTCAAAAACGCTCAATGGCACTCTTTGCCCCCTCTTTTTTTTTTTATTGCTAGATCAAGGCGTTGTTGTGATGGCAGCCACGAATCGGCCCTTTGATTTGGATGATGCTGTGTTACGTCGGATGCCTCGGCGCGTCCTAGGTAAAAGAAATCCGCCCCCTTTTTTTTGTCATTGCATGACGTGCTGACCTTTGTTTTTCTTTTTTTTTTTTGCATGATTTTTATTTTTCTCTCTCTCTTTTTTATTTTTCTCCTATTCCGTGACGCTATTCAGTGGATTTGCCAAAGCAAGAGGACCGCGCGGCGATTCTGCGGATGCTCCTTGCGGACGAGCAGCATGATGTGTCGATTGAACAGCTTGCGCAAGCCACGGAGCACTATTCGGGCTCGGATCTCAAGAACGTGTGTATCACCGCGGCATTGAAATCGCTACAAGAGCAGTTACCCACGCTGCGCGACGACTCTCAGCAGCAGCAGCAACATGCGCCCCGCACCCTGACACAGCAGCATTTCGACCATGCGCTCAAATTGGTCCCTGCCAGCTCCTCGGACGAGATGCAATCACTGGTTGAAATTCGAAAGTGGGCCTTAAAGTACGGCGACGGTCATCAAAAGAAAAAACCCACCACCTTTGGCTTTCAATAAAAAAAGGTTTACTTTTTTTTTTTTGCACATCACATGGGCCTTTTTTTTTCGTCGCTCTGCCCTGACTCTCGTTGTTTTGGAACGGTGACACGAGATGCGCGGCTGGGTTTTAAGAGTGGAGAGGGGGCGGGTCGAGCGCAGGTGCTTATTTTTTCTTTTTGTTGCGTTTTTCCTCCCTTTCTTGCCCCGTCCCTCCTCTTTTTGTTTTTTTTCCTCTCTTCACAAGGACCACCCCCATAACCCTCTTTTATACCTTTTTCTCCCCTCTTTTTTTTTGCAAGCGTCCTAGGCCTCGATATACATATGGTAAGTGTCCCGATACAGGCAAAATGCACAAAAGTATTGAAAAAAAGGCAAGGCGCCTCGGGTGTGGACACATACACACGCACACATAGAACAAAAAGGAGAAGAGGGAAGCCCATTTTTTCATTTTTCCTTTGTTCTCTTTTTACAATTAGAATACCCCGCCGCCGGACGCCGATATTTCCAAAGTGGAGCCGTTCCCGTCTGTTTCGATGCCCTTGTTGCCGCCGCACCATGCGCCATTGTCGCCGGTGCCTCCGCCGCCGCCCACACGGCATCGGCGACATACGATCACGCGCCCAGATTCCGCGCTCGGGTTTCTGTCCGACTCGGACGACGGCGACGATGGTGAAAATGAATCGCGCGCGTTGGACCGTATGAGCGACATGCTGGCGAACCTGATCCAGGAAGCCAATGCCGCGGTCACACGGCCCGTGAGGCAGAAAAAGAAGAAAATCCCAGCATCAGCGCCGTTTTCCGCGTCCACATCGACGTTGGCCGCGTATGCGGCGCGAAAGACACCGATGCAGCCTACCAATCGCACCATCACGCCATCACGGTCGCTGTCGCGCATGCGGCCACGATCGATGCAGGCGCCAAAACAACAAGCCAATGCGTCGTCGGCCTCGTCGGCATCGGCGTCGACCCCGTCGTCGTCGTCGTCCCCAGCCTTGTTTTCGCCAAAAGACGAAAAGAGCCCTTTATCCTCGGACGATCCACTCATGGAGTCGTTTCGACGGCTGGATTCGTCCATGGCCGTGGTGGACTCGCTTGCGCGCGACTTGGCGTCGTCGTCAGATCACCATGAGCATGAGCCAATGGAAAGAAAAGCAGGATTGGCAGCGCCCTTGCCATTGTTGCTGCTTCCGTTGTTGCACATCCCACACGCCCTGATCACCACCGTCTTTGATACCCTGAATTTACCCGCGTCGACCGTGTCTGCATCGCCAGCCACCTCTGAATCGCTCACAGGCATGATGGCATGGGCTTTTTTCTTTACGCTTGCCAATGTGATCATCACATGGTCGCCTCGTGGCCACCCCACCCTCGCACCGGCCTCGCCAACCGCGTCTGCGTCCGTGCCCACCACCACGAGCACGTCATTGGTGATGCTGTCGTCGCGTGCACGCCGCTTGTCGCTGCCCGGCAGCTACCACCACGCCTTGGAAAGCAACGAAAATGTCATCGATGACGACCCATTGCCCGCCGCCAGCCACGACAACAACGTAAATCACGTAAATCACGTGTATCCCACGCCCGCAGGCAACATGCAGCGCGCGCGCCGCCCCGCACCCATCAATACATCGCTGTCCTTGTCGCGCAAACCTGTTTCATCCACGTCGTACACGCGCCGACACACGCGACGCGTCGTCCCCAGCCGGAAACGCGTCGCTCTGCCGTCGCGTGCTCCAATGCATCCTCCGGCGCTGCAGACCCCGGCCACACCCACGCCAACGTGCAAACGGCGTCATTCCATGTAGATTTTTATTTTCTATTTGTCATATACATATCTTTTTTCTTCTTTCTGCCTCGCTGTACAATAGTCTCTTCCATGCAATCAATTTTCAATAAAAAAAAAATGCAACGATGATTTTATTTTTACAAGGTACGTAGGGAAAAATACAGGGAGGATTTGCTTTTTTTTTTTTTTTTTCTAAAAAAAAAATGTCATCGTTCCTCTTCGTGGACGACGGCGAGGATGGATGTGTCTGTGGGTGATGTGGATGCGGAAACGTTCTGTTGTTGGCGTCGCCAGCGTCGGATGCTCTTTGACGTGCGGCCCATCTTATCCATGGACCCGTCTCGCCTGCTAGCCAGCCATTGCGACACGCTGCTGTTGCCGCTCTCGCTGGACGTGCGCGCCGCCAGTGCAACGTCATCATCATTGTCGTCGTCATCGTCCAGAGAGAGCCAGCTCTCCTTGTTGGTGCTGCGTTTTGCCGAGCTGTCGTCGTCATTTTCGCGATTTTCGTGATTTGAGGCTTCGGCGCCCGTTTGTTCTTCATCGTCCTCGTCGACTTCGAGCACACGCCATGGCACAGCATCCTCCATTTGATAGCACGAGGTCAATGGCCCCACAGACGCACTTGTCATCGATACGGGCGATGTGCATGTGATTTGGCTGCCGTCCGCAGGCGTCTTGGTGGCAAACAGCTCATGCATGTCATCTGGACTCAATGCAAGGCTTGTGGTGGACATGGGGATCGTCAATGGCGCGGGTGGGGGCGACACGGATCTCGGTAAAACGGGCAATGGCGGAGGAATCTCGTTTTTCTTCTCTTCCAAAGCGGTGGCGGCGCCAACGACCGACGCGCTCGATGGCGCGGCCGTGGTCAGTGTCGTGTGGCTCGTCGGTGCATCGTCCAGCATATGTGGCGAGCTAATGACAATCTTGGGGTACTCCTCATCATTGTACTTTTCAAGGATGCCCTGCCACAGATGCGGGTCCACAAGCACAAGCACAAGCATCAGCATGCCTCCGAGCCCCGGGCTCAGCCATGCCCACCATGCCATCCCTTGGTCCTTGCTACATTCAATGAAGGGGGGAGGAAAGGACGTCAGAACCTCCAATTGCTTTTTTTTCTTCTTTTTTTTCTTCTTTGTTTCTTTACTATTCGGTGGCATAGTACATCATGGCGGCCAGAATGGGGCCCATTTCAAGCACCAATGGGAGAACGAGATACAGCAGGTAGATGGTCGGCACGGTGTCGGCCGCAGGCTTCTTTTTTGATCGCGTGCACAGCAAATAGATGCAAACAGACACATTGGCAAGCAGACATGCACATTGTGGCACGGCAAACAATGCAAAGCTGCCTAATGCTGTCTCTGCAGATGCAACAAAAACAAATGCAAAAAAAAAGTGAGCAAAAAAAAAAAAAAAAAAAAAAAAAAAAGGAGCGGTTGTGTCACGCCCCATCCTATGATAGGTCCCCCAAAATAATGCCTTGCCGATCTTTTTTATTATATTTACCTGAGGAGAACCAGCACTCGGCATCAATGTCAGCCTTGTTGAGTGGCGCCGAAGCGCTGCCTAGGATGCCTGCCAAGACGATGGGGCCACTTTCAAGAGTAACAAGGAGCAAATGAGCACGAGATGGGCAAGCGAGCCAATTGGAAAAGATGGCCCCTTTTTCCAATGGAAGATCTCTCTCTCTCTCTTTCTTTTTCCCCTCCCCCCGCAACTCGATCTGAGAAAAAAACAAGGGGCTTACACGCAAATCCATGTCGGGAAACGGCGCGGCTGTATGAATAACAGGGCGAGTGTTGTTGTGAGCATGGTCGTTTGGTGCTGCATCCACACCATGAGGCTCTTTTTGATTTGACATGTGGGCTCCGGAACCATGGCAATGAATGCCAAGAGCGCGTAGCTGATGGTCAGGCACGCGATCGTGGTGAAAATCGCGCGTTGTTCCGTCCACAGGCGTGTCAGGCGCATAAATTGCACGCACAGGGCGCCTGTCGCTGCAATGATGGATACAGCATTGATGACAAGAATCACAAGGTATAAATCGGGGTTCATCATCATCACGGGTGGAAAATGTATACAAAGAAAGAAAGAAAAAAAAAAAAAAGAGAAAAACGACAGGGACAGGAAAAAAAAAGGACACAACAACAAACAAGTGGAGTGTGTTGTATTTATATTTCAATGTGATGGAGCCCATCATCTCATTTGTTATTGATGGGGAGAGGGGGGGTGCTTGCGCGCGCACAGTGCCAGGCCAAGAAAAAAAAAGACGGACACACATCAAAAAAAAAAGACGCACTTTTTTGTGTGCAAGATGCGATGCAGGAGCGCATGCTGGGCGCGCCATTTCCCCCAATCACAAGGCCATTTATTTAGTGCATCTGCGATCGTTCATTCCAAAAGAAAAGTGAGCCGATCTGCAATAAAAAAAAAAAAAAAAGGCGCTGGGTTTGCCCTTGGGCGTTTCATCCCATCCCGATGATCGCAAAAGAAAAAAAAAAAGATGGAGAAGCGGCTCCAACCACATGAATCATGCCTTTTTAAGGAAAACATGCCATGCCACGTTTCATCCCTCCGGCCGGTCACTTTAGGGCTCCCCCCCCATGGGCGCGTCTGTTTTTGACCAATTGCTGCGTTTTTTGTTTTGCACAAAACCTTTTTTTCCCGGGTTTTTTATTATTATTATTTTGTCACGGGCAAACGCGCCCATTGGTCTCTTTGTCTCATTTGTACACACGTCTTAGTTTTCTTGTTGGGTTGGGCATTTGGAACAATCGAAAAAAAGAAAGAATCGAAAAAAATCAAGGGCAGGGGCAAAGCAAGCTCTCCACACTATTTTTTGAAAGGTGATCACGCCACAATGAGGGAAAGGGTTGGCCCACCTCAATTGGAGGTGGATGATTGGTGTGCCGTTGTCACGGCGCGCCCAGTCGAGGCCCGGCGGATGTCAGAAACTCCGTCGCAATGCAATGCTTGAACATCTTTAGGTTGCCTGATTTGGGCGCGGCTGGCAAAAATCATCTCGTCCCCTGCGCTCGAAACGAGGCACCACAAGCACCTATCATCGGGCAGCTTTCCACAATTTCCTTTTTCCCTTGACTCCTGGAATGAGTTGAAGCAAACATAAAAGGGTCCTTTCCGTGCTTCCAATCTCTCTGTCTTCTTTTTTTTCCTTTTTTTTCCATCCCCGTTGTCTTTTGATCCTTTTTTTTTTATTCCATGCCTTGCCAACCACAACAGCAGCAGCAGCAACAGCACACGCAGCAGCCCGCCAAACCATGCCGGGACCTCGTGGATCTGCATGGATACGCCTTTTGTACAAGTTGTGGCGTCGACACGTCCATCTTCTCGCATGAAGATCATTGTCCCTTGGCTCGACGCAATTCCAATGGTTCCGCGGCTTAGCCACGCTTCTCTCTCTCTCTCTCTCTCTCTTTTTTTTTTTTTTTTTTTGGCGCGTGTAAAAAAATCACGCTCTCTTGCATCCATGCCATGGAAGAAACAAAAATTTACCAATTCATCTTTTATTTCCTATGCATTGTCCTTGTGTTTAGCCTCCTTGTCGTTTTCTCTCTTTTTCTATTGTTGCCCCCCTCTCTCTTCCTCAAGCATCCCTGACACCACTCCCCATCATACCAGATTTCAAGACATCATATTATCCCCCATCTTTCCATCACCCCCATTTCATGCTCTAATGTGTCCAAAATAATAAAAATTCCCCAGATTTTTCTCAATGGGGACGCGTGAGCTAGTTCTCTCTCACGCAGAATTTCTTTCAATCCATATCTTAAAAGTTCGCTTGACAAGGGTCAAAGAGGGGCCTGCGGCAGCGGCCCAGCACGTCTCCTTCTCGGATGGCATGGCATTCCTTTGCCGCCTTGTCAACCCTAATTTTTTTTTCCCAGGTGTGTGGAACCATCCAAACAGGGTAAAATAAGGATCAATGGAAAGTGCCGGAAAGTGCACGCGCAATTGCTCCTTTTTTTCTTTTTCTTCTTCCTTTCTCTTCTTTTCTTGCCCGCGGCAAGCCACCGGGTGTGTCCGCGTGGAAGCATGCCTCATGCATCAAGGATAAACAAAAAGGACAATGACAACGCGCGTCTGATCAGCAGGGACCGTTGCATGTATCGTTGTTTCTTGGCTTTTTTTTTTTTTACAAAGCAACAGCCATGCATGACATTGTTTCAATGGACCAACCCCATGTGCAAAGATGCAGCGTGACCCTGTCAGCTCATGCTGCGCATCCGCCTCATGGACACAGAAAGCCCTGTGGGTCCGCGTCAATGCCATTGGCGAGCCAAATGGCTCTTCGCTATCATCCTTGTGTTTTTTTTTTGGTGGTCTCGTCTCTTTTTTTTTTTTTTGCCATACGTCGTGCTACGGACCACACACTCCAGTCCCTCGGCAACTCGGGTCACCTTGAAATGAGGGGGGATAAAACTTTCTTTTTTTTTTCTGGCAATTTACCTACCGGAATGTCGCGGTATGGAGCATTCAATGGCCCGGATCGCTCATTTTGGGCAAACTGCGGCACGTTGCACGAATTGGCCACAAAAGCGGATTCAAACGCCGCGCCAATGCCAATAAAAGACACATGCAGGGCCGCAGTTTGCCTTTTTTTTTTCCATTTCTTCTCATCCGCTTTATTATTATTTTTTTGGAGATGGCTGAAGAAAAGGTCTTGATTACGGGCGCGACGGGGCGTATTGGACAGATGGTAGTGCGTGGGTGTCTTGCCAAGGACGTGCCGACCACTGTCTATGTGCGCAATTTGGAAAAATCGCGCGATATGTTTGGCGAGCACGCGCTTTTGACGCATGTGCATGGCGATTTGAAGGACGTGGATGCGTTTTCCGCTGCGGTGCGTGGGCACACACGCGTGTTTATTCTGTCGACAGAATTGCTTGCGTTGGCGGACATCAAGGAGCAATTGGCGCGTGCGGCTTATGACTCTGGTGTGCAACAGATTGTCGACATGTCGTCGAGGCTGGTGACGATGCCATGGCGCACGTCTGTCATTGGCGAGGCGCACAGGCTCGCCGAGGAGAAAATGTACGCGGTCGCATTGGAAAAAAAGGCGCATTTTGTCGCGGTGAGGCCGTCGCGGTTCATGTCCAACCAGCTGTTTCTGGACGCGCCGGCCATCAAGTCCAAGAACGCCATCATCGACCACTATGCGGGCGACGCACCCAACGAATGGATCAGCCCCAATGACATTGCCGACGTCATCACCACCATCCTCACCGACCCCGTCGCCAATCATGCCAATTTCGCCTACCAGCTCATTGGCGACTCCATCTCGGGCAACGAACGCGCCAAACTCTTCTCTCGCGCGCTTGGCAAAACAATCACGTACCAGGCCACCAATCCAAAGGACCAATTCGACTTGCTCACGTCGCGCGGCCACCCAGCACCCCTCGCATTTGACATTTGCGCACTTGCTCTCAACGAACCGCCCACTAACGTGGTCCCCATCCTGCTCGGCAGACCCAACGAGACAATGGAACAATGGATCAACAAGAACAAGCAGCATTTTGCCGATTAAATCAATATTCTTTCCAGATAAATAAAAAAAAAAAGATCTTGTGTCCATGCGACAATGGTGCGACATTTTGCGCGTAAAAATTGAAAATAGGATTACTTTGACCTCTTTTGTCCTTTTGTTGCGTCTCGTCGTTTGAACCTTTTTAATCGCATTTAGTTGTCTCTCGTAGTCGATCATATCATCAACTTTTTTGGGGGGGCCTCGCCCGCGTGTATTTTACAAAAACATGCTTTTTTTCCAAATTTGCTACTTGCAAGCCCTTGTGGCCAAGTTTTCGCATGTAAAATACGGTAGATCTAAATGAAATTGGGGGCCTGGCATAACGTGGTGCCGTCAGGATGGCATCTTTGCATGATTTCGACCATGACAACCACCCACTGTTGACCAAAAATAGGCCAATCCAGCCCATTGTAGCCAACGAGAAGCGGATCACGCGCACGCGCACAAACTCCAGCATCGCAACAAGTCTCCGCACAAGCCTATACAGTATTGTACAATGTGTTTTTATGAAGAGAAAATGAATCTTTTTTATTTGTTGTTCATTTTACATTATCAAAGAGGTCTATAGCTCCATACAAACACCGATTGAGGTGGCCCTGGCAGTCCTCTTGCGCTATCAGTGCAGCTGGTGGCGGTTGTCGTGGGGGGACTGGTATAGCAACTGCATTGATCCACTGTTTGTGGCGTTTGATGCGTGTTCAGGGAAATGTTGCTACTGATGCCGACGGAATAAGTGTCTGTTTTGTCCTTTAGGCCGGCAGCAATGCACATTTCGCGGCATTGATAGAGCGTGAGGACATCGTTGCTGTTTTGGGTCAGCATGGAAGCATACAAGTTGGGTGCGGAATTGTCATAGACAAAGCATCCTGCCCTTTCAAAAGTCTCTGTCGGCGCGTAAACCGTCGACATTTGTGTATCGGTGACAAGATCTCTCGTCGTGGTCAAGGTACTATGATAAAAAACGAAAAAGAAAAATGCGTGTGATTTCCTTGTCCGTTTCCAGCGCCAATTTGTGCGGCATTGTGCATGTTTTTTTTTTCTTTCTTTTTCATTCTCTTTTTTTTTCCCTCTTAATGGGACTTTTTTTTTGCTGCCCCCTTACGTTGATGTCGTGGTGGAAGCCCAGGAGGTCGTGCTGGATGACTCGATGTCCGTGCTTGTCACGGCGGTGGATTGGATCACGGTGCTTGACGTGGTGCTGGATGTTGTCTCGGTGTACACGGCCGCGCGGACCTTTGCAATCTTTGACTGCAATCCTTCAAGGAGCGCCTTGCGCTTGTTGCGCTGTGTCGTGCTCATGGCCGTGATTTGATCATTGAAGAGTTGTTCAAGCGTCTTGATCTGGTTCGCAGTCTGGTTGTTTTGATCCTTTTCATCCAACAAGTCGTCCAATTCGTCGCTCAGCATATTGAGAAGCAAGCTCGCCATGGCCTAGGGTGAGGGACATAAAATGAAAACAATTAGCAGTATGCAAGTTAAAAAGAATCAATTTGCGGGCGCGCATGGTTTACATCTGCCCTTTCGTCGCACGAGTCGTACTCTTCACCGTCGTCGCTGCTGTCATTATCATCATTGTCATCAGTGTCATCATTGTCCCCTATGACATGGTCATGACCTTCATTGACCTGCTTTTTTCCCTTGCGTTTCAAGCTTGTCTTGCTTTTAGCCTTTCTGTCCACCCCGACTGCGGCATGGCATTGAAGGATGGCTAGCGCCACTAAAAGCAAGATATACCACGTCGATACACGCATTTTTGAAGAAAAAACAACAAATTAAAACCAGAGGACAACGGCAAATGGGACTTGTGCAGCACGGAAATCAGACAATAGATCGAACGGCATTCAAATGGTATTCATAAAAAGGATACATTCTTCGGCCAAAAAAAAAAAATGGGAGAGAGACAGAATGAGAGACTGTAAATGGGTTGGCGAGTGCAACACGTCCTTTTTACAGGCTCCAATGGCAGTCAATTTTTAAATATATTTTTTTTTCTGCACGCAGCAGCGCGACTAGCAAAAGTAAAGACATTGACAGTAAATTGGGTGCATGCTCGACTTGCAAAAGACTGGCAAGGTTACCAAATCCCCAGATCGAAAATTGCAAACACTTGGGTCTTTTGAATTACACTGGAACATTTTACAAAAAAGTGAGCCCTCGTGGAGAAATCACAGAAATGGCAGAAAAGAGGGGCACTTTAAAGGCTCGTTGACACGTCAATCAATGTTTTTTCGATTTTACTTTCGCGCGCGAAATAGCTTGGTAGAAACGCGCTCTAGAACGGCACTGGCGCGTCCATTAGCAAGTTTTGCTCAAGACGCATCCATTGATGCACGTAGCGAGCCGATAGCACGTATGAGGCGCGATTTATCACGCGTCCAAACTGGCCCAACATGGACCATCGTAGCGACTATATGAAAATCACCATTGCGAGCCATCCAGTGGCTGCAGGGCCACAAATGCGGGCTCATTTGAACGAGCCATGTGTGGGTGTCTGTTGTTCAATGGAGCGGGTTTCTTAAAAGGCTAGCCCTTTTCATCGACAAGCAACAAAAATGCAACAAAAAGCATCCATTGCAATTTTTTCAACAAAGCAGCTGATCCATGATCCGCTGTTACGGCACAGCATGCTGGAATCAGTTGATTTAGAGTGACTGCAACAAGTTTCCCAGCACGCGTGCGTCGATCGGAGGACGAAATTTCTAAAATCCGTTGCATATCGCGTTTTGCTGGCGCTGTTTCGTTGCGAACACTGTCAAATTCGGATCAATTGCTTTCTCGCATCTCTTTAGAGCATGGCCCAAAAGTGTGGAAGCTTGGTTTCACGCTGCAGGAGCCAAGGTGCAGGTTTAGCCAGTCGCAAAAAGCACCAGCACGAGGAATCCGCCGACTTCTGCCCTCCTTTGAGCCAGTTACACTTTCATCCACGCTGTTGCTTCCTGCCAAGCTCCTTGTTACTCGCACGACCCCTCTGATATGCCATATGTGTCGTTACAAATGGAGATAACTAAACCGCGCGTCGTTTGCTCACTTCCTTGGTTTTTTGACGGGCGAACATTAGGTAAGACGGTGTATTTTTGCGCTGTGGGACATGAGCATGATTGTCTCGGGAGCGATAAGGCACGAAAAAGTCGGGTCTCGTGGGTCGTGGCACAAAAAAATAACAAGAAAAAGCCTTGGTTTCTTGTCACTTGTGTCACGGCGCAAGGTGACGACATTGATGTGAGGGCCCAGGTTTGGAGTGGTAGGCTCGGCGTAAAACATCGGCTGCAGACTGAAATAAAACAAGGGGAGCGAAGCACGTCTTGAAACAATCATCAATTTGGAAAATTGATCCGAGGAAGCATGGCCTCCTTTTTCTTTTTCTTTTTTTCGCTTGAATGTCCATTTTCAAAACATGTCCGCTGCAATTAGGATGTAATTATGTACTGTTTTATTCACAAAAGTATGGGGAAGGGGGAGGGGGGCAGATTTTGGATGGAAAAGGAGGAAAATTTAGGAATGTATCATAGGGGGATGAGGGTGGCCAAAAGAGATGGCCTATGGAGAGCTTCCCTTTAGAGGTTGATGCTCTCCATGATGATGCCGGTGACTTGGTATGGGTCAATGTTGGAGGCGGGGCGACGATCTTCAAAGTAGCCCTTGCCTTCCTTGCCGACGTGGCGGGGAATGCGGATAGACGCGCCGCGGTTAGCGACACCGCTGCTGAACTGGGAAATGTGGCCCGTCTCGTGCGCACCTGAGGGATGAAGGGAAAAAAAAAAAAAGGTCATTCAACGCGTCCAAGTTTGCTCTTTTTCTATTGGGGGTAGGGCTTTTTTTTTTTTTTACCTGTGAGTCGTTGATCATTGTCCTCGCCATAGACGGCGATGTGTTCATTGTGGCGGAGCGAGAGCTTTTCAATAGCCTTTTGGATTTCGGCGAGGCCGCCTTCTTCGCGCATGGCGACGGTCGAGACATTTGTGTGGCAGCCAGCGCCGTTCCAGTCGCCCTTGATAGGTTTGGGGTGGATGGAGACGGAGATGCCAAAGTCCTCGGACACGCGCTCGAGCAGGTAGCGCGCGGCCCAGAGATCGTCGCCCATGGTGATGCCCTCGCAGGGGCCAACCTGGAATTCGAATTGGCCGGGGGCGACCTCGGCATTGACGCCCGAGATGTTGACGCCCGCATATAAGCACGCGCGATAGTGAGCCTCAACAATGTCGCGGCCAAAGATCTTGCCGGCGCCGACGCCACAATAGTACTTGCCTTGGGGCTCGGGGAAACCGTGCATGGGCCAGCCATAAGGCTTGTTGGTTTCGGGATCAAACAACATGTATTCTTGCTCAATGCCGAACCAAGGTCTCTGGTCGGCAAAGGCGGCCATCACCTTGGCACACGCGTGGCGGTGGTTGGTCTTGTGTGGCGTGCCGTCGTGGTTAAACAGCTCACAAATCGCAAACTTGTTATTGCCGCCGCGGAAAGGATCGCTGTACAGCGCCACGGGCTGCATCAACACATCTGAATCGTGACCTTCGGCTTGACCAGTCGACGACCCATCAAAATTCCACTCGGGAAGGTCGCTCGCCTTCTCGGGGACCTTGGTCACCGTCTTGGTCTTGCTGCGCAAGCACCCAACGGCATCAATCCACACATATTCGACTTGCACCTTGTCACCTTGAGCCAGATCAAGATACTTGGACAGAATGGAGGAATTGGACACGACAGCCATGATTAATAAAGATGCAAAAGAAGCAAAAAGGAAGGGGGGAAAAGGCGCTTTTTTTTATAAAAAAAAATAGAAGAAAAAAAAAAGGGGAGAGCGATGGAAAATGATCGAGGAAAAAACAGGCATTTATACGGGATGAGCCCTCCTGTCCACACACACACACACACACACAGGGAGGGGAGGCGCTCATCTGTTTGTTGCCAATGCCTTTTTTTGGCTGATAAGAGCGCGAGGAAAAAAAAAAAGAGCTCACTTATCAGCGAATATTGCCCCAATTGGCAATTCACATTCTCTTATCATCGTTATCAGACGGGGGTGCAGGAGGCATACATTAAGGTTTTTTGCATAAGCGCATGTATAAAATATACACGAACAAAAGCAAGCCATGGCGATTGCCAACCTTTTTTTTTTATTCCCCCCACCACCTCCGTTTGACGCATTTTTGCGACGTGCGGTCTTTTTTTTTTTTTTACTTTCCACGCCGCCCTAAGCGCGTTCCATGGCACTCGATGCAAAGCAAATGAGGAGGGACGATCGGCCTTCCGAGGAGAAAAAAAAAAGGGCTGCGAACCCTCAAAACTCGGATCACCAGACAGAATTGGCTCTTGACGCATGAAGGTCATCCACCATTCCATCCCTTTAGAGTTTGCCCATCATGGAGAATTTCGGTTGCCCCGTCCTGGACGGATCAAAAAGTAAGGAAATCGATCATTTCACCCTAAACTCTTTTTTTTTCAGACTTGCACCACCGTTCCATTGGTCCTCCCGGTACCAATTGCGCGTTTTACGGGTCGTTGCCTGCACGGCACACTTCAGGAACAAGAGGCGTAAAAATAGAATAGGGAGAGTCCACGAGCCCACCCAAAAAAACAACAACAAAGCAACAACTTGACGTGGCATGGACGGTTATCTTGCGTGATCAATCAGCCCTTGGCACTTTCAAGGAGAGCCGCATTCAGAGTTGCGTCGTGCGTTCATGGATTATCATCAGTCACGTTGCGAGAATCAAAAAAAGAGCGAAAACGAGGCGTGATCAGCAGGATGACGTGATGAGAGTCACTGTGCGGCCTGCGGAATTGGCCCATCCACACATCAGTCTTGCCCCTGGCGCACACGCACACGCACACCACGGGTGGCGGGTGAGCACGCATGTGAGAAGCGACGATCGCCGCCCCCTGAGCAGTCAGCCGCCATTTTTTATTTTGTGCATATAAAAAAAAGGGAGGGCTGAACCAAGAGTGTGTGGCTGAAATGGGCCAGCGGCCCATTGAAAACAGGCAACAAGGACCCATTGAGAACCGAGCGTCTGTCTTTTTTTTGCAAGGACAAGCCAGTGTCACGCCCACCAAAAAAAAAAAAAAAAAAAAAAAAAAAAAAAAAGGACGAAAGTGAGCTTTTGGAGCACAATTCGCGCACGGTGAGGAGCCCAAAATGGCCCCGTGCTGGCCAAAAACCCATCGATACTTTTAAACTCCGATGTTCATAAGGCGTATGAAAAAGAAACTAATGTTTTGCTAAAATTGTGTCGTCATGGTGTATTTCACACGCGTCACTGCTCGGCGCAGAGGTACGCGATATAGTAATTCCAGGTGAAGGCTTTCCCAAAGTTTCATTTTGAGCTGAGCCTTCTCATGGGCGCCTGCGCCAAGTGGCTGTCGAGATCGAGCCCATTTTCCCCTTTTACGCGATTTTCCAATGCGGCCTCCTTCCGTGGATATGATCAAGATCGCCGGATTGGCACAGGGATAGATTGTATTTATTCATGGAGGAGTGATGAGTCCGAGATTTTTACGGAATTGATCGAGGGGTTCATGGAAGTGGTGTTCAAAGTAGACGTTCATAAGTGGCTTGCATGCTGCGCCGCTCTGCAGGGCCCACGGCACGTACGACGTGTACAAGCGGTGGCGTTGCGACCACGTCAGCTGCCACGGCCCAAACAGCGATGACAACATGGTCATGGGTAGCCCTGTTTGCACCCATTCGAACCATTTTAATGCAATTTCTTCCTCGACAGAGACGCCCAGGCCCGTCAGTGTATGGAAAAAGTCGTGGATCTCTCGGTACCGCTTCATCACATATGCAAGCTCGTCGTCATCCACAAAGCGCACCTTAAAATTCAAAAAAGGTTGCATGAGCCCAAATATGTCGTTTTTCTTAACTTTTCTTTTCTTTTTCACTTAGTTGCACGCGACGTACGGGTTCACGGGTATCGGGCGTGACGCCTTGCTCATCGAGCCAATGGACGTAAGCGTGACCAAAGGTACCGATGGCGCACTCTGTGCGCAAGCGATCGAGGTTAATGGAGGCGGATGTGATGCTTGGGCGTTCTCTGAGGATCTGGCGCCCTGTGGTCGATTGCAGCATAGTGTCGCGCATGCGCTCCAAAAAGAGCGCGCCCGTGGTCTCGCCGAGCGTGGCCACCATGTCTGAATTTCGAGAAAATGCGATAAATGATGAGAGACGCGTAAAAAAGCGCGTCAAAAGCGCGTCAAGACGCGTTCTTTTTGAGCCCTGTGGTTCTTACCTCCTCGTAGCGGGTTGTTGACAGCTGCCAGCGCGGACCCGACAGTCAGAATGGAGCGTTCGAGGCAAGAAATGGGGATATGGTGCTCATACAAGGGCTGTTGTTGTGTTTCTGAGCTTGTGGACGTGCGTGTTGCCAGGCAGCGGCGTGTCAAGTTCGCTGAAAGCGGCGTCCTCCTTGCAAGGCGTGTCAAAGTGTGTCGAAGCATTAAAAAAAAAAGAGAGAGAGAGAGACAGCTAGGGGGGCGGAAAAAAGAGCGAGGGGTGCACTTAATTGGTCAGTTCAAGCCAAAAAAGGCAATCTGAGCAGTCCGGGCCGGACCTTTTTTGGGCTCAAGCCTCCCAGGGTCCGGGCTGACCCCCCGTAAACAACAGACCAGGCGGGGCCCTCGCATTTTTCTCTTTTTTTTTTCTTCTTTCCCTTGTTTTTTTTCTTTCACCCTTATATCATGAACGCCTTCTCGACCGTTTTCCGTCGTGCCTACAGCACCAAGACCTTGGTTCCCCCAACGTTGCTGCCGCCACCAAGGTTGGCAGCGGTGCCGCCCAGGACGCCCAAATGACCCAGCTTGTCAACTTTTACAAGGTAAAAGGACGAAAACACGACCACCATCACCCACGACATTTTGATTTTTGACAACCCTTCGTCCCTCTATTTTTTTTTTTTGTTTACTTTTAGAAATTGCCCAAGGGCACCGTCGCCCAGGCCAAGCCCAGCGGTCCCTGGGGTCGCTACAAGGCCAAGTACATCGATGGTGACAATGCCAGCATCACCCCCTTCTTGCACCTCATCTTCGGTATCTTCACCGTTGGCTACACCATCGATTACCACTTCCACTTGAGTAAGTGACGGCCCCCATTGCATCTGTTGACGTCCGATTTAGGACGAATGCGCGCCATCATGAGCGCATTGCCCCGCCCCTCACGAGCCATTGGAAAGATTAATTTTTGCTCTAATTTTTGCTCATCACGATCTTTTTTTTCTTTTTGCAGAGCACCACAAGAACGTCGAGCACCACTAGATTGCCCTCTCACCCTCATTTACGTCTCTTTTGTTTTGTACAACTGAATTAAACACCTACTCGTTGTCGAATTAGAATCTCCTTTGGATTTTTATTACCGGACAGCAAAGGGGGGAATACAAAGTGGACGTGTCTCAAGTTGGCACGCGGAAAAACAACAATTAATGAAGAGAATAGAGAAAGGAAAAAGGCAGAAAAATGGGCTATGCAAGGAGTGAGATGTGGCGATAAAAGGAGGGGCGATCGACGCCGCCGAAAGATCATATTGAGAGGGCATTGGGGGGGGGATGGCGAAACAAAGAATTCAATCCTCTTCCTCGAACGGGTGCAGCAAGGCGCCATAAGACACGCTCTCAAGCATTGTTTTTTTCGCGGCAGCCTCGATTTCGTCGGCAGGCAGGCGCTTGCGCTTCTTTTGGAGATCATCGCGAATGAGGCGGAAACCGGCCTCGGGCACCAGGACCTGCTGGATGAATTCAGAGGCGGATTGTGGCTTGATGATGTCCATTTGCAACTTGTCTTGGTACATGACACGCAGTGTCTCTTGGATCACCGCGGCACCCTTGATCCCATAGTACCCAGGCTAGAGAAAAGCACGTGCGCAGAGGTAAGTCAGCAACAAGCGCGCCGCGATTTGTCTCTGATCTCTGTTTCTCTCTTTTTTTTCTTATTTTTTTCGAGAAGGAGAGCCGACTTACGATACTCTTGTCAAAGCGGGCCATGGCGCCGAGCGTGCCGCGTGCCTTGTGGATGCCAAAGGTCTCGTAATCGCGCATGGCCTCTGCGCGGTAGATGCTGTGCGTGGTGCCGTCGATGAGACCATCAAGTTCGAACTGCAGGGCGCGGACGCGTGCAGGCAACTTGTCGAAGTTGATGCTCGCGGGCCAGCCCTTGTCTTTTGCCTCGGGCTTGTGCGTAAATTCGAGCTCGTGCATTTGGCAAAACGCGTACCGGTCCTCGTGCGAAACAAAGCGCCTGGGTCGCGATATCCTGAAGCCTTGGATGTCTTCCTGCGCGGCCAGAAACTCCCTGTCCTTGGTCAGAATGTCGGCAAGCGCCTTGCGCACCTTTTTTGATTTGGTCAGCGGAAGCGTCGCCTGGCAAAAGGGGCAATCCGCTACAAAAAAAAAAAAAAAAAAAAAACGATTAAATGGACGCAATTTCACACGATTCGACGGACTTTTACCTTCATCGGCATGTTCGTCGGCTTCCTTGCAATAGGCGGGCACGTCGTCCAATTTCTTCATGACCATATGTTCACGCGGCACGATACGCGTTGGCAACACGAGTTTTTCTTTGATTGGCGAGACTGGTTTTTTTTCGTCCTCATCGTCGGTGTCGCTTTCCTTGTAGTTGACTTCCGTCTCGCGTCGCACGCGTGTCGATCGGCGCGTCGGCTCCTCGGGCACCTTTTCTGTCTTTTTGTTCGATTTCTTCTTCAACGACAGGCTGACGGAGTCTTTGATCTTGATTGGTTCTTTGTCGGTGCCTTTGGCGTCGGTGGTGCCACCGTCCTGTTCATCGCCGGATGCCCCTTTGCCCGCGGAAGCGCGGCGCTTGCGCTTGGCCGGCGTCGCTCCCCTTGTTTGGCCCTTGTCGGCGTCCGGATGGATCGTGTGGCGCTTGCCCGTGCTCAATGCGCCCTTGCCCTTGATCACATGCGCGCGTTCGCGGCTGCTGCCCACGCCGTCCTGCTGCTGCATTTGCATTTTCTGCGCCATGACGCTCGTTTTGATCTTTTGGTCGGTGCGGCGCTTGTATACGTGTGAGTGCACGGAGCGGCTGTTGGCATTGCGCACCCAGTCGTTGTCCGTGACGTCGTTGGAGGTGTACACCATTTTATTGCCTGGGCGCTTCCTGTCGTTTCGCGCGCAGTCGGCGTCCGGACTGTAAGGCACGTCGATGGCTACGGCGACTTCTATGCTGCGACCAGCTTGACGGTTGCTACGTCGACGATCGTTGCTGAGCTCAGACGTCTGTGCAAACGAATCGCGCCCCGGAGAATCCATGGCAAACAAACAAAGAGAACAAGGAACAAAAAAAAAAAAAAAAAAAAAGTGGGGACCAGGCGCCCTTTTGATTTTTTTTTTGAGCGCCGCCGCTCCGCTCGTTTGCCCTGGCAAGCATCCATCCATCCAGACCGGCTCACACTTTCGCAGCTACTACATTTCATGAGAATTTGGGTGCGCAAGGCTTGGAAAAAAAGCGACTTGCCCGAAATTTTCAGGCACCATCTGTTTTCAAGACTTTAAAAACGGGAGCCATATACAATGCCTTTAAAACTCGTGCCTCAAAACGTCAAGAAAGGACACAATGTTCCGAAAAAAAAATCTCGTCAAGGCTTGACCGCTTGAGGGCGCCTATGATATTGGACCTTTTTTGCTGCGTTAATATACTGTAAAATCAGAGTTTCTGTCGCAATTCGCATTGTAGCCCATGTTCAACATTCTCAGCTCTTGATGACAATGCGTTTTATGACATTGTGAAATGTGAATGAGGCACAAGTGGTGGTCGGGTGGGAAAAACAAAGGAAAACTGCTAGAAACGCAATAATATTAATCAAAATTAAGATTTTTACGGCTGTTTTCGCCATTTTGTCAAAAGCGAAAGGGACAATGCAATGGATCCATGGTACAGTTCTACTGTATGATCCCGGATCATGGGTTGAATGCATGCTTGCACCTCTGTATGATACTGTACTGTACGGTACAGTGCCCGGACAAAAAAAAGTTTCGCTGTGCATGATTCTCTGCAGTGCAAGGTATCAATTAATCGCGTTAATCTCTGCTGTATTGATCAATAATGGCTCCGGTGATATGAAATTTTGCAGGAACAATGATTTAAAAGTAAAAAAACAATTCTAAAATTATGAAATGGCTATGCCAAGCCGGTATTGAAATAGATCAAAAAAGGGATACCTGACGCGTCACGCGACGCGACGCGTGCCTACGCGTATACAATGGCCTGTGGAGATGAATTGGCGTTATGAACACCATCTCCAATTTTTTTTTGCAACGAGTGCAATGGTGCCTGATTGTATTTTAAGAATCAATTCCATGTTACATGCATTGCATCGGTGCTGTGATCGAATAATGTAAAATCATCATGTGACACGCGTCACGCGTCAGACGCGCCAAAAGTCGCGATTTCCTTCGTAACATGGTCGTAGTGCTCCTACTGGTCAACCAATCGATAACAGTCTATTCTAGTTCTTTAAATTAAATACAGTAAGTACAATGGTTTTAAGCCAACTAAGGATTAAAATTAGATAACAGAGATGGCAATTGTTATTCCAGATGCAACTGACGCGTGACGCGTGTCACATGATGATTTTACATTATTCGATCACAGCACCGATGCAATGCAAGTAACATGGAATTGATTCTTAAAATACAATCAGGCACCATTGCACTCGTTGCAAAAAAAATTGGAGATGGTGTTCATAACGTCAATTCATCTCCACAGGCCATTGTATACGCGTAGGCACGCGTCGCGTCGCGTGACGCGTCAGGTATCCCTTTTTTGATCTATTTCAATACCGGCTTGGCATAGCCATTTCATAATTTTAGAATTGTTTTTTTACTTTTAAATCATTGTTCCTGCAAAATTTCATATCACCGGAGCCATTATTGATCAATACAGCAGAGATTAACGCGATTAATTGATACCTTGCACTGCAGAGAATTATGCACAGCGAAACTTTTTTTTGTCCGGGCACTGTACTGTACAGTAGTACAGTAATACTACAAGTACAGTACAGTAGTACATCGAGGAAAGAGCGATTATCATCATACGTAAAGCCAAATTTTATCATAGAAAATGGAGTTTCTGGATCAGTTTTGGTCGAACGCTGATGAAACAGCTGGGTTCATCCGACAGATAATCGAATTCTGCATCTACCGTATGAACCCAGCAGCATGTCCCACGTCGCCCTTTATTTGTCTTGTCCATTGGACCATTGCCGAGAAAAATGAGGCTAAAATGTTGGATTGGGCGTTGCAAGTGTGCAAATGCTGCGCATCGGCGTTGTCGGGCGGGAACTAAATGACAGTCTTGCGTATGATACAGTATCTCCTGCCACTTGCTTGCAAGTTTTGAGCGAGGTCGAAAGGCAACATGACGTAGAGACGTACCAGAGACAAAATTGTGAATTTGCGGGGCAATGTCGATTTTCTCGTCAACAACGGCCAGATTGACCTTTGGTTTTTACTTTTGTTCTGAAAAGAGAGTGGTCAAAATGCCTATGCTATATGTCAAAGTTTCGTGCGCAACTGAGAGCACTCGATGGTGTCCCATCTGTCGAATTGCAAAAAGCACGCCGAGTTTCCACCGAATTTCCAGGGGGCACAATCACGATTTTTAAACCGGTGAAAATCAGGTCCTTGGATCGTGGCGACATTCAACCACATGGTAGAATGCATCCATTTATCAATGAAAATGCCATAACCCCGGGGCTCCATTGACTGGATTTTGCGCAAATGCAATTTGCTTTATATTTTCGCCATAAGGGACAAGGCTATCTCGACGAAAACTGGCCGCAGATCCTTGAAACTTGAATCATAAGAAAGAGCACTATTTGTTTCGTACGTGACCATCAATGATCACTTCAAAAAACGAGTTCCAGACAGAATGGACGCGAAGAGTTCGTTTGCGGGGCAACTTCATCATGCTAACGTGATTTGCTGAGCAGCAGCACGTGCGGCATTGCTGAATGTCGAGAAACGCCATTATTTTATATCGACCGTCGTCGAGGTGAACGTTGATTCTTATTTCATTGTCCAAGAGAACGATCAGAGTGCAATGGGATTCAGTTCGCGACGCAGACTTTTTTTTTTTTGGGGCGCACCGTGCACGTGACCGATCCGACTGGGACTTCTTGCCGCTTTTGGCCTTTTTGGTCGATCCCAAATGCGGATATGGGCCCGTCAACACACGTCGTCGCACGTCGATGCATGGCGCCACCCGGGTCTGTCAACAAAAAAAAAAAAAAATCAAGGGGGCAAAAGCTTTTTTTTAAATTCTATGAAACAGCAAAATTTTATTTTTTTCAGTATTATACAGAGATTATAAACAAAAGGGGGGGATATGCATGAAAGACTGTTGTTTTTTTTCTACTCGTCAGGCGTCTTGTCAGTCTGGTGGTCATCATCGTCAAGGAGTTCCTTGTGTGCCTTTGCCAATTGGTCTTCGAGCATTTGTATCCTCTTTTCCTGGCCATCGACTTTGTCTTTTGACGCGTCGCGCTCCTTTTCGGCGTGGTTGACTTTGCTCGCGAGACGCTTGTTGGCATCTTCCAGCTCGGCGACGCGCTTTTCGAGCGCCTCCATCTTGAGTGCCTTGCGGAGCCGTGACCTGCGTGCGGCATCCGTGTTTTTTTGGCGTTTCATGGCGACGGCGTCGGCCTCGATGGGCGCGGTGGTCGCGTCGCCGTCCTGTGCTGCTGTTGGTGCCGGTGCGGGGCGTTTGCGCTGTAGGAGGATGGGTGAGGATGTGGCTGACGACGAGGCGGACACGGTGGTTGGGTCAGGGATATGATTGAGGACGGCGGCCGGTGCAAGGACGGGCAAGGCTGTTGCTGCCGAGGCAATGGTGTTTGGGGATATGTGTTGCTGCAGGGGGTGCAGGTGCGAGGCGAGTGCGGCGGCAGCGGCGGCGGCATCCTTTCGTGTCATGTCGAGCGGATTGATGACGGCGGGCGGCATGGGCAGCAGTGCAGGTAATGCCTTTGCATGAGCATGGATGTTGTTGTTGGTGTCATTGTTGTTTGACGCGGATGTGAAAAAGGCGAGTGCCTGCAAAAAGGGCGCGACATTGACCATGGGCGAGACCAAATCGTCCTTTGTCAAGGGTGTTTGTGGAGATCCGACAACAGTCTTGCTGCCGTCCGAATGGTCATCCATTTGCTCGAGCTTGATCGCATCCAGGCTGATCGTGTCGTCAAAGGTGGCTCTGCCCGTCAAGGGCAGGATGCCGGATTGCCGGAGATCGCTTTCGAGCCAGTCGTCCAGCGTGTCGGGACCAATGCTTGCTGCTGAGAAATTCATAGGCAAAGAAAAGGGCGGCAAAAAAAGAAAGAGTGGGGAGGAGAGAGTGAAAAAAAAAACCACAAAAAGATGGGGCAAAGCTATGTACAAGGAGAGAAAAAGAGAGAAAAAGAGAGAAAAAAAAAAGGAAAAAGAGAGGAAAAAAAAGAGGTCAAAAAAGACAATTGGGGGTATAAAGGAATGCGCTCGCATAGTATATGAATAAGGAATCACCAAAAAAAGAGCATCGACGGATCGGACTGGAGCAGATTATCACATCACCCAAGTTTCGTGTTCCGTGATTGGACGATAACGACAAATCCATCAAATCTGAGTGGCCTCTTGTTGGTCAGACCAGGTAACCAAGGTAGTACATGAGGATACCATAAATGGTGTGAAGGACGGCGTCCTTGGACTGGTGAGTCTTGTTGTTGGGGGGCATCGACAGCGCTTTTACGTCCATGTGCGGTAGACAGCCGTGGTCTGTGATGACCAGGTACGTTGGCCGTGCCTGTTGTTCGTGCGACGACGCGCCCAATGGCTGTACAAGTGGCGCCATGAAGGAATCACGTGCCTCGGACCCGAGGAAGCGACACGTCTCTGTCAACAAGGCCAAAGTCGCGGCCAATTGATCGCACCTTCCAAAAGAGAACAAAAAAAGGCGTTAGGCCACCCGCTCCCTCCGGCGCTCCGGCCCCACCAATGGCGAGGAGGAGCGTCTTTTTTCTTTTTTTTATATACCGAATCGAAAGGTAACGCTCGTCGCCTTGTACACCGTGACAAAATAGGTCAAGCAGGCCCATGACCACAACGAGTGCCGGTGGCTGGCCGTGCTTTTCATGGTGGAACCATGACAAAAGATCGTGTTGCAGTGGACGAGCGTCTGCACGAGGTTTCATATGAAACGCTGCTAGGATAGCGCGCAAATCGGCCACAGTGGGAACATAGCTAAACGCACGAAATCATGATAAAAACGCGGGTTGAGCGATCAAATTTGAGCCATGAACAACAGGGCGTCGGACCCTTCGGACAAAGGTCCCTGCGCACGCTTTTTTTTTTTTTTTTTTTTTTTTTTTTTTTTTTTTTTTTTTTTTTTTTTTTACCAAAATCGAATGGATTCCAGATATTTTTCGCCGCCCCACGCCTTGCTTTGCATGGCCATGTCAATGTGGTCACGCGACGCGCAAAAGATCAGGACCCAGGGCCGTGTCGCGTATGCAATGGCGGGATCCGAGGCCAAAGGGCCGTCGTGCGCGTGGTGGTCGAGGTAGTTGACCAGGTATTGCGTGAGCTCCCTGATAAAAAATGGGCAAAACGTGAGTTTCAGACTAATACCGTGCGTTTTTCGTCCTTTTGGCAAGTTTCTTACGTGGCTGCGCGGTCGTGCGACGTGTCGACGCGCAAAAAGCAATGGTTGTTCTCCATGGAAAACGGGCAAAAGGGCAAAAGAGCAGAAAACGAAGAAAAGGGAGCTGGCGTGGAGCCATTCCTCTTTTATTCAGTCTCCGCCGTGTGCAATTGCCACGTTTCAAAAAGCGCTGTCTCCTTTTCTTTGGTTGCACCTCTTTTTCTTCACCTTTTTGCTTTTTTTTTTTCCTTACTTTTTGACGTTTTCCCTGTTGTGAACAAGGTAGGGTGGTTTTTGTTGGCTTTTTTTGCGTCTCATCGCGCGACGTGGCACGACGACACAGGCTCACGTTTTTTTTTTCGCGGTTCATCTGCTTAGGTCCTTGCTCTTTTTTCCCCTTTTTAGCTGCTTGTGTCCGTGTTTTCTTCTTCATCCTTTTCATCATGGCAAAAAGGCTCAACGAAATCCATCGGAACGCTACGTTTGCATGGAGCCCTGGGCAGCAGATCCCTCTTATTGCGGCCGGCACGGTGGCGGGTGCCTTGGATGACTCATTCTCCAACGCGTCCGAGTTGGAGTTGTTCCGACTGGACGTCACCTCATCCAATCCTGATCTTGCACCTGTCGGCAAGGTGACGAGCCCTGCGAGGTAGGGTGTTTAATTCGCCACGGAGGGGGGGGGTGGTTTGGATATTTTGTTCATTTTTTTCTGTCATTTTAGGTTCAACACGGTGGCATGGGGCTGCACGACGCCCGAAAAGCCATTGGGCATTATTGCTGGTGGTCTTGAAAATGGCGAACTCGCGCTTTGGAACCCCTCCAGCATCCTGGAGCACCGCGGGTAAAGGCACAAAAAAAACACACCCACACGGAAATGCCTCCAAATGGCTCATTTTATCGGTTTTTTTTTTATTTTGGGTGATTCTAGGGAGGACTCGCTCATCTTCCGCAATGCCACACACACGGGCACGATCCGTAGCCTGGACTTTAACGTGTTCCAATCGAATCTGCTTGCGTCTGCTGGCAGCAACAATGAGGTAACACACGCGTTTATTTTTTCTCTCTCTCTCCCCGCCATTGACATTTTCCCCTCGTTTTTTTTCTTTTTTCTTTTCTCTTTTCCAGGTGTTCATCTGGGACCTGTCCAAGCCGGACAAGCCGTATTCGCCTGGCAATCGATCGATGATTTCCGACGACATCACGAGCGTCGGGTGGAACGGCCAGGTTTCGCATATTTTGGCGACCTCGTCTGCGTCTGGCCACACGGTGGTGTGGGATTTGCGCAATCGCAAGGAGGTGATGACGCTGTCCAACACGGGTCAGGGCATTGGCGGGATCACCACGGGCAATCGTCGCGGGATCACGTCGTTGGCGTGGCATCCAGATGTGGCCACGCAGCTTGTGACGGGTGCCGAGGACGACCACAATCCAATTGTCACGCTGTGGGACCTGCGCCACGCGCATTCGCCAGAAAAGACGCTTGCCGGCCATCAAAAGGGCGTGCTCGGCCTGTCGTGGTGTCGCCAGGACTCGGATTTGCTGCTTTCATGCGGCAAAGACTGCCGCACGCTTGCATGGAACCCGCAGACTGGTGAGCTTCTTGGCCAGCTGTCCCAAAACACCAATTGGACCTTCCAAGCCAACTGGTGCCCTCGTAACCCCGATCTCTTGGCCACCGCGTCTTTTGACGGCCAGGTATGCGATATTTTTTTCCTTTTCTTTTTTTCGCTTTTTTTTCTCTTTCCCCCCCTTTTTTTTTGTTCTCATTTTTTCTCATTCTTTCCCTTTTGTTTTCTCATTTTTTTTCTTCAATTTCCTTTCATTTAGATCAACGTGTTCTCGCTGCAAGGTGCAGGTGACGAGAGCCAGCAGCCCGCAGAAAAGGTGGCGACGCACTCGGACGACCCATTTTCGGCAGCGATGCGCCAGGCGGTGCCTGCGACGCCGTCATTTGCGCTCAAGCACGCGCCCAAGTGGCTGCGTCGCCCTGTGGGCGCGTCGTTTAGCTTTGGCGGCAAGCTTGTGTCGTTTAACAACAAAGCGGGCGAGGCGGCGATCCAAGCGGCTGCGAATTTGCCTCCCGGCACGGCGCCAGCTCCTCAGACGATTCCTCGCCACGTGTCCATTGCGCATGTAGTGATTGACCCTGAGATTGCCAAGCAATCGGACGAATTGGAGGCAGCGCTCGAGTACAAGAGCCTTCCGCAGCTCATTGACGAGCGACGCCAGCAATCGCACGAGAATCGCGACGAGCAAGAAAGCTGGGATATCTTGCGCACCTTGTACGATGACAATGCGCGCGATTGCATTCTCAAATACCTCGGATTCCACAAGGATGACATTGTGAGTGCCGTTGCCAAGTTGACATTGGGCAACAATCCTCTTGACGCGGCCGCTGAGCATCAACAGCAGCAGCAACAGCAGCAACAGCAACAACAAGCATTGGACGCGTCCATCACGTCGCCCAGTGTGGGTGCTGCCGACTTTTTCGGCCAATCGTCGCTGTTGTCGCCTGAGCAGCCCAATGATCTGTTTGGCCATCATGCCGAAGGTGGAGGCGCGTTATCGCCGTCGTCGCAACGCACAAACAGCATTTCGACGCCATTGATGGGCGGGCAAGCGGCATCATTGCAACAACAACAACAACAAAAGGCATTGCAGCTGTATCCATCGTCTGGATCGGACATTGACAAGACAATCACGCGTGCCGTGGTCATGGGCGACTTTGAATCGGCGGTGAATGTGTGCATCAGCGCAAACCGATGGTCGGACGCGCTCATGTTTGCGATTTGTGGCGGCGATGACTTGTTGAGTCGCACGCGTCTCGTGTATTTCGAGCAGCAGGCGCCCAGCGTGCCGTACATGCGCCTATTGGAAGGTGTGCTCAACAACGACTTGGCCACCATTGTTCAGCAAGCCGATCTCAACGAATGGGACTCGATCATCGCCATTTTGTGCACATTTGCACGCGCCGAGGAATTTGGTCCATTGAGCGAGACATTGGGCGCGCGACTGGAGGAAGAAGCGTGGGCCGCTGCGCGCGACCAAGAAAAGAGCCGCGATTTGCGTCGTCGCGCCACCTTGTGCTACTTGGCGGCCGGCAACCTTGAAAAGGTGACGGGCATTTGGATTGTCGAGCAAGAAGAACAAGAAAAACTGGAAACCGAGCAATCGCAAGGCGCGAGTCTGCAGCATTTCGTTGAAAAAGTGACGATTTTCCGCCATGCCATTGGGTTCGAAGATCCTTATTTGGCCGATGCGACGTCGACTCAGTTCCCGCTTGGCCCGCTCTATTACAAATATTGCCAGTATGCCGAATTGCTCGCGACACAGGGCAAATTGGCCACGGCACTCAAGTATCTGAGCTTGACGCCCGCGCATTACCAAGCCAACGACGAATTGCCCATTGTGCGCGATCGTATCTATCGCGCGGCTGGCCGTCCGGCACAAGCATTCCCTCAACCGGCGTTTCCCTTTGAAACCGTCATGCTCACCCCGGAACCCTCAGCCTTTGCTCAGCAGCCTCAGCAGCAACAGTCATCGCAATCGCTGTACGGCCAACAAAACGCATATGGATCGGCGTTTGGCGCGTCCAATGGCACGTTTGGCGCGTCGTCGGGCGTTTATGGCGCGAATGCTGCGAATGCCGCGGTGTCTGCGTACGGTGCGCAAGCAGGCTACCCTGCCGCGGTCAATGCGACGCCCGCTTATGGTGTGAATGCGTACCAGCCCATGCAACAGGCGCCACAGCCGGTGCAATCGCAATTTAGCGCGCCCACCAACACGTACACGCCTGTGACCACGGGTTATGGCGCACCTGCGACGAATTACGGCGCGTATGATGGTGGGATGGCCGCGGCAACGACCAACACGGTGGTGCCGCCTCCTCCTCCTCCCATGAGTGGCGGTGTGCGCAAGGACTCGGGCATCGCATCGCCCAGCCGTACGTCGACGCCCAGCATGAAGAACACCACGGGCGCGTGGAATGACCCGCCCATGTTGGCCAATCCCAATGTGGCCCGCTCGCCGCGTCTTGGTGGCGCCGGCGGCGTCCATGCCAATCTAAACCCCGCCAAGCGCGTCACGTCGCCTTTCCCCAATGCGCCCGCCGCGTCGGCGTTTGTGCCCCAGCCGCAGCAGCCATTCATGCAGCAGCAGCAGCAGCAGCCACCCTTCATGCAACAGGGCCCGCCTCCTCCAGCTGCCCTGCAACAACAGCAACAACAGCACGCGCTGCCTCCCCCACCCATGAATGCCATGGCTCCCACTCCTCTCGCCAAGCAGGCGCCGCCCCCTCCTCCCTCCAATGCCTCCTCTGGCGCCGCCCAGGGACCCCAGCAATTCTATCAGCCATCGCGTGCGGTCGCCACGCCGCCGCCACCCCCTCCCATGTCTGCGCCCGCCATGCCATCGCCCCTCCAGCAGCAGCAATCGTATGCCCCCAATCCCGCGTACATGCCCCAGCAGCAGCAGCAGCCATTGCACCACCAGCAGCCGCCCACGCCCCAGCAACAACCCATGGCCCCTCCTCCTCCCCATGGCCAATTCCAAAATCAAATGATGCCTCCTCCTCCATCCATGCAACACCAACGCCCCCCTCCCCCCGCCACCAACATGCCCTATGCTGCTGCCGCCGCGCCGCCTCCTCAGTCTCAATTCCCTCCAAACCAACCTCCTCGCTCAGGCTCCGTCGCCTCTCTACCACCCACCAATGGCATGATGGCACAGCCCCCGCAACAACAGCCATTCAATGCCCAATCCATGCCTAGCCCCTCACCTGCAAAGCAGATCCCGCCCCCAGCCGCACCTGAAAAGCAGCGACATCGTAAGAAAAGAAAAAAAAGCAAAAAAGCACGAAAAAAGACTCAATTTTGTGATTTTCTTCTCTTTTTTTCGCAGCCAACGGTGATCGAACGCATATCCCACCCGCGCATCGCCCCGTCTTTGACATCTTGTCGCAGGAAGTGCAGCAGCAAAAGCAGCGATGCAACGTAAGATTTTATTTTTTTAAAAAAAAATCATCAAATGGTGGCCTTATTCCGCTTTTTCTTGTAGCCTGCGCAAAAAAAGATGTTGGACGACACCGAAAGACGCCTGAATTCCCTGTTTGACGGTATCAACAATGGCGATCTCTCCGACGACGTGCTGCAGTCCATGCTCAAGCTGGCCCAGGCCATGCAGCAACGCGACTATAGCAGCGCCCACCGCATCCAGGTCGAGCTGGTCACCACCAAGTACACCGAGTGTGGCTCCTGGCTCGTCGGTGTCAAGCGACTCATCGACAATGCTCAGCAGCAGGCCATGTAGATGACACTCTCCTCTCCCTTTTTTCCAATTTTTTTAAACTCTTTTGCCACGTATCCCCCCTTTCTACTTGTTCCGCCTGCTTTTTTTTTTTTTCCTCTTGATGGCTCCCCATTGCTCGCACCGCTATGCTTATTTCAAGCTCTCCTTTCTTTTTTTCTATTTTTGATACACGTTTTTGTAGTTTGGCTGGTCTTTTTTTTTTTTTCCTCTTCCAAAGAAAATAAAACATCTCAAAAGTTTTAGAGACGATAAAAAAATGGGGGGGGGCGAGGCGTGACAATGGCGCAGGCAAAATTTCCTTTTAGGCATATAATATGCATTGCAGTGTTGTGACAGGCATATATGGCAATGCCATCTGGTCTTTTTACAAACATGGGCGACACATGTACGGCTTCTTGGCCCTCCTCTGAATTAAATACAATGGTGAATGGTGATGGCATGTAGAAAAATACCACATGTTGTTGCTCGTAAAAAAGAAAACAAAAAGACGCGTCATGATGTGTGTAAAAAAAAAAAAGAAGCAACAATCACTTTTATTCTTTGCAATGATCAGTTGGGCGGATAGAAAGCGCGCACCTTTTCCAAGTTGGCATCGTATCTATTGGGGATGTGGCAGCGGAGGGCTGCGGGATACAAGCTCTCCAAGAGGTGGATGGGGTTAAACATGGCGCGTTTTGCGTCTTTTTTAGCGTCGCCATTGTTGGTCTCGGTGCCTGAGGACAGTGTGGCGTCGTCGTCGTCGTCCAGATCGATGTTTGAGGCGATGATGCGCACTCGGGCGCTTTTGACAACAAGCGGACCTTGTGGGTCGTTTCGGTGGCAGTTGTTCAAGTGTATCGGTATGTAGATGGGATTGCCGACGTGGACGTAATTGAAAAAGTCCCATTGGGAGGCGAATTGGACGACGCGGTTATCGTAGCCGACGGGGACGCGGCTAACGACGTCGTACTGGTTGACGACGCGCCACAGAGAGCAATTGCGTGTGATGGACAAATGGCTGTGCGATGCGAATTCCGCGGCGAAGGTGGCGTCGCCCACGGCGGGGGTTCCTATCACGTAACAGTCGCGCAATGTCAGGCCATTGCGCAAATCATTGGGACTCTTGAGCCACCGCGCAAAAAGCAGGCAGCTCATGGCTGCACCAAGCGAATGGCCCGTCACCCACACTTGCACGTTGGCCCCTGCGTGATACGCCTTGGCCTTGGCGTGAATCGCGTCCAAAATTGCCTGGTACGGGTCGCGGTCGTCGTGCGGCACGTCTCGCGTGGGGAAAATTGCGTCGTAAAACCCCTGATGTGCGGCCCCAAACAAATACGGCCGTGCATCGCTGCGCTGGATCGCACAGTCCACGAGAAACTCTTTTCAAAAAAAAATCACCATTGTGGTATCTTTTTTTCCCTCCATTTCTTCCCAATTTTGCTCAATTTTGCCCATTTTTTCCCTGTACCTTCATAATTGGTCGGGGTGGTGCCCTTGCAGCAAATGACGATAAAAGGATGATCCTTGGACCAAAAAATGCCACAAAAGGGGCCGCCCAAGGACTTTAACTCCGTGAGGCCTGCAAAAATAGCTTGGTTACGCCGGGTTCTGTGTCGCATGATGCTTTTGAACTACCCCACGGACCATCCCCCCCCACACACACACCATGTGGTTTGCCCTGGATTTTTTTTTACCTTCAAATTGCAAGCCCCAGCGTTGTGCAATGGCTCGAATGGTCTCTTCAGACTGCCAGATGAGATTTTCCATCTCAGCCTCGGTGGCCGCGTCGACGTCGCCATTATGTTGCGACCGCGCCATGTACATGTCGTAGGCCCGCTTGACAAGTTCGCCGTCGCGCTCATACACGAGTGCCGCCAGATGCGTCATGGTTTGTGCAATGGTAATGTCGAAAACGCGATAGCGTGGCCCTTCCTCTTGGTTCTCGTCTTCTTGTGTGTTGGCGGGCGTGCCCAAAAGAGGCAACGATGCTTTGATTTTGCGCGCAGCATCGCCCGAAAGGAGCCATGGTGGCGAACCTATTGATTTTCCAAAAAGAAAAAGGATGGGCACCCCCATTGGCACATGTTATCGGGCGCACATCGTCGTCGTCCTCCACTTTTCCATATGCAAATGGCATGGCCACTTACCCCAATTGATCATGCTGAGGCCTTTGTCATGAATTTTTAAAGAAATCAGTCATGCGGGCTGCGCAAAAGCGACCATTGGGCTGCGTGTTTTTTACCTTTTCCGTATTTTCGGCTCCATGATTTGAGCAGCCTTGCGCCACCGAGATACTCGAGCAAGATTTTGAGGATAATCTCGAGGAAAAAGAGGACGACCATGATGGTCGGGTAAGCGACGAGCGTGGCAATGGCGCTAAAAGGAGCGTAAAATATCATGGTCCAATTGAAATACGACGTCAACAGCAAGTTGGCCAGCATGCTCCGCACGTATTGCCCGTATAGCGACTGTCTATGGCGCCCTTGGCGACCCAAGCATCGATGGCCGCGATCGCGAAGCTCATTGACGCGTCTATGGTGCCCATCATGGCGATTACGCGATGAAGCCATTGCGATAGAGAGGGGACTGGACAAAAAAAATCAAAACGTCGAAAAAGTGGTGGAAGGGGGAAGGATTTCAAGAAGAAACGAAAAAAAAGGAACAAGGGCAAAGAAAAGAGGGGCCAAGCACATGCTCTCGGCATTTGGCCTTTTTGTATGTTACTAGCTGGCTTGTTTGTGTGACACAGATCTGGGAGTCGGCAAAGGTGTATGTCAGAGAAGAGGGTAGGCTGCTCGCGAAACGCTCGACAAGGAAAGCCTTGCCATTTTGTTTCACTTTTTTTTTTTTTTTTGCCACTGTTCTCTCCTTTTCTTCTTTTTTTCTCTCCTTCTTCTTTGTTATCTAGTAACCTATGCGCCAGAGACTCGTCTGTACGTGGGTAAGTTTTAAAATGCGATGCGAGTGCACCAAAAACGAAAAATTGGGCGCTTATTGGACTTTTTTTTTTTTTTCCTAGGAAATATCGCCCGCTCCGTGCGCGTTCGCGCTCTGACGGATCTTTTTTCGCGCCGTGGTTCTGTGGCTGATGTGATGATCATGGTGAACACGCAGGTGACAATGGGCGTCGTCATCGTTTGGTGGACAGGCGCTTGCTTGTTCATTTTCGGACGTACGTGCAAAAAGTCGCCGTTTTTCTTCACGTCTGACCCGGGCAATCGAATCAACGTCTCATTTTCTCAAATTCATGCAGAAAAGCGGACTATGGCTTTGTGGAATTCTTTGTGATGTGCTTGAAAAACACGCGCAAATCGAGTGTCATTGGCTCATTTCTCTATTTTTATGCACTGACAGGCGTCACCAACGACAAATAGGTGCGCAATTGGTGCAATGACCGAGGCAATATTCTGTTTTGTCAGTGATGAATTGTCAAATCACACATCGCTACACGTATTGACAAAATATTAAAGTCACAGGCTTGTTGACGCGTCGTTTACATCGCGGGCGCGGCAGGCGCCATCAATTTACATATGGAGAGGTTGATTGAGCAGCCATTGGCGCCGGGGTGCACGACGCGAAAGTCATTCACATCCATGCTTGATCCCGGCGCGCCCGCGGCCTTTGAATCCGGCTTACTCAACGTGACCAGGGCGTTGCTGCATCAGCCAATTAGGCGCCCAGGGATGCTCGCACCTCTTTTACCCCTCGGTCCGCACGAGTAAAACAAGGCCAAACGGCCAAGCATGCGTTTTTTTGGACCTACGTGCACATTTCATGAGTCATCTCAATTTTGTACTAACCGACTGCCACGAAAGCTTGACGAGGAGCATTTTTTTTTTGTTGCCGCCGCCGTCTCGTTTAAATTTGGTACTATTTGAGCAACGCTCTGTGGAGCAGTTATTATGAATGGCTGATTTCAGGAGAAAACTTGACTTGTGGATCACCAACCCGGCACGCATCACAATGCGAAAAGAACCACTACAAACCCCAGAGGAATTCAGCGTTTACAGTAGCTGTCAAAAGTCGTGGGGAGCACACTACGTGCAAATCAAAATTTGGCCCTCGCGAGCTTTCAAAACCAAAATCGAAAAATCAGGTCTCCATATTCACGCCAAACTTGCACCAGGTTAGGACCGCATGGGAAACCACAAAAATGACAAAAAAGAGCGGCGATCCACTTGATGGATGACAAACAATTGGCGATTTTAGATTAAATTTCAACGGCGAATTGCGCCTGCAAAGCGCATCCATAGAGCCGGGCCGACGCGTCCGTTTGAAAGAGACACCAGGTGCATGGATTTGATATGGGAGAGACGCATGTCATCCGACGACTGACGCGGTTTATCACGCGTCCAAGTTTCTCCGCTATCGCGATTATTCCGCCTGAAATTCATTCTTGTAGTAGTCGTTATAGCCACATACGCAGCAGATCGCGCTCTTTCCGACGATCTCAGTTGCGTGGCTCAGCGGTCAATTTTCGTCGACTTTTCCTTGAGGCGAAAAAAAGAGGCAAATTCCATTTTTCGCGACAACTAGTCGATGCACCCCAGGTTTTTATTTGATTTTCGCCGGTGAATGGGGTGTGTTCAACCTATAAAATGAGTAGCGTGTCGATCTGAGGCCCTAAATTTTACCATTTTCGAGAGCTCGACTGCACCCCTTGGAAAATACGTGATTTTCAAAATTCATGATTGCGTTCCCTCCAGGGATCGCAGCAACGTAGGGGTGGGCTCATTAAACGCCTAAAGCTTGGGATTCTTTGTATAATGGACAAAAGGTCCTTGTTTATTGTGTATTTTCCACAGATGGATAAAAAAAAAAACACCAAATACCCTTCCATTGCGACAATGGAGCGGCTTGAAGCCTGGCATTCGACGAGTGAGTAGTCCACTATGCCCATTTGCATTTCACATCACATTGGAGTGGCCCCCTGGCATACACTTGCTAATCATGAGCATCGCAGTGTTGTGGCAGACACAAAATGATAATGATACCGCGTCTTCTTTTTTTTTTTTTTTACAAATAAGGGCGAGTCGTGGCCGGCTCCTTGGTCCTCCTCTGAATTACATAAAAGTTTCCATGGTCATGTGTGTAACAAAAATAAAAACAAGAGAAAAAAACGCGTTAAGGTGTGCATAGAAAAAAAGACATATGATACTCACTTTTATTTATTATTTTTTTTTTTTGCAATGCTCAGTTGGGCGGATAGAAAGCGCGCACCTTTTCCAAGTTCAAATCATATTGACTCGGGAAGTGGCAGCCAATACCACGCGGGTACAAGCGCTCCAAGAGATGGATGGGGTTAATGATGGCGCGGTTTGGCTCTGTTTTAGCGTCGCCATTGTTGGTCTCGGTGCCTGAGGACAGTGTGGCGTCGTCGTCGTCGCCGTCCAGATCGATGTTTGAGGCGACGATGCGCACTCGGGGGCCTTTGACGACGAGCGGGCCTTGTGAGTCCCTTGTGTGGCGGTTGTTTAAATGTGGCGGGATGTAGATGAGGTTGCCGACGTGGGCGTAATTGAAAAAGTCCCATTTGGATGCGAATTGCACGACGCGGTTGTCGAGGCCGACGGGGACGCGGCTAACGATGTCGTACTGGTTGACAACGCGCCACAGCGAGCAATTGCGTGTGATGGACAAGTGGCTGTACGATGCGAACTCCGAGGCGAAGGTGGCGTCACCCACGGCGGGGGCCCCTAGCGCGTAGCAGTCGCGCAGCGTCAGGCCATTGCGCAAATCATTGGGACTCTTGATCCACCGCGCAAACAGCATGGAGCTCAGGGCACCACCGAGCGAGTGGCCCGCCACCCAAACTTGCACGTTGGCCCCCGCGTGATGTTCCTTGGCCTTGGCATGAATCGCGTCCAAAATTGCCTGGTACGGGTTGCGTTCGTCATGCGGCTCGTCTCCCGTTGGGAAAATCGCGTCGTAAAACCCCTGGTGGGCGGCGCCAAACAAATACGGCCGTGCATCGCTGCGCTCGATCGTGCAGTCAACGAGAAACTCTTTCAAAAAAACACCATTGGCCTCTTTTCCCCCCATTTCCCCCCATTTTTGCCCATTTTTCTTCCTGTACCTTCATAATTGGTCGGCGTGGTGCCCTTGCAGCAAACGACGATAAAGGGATGGACCTCGGACCAAAAAATACCACAAAAGGTGCCACCCAAGGACTTTAACTCCGTGACGCCTGTGGAAATTGGCTTGGTTAATGCCGATTTTGTGTTGCGTGACACATTTTAACTACTCCCCACACGCACACACACCATGTGGTTTGGCCCCGGATTGTTCTTCTTTTTACCTTCAAAGCGCAAGCCCCAGCGTTGTGCAGTGTTTCGAATAGTCTTTTCGGAATCCCTGATGAGCTGTCCCATCTTAGCTTTGGTGGCCGCGCTGACGTCGCCATTCGGTTTCGATCGCTCCATGTACACGTCGTGGGCGAGCTTGACCAAATCGCCGTCGCGCTCATACACGAGCGCAGTCAGATGGGACATGGTCTGTGCAATGGTAATGTCGAAAACGCGATAGCGTTCGTCTTGCCCGTCACCTTCTTGTGTGCTAGCGGGCATGCCCAAAAGAGGCAACGATGCTTTGATTTTGCGCGCAGCATCGCCCGAAAGGAGCCATGGTGGCGAACCTATTGATTTTCCAAAAAGAAAAAGGATGGGCACCCCCATTGGCACATGTTATCGGGCGCACATCGTCGTCGTCCTCCACTTTTCCATATGCAAATGGCATGGCCACTTACCCCAATTGATCATGCTGAGGCCTTTGTCATGAATTTTTAAAGAAATCAGTCATGCGGGCTGCGCAAAATCGACCATTGGCTGCGTGTTTTTTACCTTTTCCGTATTTTCGGCTCCATGATTTGAGCAGCCTTGCGCCACCGAGATACTCGAGCAAGATTTTGAGTATGACCTCGAGGAAAAAGAGGGCAATCATGAGGGTCGGGTACGCGACGAGCGTGGCAATGGCGCTAAAAGGAGCATAAAATATCATGGTCCAATTAAAATACGACGTCAACAGCAAGTTGGCCAGCATGCTCCGCACGTATTGCCCATAGAGCGACTGCCTATGGCGATCGCGAATCTCATTGACGCGATTATTCGGTGAATCCATTGTGATAGAGAGGGGACGAGATAAAAAAAAATCAAATAAAGCGTGTAAAAAGTGGATGGGGTAAGAGATTTCAAGAAGAAACGAAAGAAAATGAAAGAAAAAATGAAACAGGCGTAAAAAAAAAAAGACGCGCTCTCGGCATTTGGCCCTTTTTGTATGATCTGGCTTGTTTGTGTAACCAGAGATCTGAGAGCCGGCAACGTGTACGACAGGGAAGAGGGAGGCTGCTCGCGAAGAGCCCGACAAGGCAAACCTTATTTTTTTTTTTCCTTTCTTTTTGTTGCCCTTTTTCTCTTCTTTCCTTCTCTTTCTTTTTTTCTCCTTCTTCTTTGTTATCTAATATCTATGCGCCAGAGAAACCGTCTGTACATGGGTAAGTTTAAAATGCGATGCAAGTGCACCAAAAGACGAAAACTTGGGTGCTTATTGGATTTTTTTTTCTAGGAAATATCGCCCGCTCCGTGCGTGTTCGCGATCTGAAGGATCTTTTTTGACGCTGTGGTCCTGCGGCTGATGTGATGATCATGGTAAGAACACGCGGGTGACACTGGGCGTCGTCGTCGTTTGGTGGGCGGGCGCTTGTTTGTTGCATTTTTCGGCGTACGTTCCAAAAAATCGTCGTTTTTTCCCGTCACGCTTGACCCTGGCAACCGACTCAGCTTCCCATTTTCCCAATTTCTTGTATACAGGCGGATTATGGCTTCGTGGAATTCTTTGTAATTTGCTTGACAAAAAAAAAAAAAGAAAAAAAAAAAAAAAAAAAAAAAGTGCGCGCAAATGGAGTGTCATTGGCTCATTTTTCTCCATTTTTATTTTTCGTTCCTGCAATTTCTAGGACAGAAGAGGTAAAGCTTTCTAGGGTGATCGCGAGCAAGTCGTAAAAATGGCATGGACTGACGCTTTTTTTTCAACTTTTTGGCAGATGCGCAAGATGCCATGGAGGATTATGATGGTTACAAGCTTGATCACCAGCTATTACGCGTGCGCTTTGCCAAGATGCCTGGCGACCACTGAGATTCACGGATCAAAGCTTCTGGTATCATCCGATCATTGACAAGACCATCCGTCAAATCATGCTCAGCGTACCGGAATTCCCGCCTTTTGTCTATCACTCAAAGGTAAGCAATCGTGTACATGGGAAGACGCCAGCGACTCACAAGATCCCTGTATCCGTGTTGAGCACGACAGACTCCCACCGCTTAATGACGCACGCAATATGGTAAGTTTTTTTTTGTACTGTTTTTATGCACTGACAGGTGTCATTATCGACAAATAGGTGCGCAATTGGTGCAACGACGGAGGCAATATTCTGTTTGTCAGTGATGAATTGTCAAATCACGCATCGCTACACGTAAAAATAAAAAATGACAAAACGTTCAACTCACGAGCTTGTTGACGCGTCGTTCAGATCACGGGCGCGGCAGACGCCATCAATTTTCATGTGGAGAGGTTGATTGAGCATCCCATGGCGCCGGGGTGCACGACGCGAAGGACATTCACATCCATGCTTGATCCCGGCGCGCCCGCGGCCTTTGAATCCGGCTTACTCAACGTGACCAGGGCGTTGCTGCATCAGCCAATTAGGCGCTCAGGAGTGCTTGCACCTCTTTTACCCCTCATTCCGCACGAGTAAAACAAGGCCAAATGGCCACTCATGCGTTTTTTTGGACCAACGTGCACATTTCACGTATCGTTGCAAATTTGCACTAATTGACTGCCACAAAAACTTGACATGGAGCATATTTTTTTTTGTTGCCGACATCGTCTCGTTTAAATTTGGAGCCATTTGAGCAAGGCTTTG
Organism: Gongronella butleri; assembly: GCA_025201375.1. Classification (NCBI taxonomy): domain Eukaryota; kingdom Fungi; phylum Mucoromycota; class Mucoromycetes; order Mucorales; family Cunninghamellaceae; genus Gongronella; species Gongronella butleri. The sequence goes on along the minus strand of JAIWZP010000026.1, from coordinate 73,036 downwards.
TGGAGCAGTTATTATGAATGGCTGTTTTCAAGAGAAAACTTGGCTTGTGGGTCACCAACACGGCACGGTGATGCCCCGGCACGCACCACAATGCGAAAAGGGACACTACAAATCCGAGAGGAACGCAACTTTTAGCTTTTAAACGTCATTGGCAGCACGCCACGTGCAAATCATAATTTGGCCATCGCGAGCCCTCAATACGAAAATTGGAGAATCAGGTCTCCATATTCACGCCAAACTTGCACCAGGTTAGGACCGCATGGCGAAACCATGAAAATGACAAAAAAGAGTGGCGATCCACGTGATGGATGACGAACAATTGGCGATTTTAGATTAAATTTCAACGGCGAATTGCGCCTGCAAAACGCATCCATAGAGCCACGCCGACGCGTCCGTTTGAAAGAGACACACCAGATGCATGTATTTGATAAGGGAGAGACGCGTGTCATCCTACGACTGACGCGGTTTATCACGCGTCCAAGTTTCTCCGCAAAGAGTTTGTTCGCGATTATTCCGCGTAAAATTTCATTTTTGCAGTGATCATCGATAGCCACATACGCAACAGATCGCGCTCTTTCCTATGGTTTCAGTTTCATGGCTCGGCGGTCAATTTTCGTCAACTTTTCCTTGAGGCGAAAAAAAGAAGTAAATTCCATTTTTCGCGACAACCAGTCGATGCACCCCAGGTTTTTATTTGATTTTCGCCGGTGAATGGGGTGTGTTCAACCTATAAAATGAGCAGCGTGGCGATGAGGCCCTAAATTTCACCATTTTCAAGAGCTCGACTGCACCCCTTGGAAAATTCCGTGATTTTCAAAAGACACAGCGCCGTCTGCTCCCTCAGGGTTTTTCAATTCTCCGTGTTTATTGAATGAGCTAAAAAGGAAAGTTTTGGGAGCGCCCTGGATGCACTACATCTTTTCTTCGTTCACACGCACTGGATCATTTACCGTCCCATGAACATTGACCATGATCCATCGCAGCATCCATCCATCCATCCAGCGATTCTTGCCCGCTTGGAACGTCTGGAGCGTTTGGAAGCGCAACTCCGCGACTCCGGTTTCGTTTCCGCCGACCCCAACGTGGTCATCCGTGCCCCTGGGGCCGATTATCGCCCAACAGCCCAGTTGCGCGAGTTGGTTCCCAGCCTTGAGGATGATTTCTTTGATTCAAAGCTGGACGACACGGAGCGCCGCAAGTTCCTCTCTGCCGCGCCTCGCAATCTCGACCGAGACCAAGAGCCGCCCAAGCTCCCTGATGCCCCTCTGGGCACCACGGCCGCCCGGCACGCTGACGCCGCCTTGCGCGACATTCAATATCGCCTGGTTGGGCTTACGCGTCCTTTGGACTGGTTTTTGTACCAGTCCATCCACGCCAATTGGACCCCGGACGAGCTTTTACGCCAATCGCAGTCCGTGGCGCGCGACACCCTCTCCCTGTTGGCCGATGTCGCGTCTCATGTGTCTGACGTCCGGATTCAAAGCTTGCTCGCCGACGCCAAGCTTCCCCGAGGCCAGGACAACTTGCTTATCTCCCCCGAGGAGATCATCGAGTTGGCCACTGCCAAGCGCCGCCTCCAAGACGCGCTGCAACCGCCCAAGCCTCCTTCCGCATCCAACAAGAAGAAGGGCAAGGGCAAGCGCCGGCCAGCTCCTGCCAATGCCAGCACGGCATCTGGCAACCAGTCATCGTCGCCAGCGTCGGATTCGATACCCGCATCATCCTCCGACGCGTCTGTGGGGTTTTCCAAAGCCCAGCAGAGCAACGGCGGCCGCAAGCAGCAGCACCAGCGCCGCAATTGAGCGGTGTTGGGGGGCGATTGTCGCGTTTTGCCGATGCGTGGCAATCTATGCCCTTGCGCCACGATTCATGGCTTTCATCCGCCGTGGAAAGTGGCTTCCGGCTGCAATTCCTTTCGCCGCCGCCGACTCGTCTCACATCGACGACGACCGACGACACAACCCGCCGCCTACCCAAGGATGACGCGGACAAGATCGACGAAGCCGTGGGAGACCTGCTCGCCAAGCAGGCCATCGAGGTCGTCTCGCCCCTCTCCTCGCACCCGTATGGTTTCCTCTCGTCAATGTTCGTGATCGACAAGCGCAATGGCGGCCGTCGCCCCGTTTTGAACCTCAAGGCATTGAACCAATTTCTGCCTCGCAGGCGGTTCAAGATGGAGACTCTTTCATCCATCCGCCACATGGTCAACAAGGGCGACTTCATGACCAGCATAGACCTCCAGGACGCGTTTTCCACATGCCAATTCACCCGTCATCTCGGCGCTTTCTGCGCTTTCATTGGCAGGGTCAAGTGTTCCAATTCCGCGCGCTGCCATTCGGATTGAGCCTCGCGCCTTGGGTGTTCACCAAGGCTCTCAAACCGATGCTCAAATGGGCGCGTCGGAAGGGCATACGACTGACAGCGTATTTGGACGACTTGCTGATCATCGCCTCGTCGAGAGACCAAGCCCAGTTGCAGACCAAGCTGGTAATCGACAAGATGGAGGCGCTGGGGTGGCTGATCAATTACGACAAATCGTCGCTCACTCCTTGTCAACAGATCGATCACCTCGGATTTCGCCTCGACTCGGCATCCATGCAGCTCACGGTCCCGGGCAAGAAGGTGCGCGCCCTCCGACGCCAAGCACATCATCTTTTGTATCAGGACACGCCATCATGGTCGAGTCTCGCGTCCTTTGTGGGCACGGCTTTGTCAACTCACATGGCCAATCCGCAGGCACGCTTTCGCACGCGCCATCTTTTGCAGCAACTCAACACGCACCGCCACAGCCCGACGCGTCACGCTTGCCCCATTTCACCAACAATGAAGGGCGAATTGACATGGTGGGTGTCGCAGCTGCACAAGTGGAGCGGGCGCCTGTTTTTACAGCCGCCACCGACGACTCAAATATTCACGGACTCATCGGACAAGGGATGGGGCATCGTCTCGCACTCCCAGTCATGGCAAGGGACATGGACGCCAGCCGAACAGGCATTGCACATCAACGTCAAGGAGTTGATGGTGGTTCGACGCGCATTGACCCTCATGGACCCCCCGATGGACTCGCATGTCCAAGTTTGTGTCGACAATCTCGCCGCCAAAGCGTACCTGGATCACTTTGGCGGCACTCGATCCACGCTGTTGAACAAGATCGCCATGGAGATTTGGCGGACGTGCTTCCAGCGCAAGATCACCTTGACCACCCTGTTTGTTCCATCGGCATTCAACCCGGCGGATGCCCCGTCGCGCGCCCTTTGGACGGAGACGGAGTGGTCGCTTCCTCGCCTGGCCTTCCAGAAGGTCGAAGCCATGCTGGGTCCCCATCAGGTGGATCTGTTTGCCTCCCCCGAGAACGCTCTCCTTCCATTGTTTGTCTCTCGCCTGTTTCACCCCAAGGCTCTATGGACGAACGCGTTCTCGAGGCCTTGGACGTCTCTCCAGACTCGCCGTCCAATTCTCGTGCCTCCATGGAATCTCATCACAGCTTCATTAGCGCATTGGACACGAGACCGACAGGCGGCGACGCTCATCACACCGAATTGGCCGACAGCACCCTGGTTCCCGCGTCTCCTGGCAACGTGCCCGTCGCCACCGATCTCGCTTCCCGCAAGCGACGACGCCCAGCATCCACTTCACACGCACACGACACTGCTAGCGTGGAACCTGCCAGCAAACGTGCCCGACAACTCGCGGGAGTGATCACGCCAATTGCTCGCCAACGCCTCGACGCGCTGTCCCCACGCATTGGCCCATCCATGACGCGTCGTTTGCACCGAGCGCGTCTCGATTTTGAGCTTTGGTGTCTCACTCACGAGCCTGCAGCCGTCGATCCCAACAATCCCGCCACCGCCGATGTCTTGGACTTTGTGTGGGACCAAGCGCAAGCCCGTGCATGGGTTCCTTCCACCACATTGAACGAATTGGGCATTGTCCGTCGCCTGCTCCCCGCCGCCAAGCGCCTCGCCTTGTCCGCAGACCCCCTCTGGCTCGAGTTCCACTCGGATTTGCGCGCAGAGGTCATCCAGCCCCTCAAGGATGGATCTTACGACGTAGGCCCCGCTTTGGCCCACATTCGCGCGCTTGGCGACAACGATACCATGCCCACGCCCGACTTGGCGCGCAAGGCAGCGTGGCTCGTGGCCGTGGTCGGCTTTTTGCGCTCGTCCGATATGGCGCGAATCGACCTCGCTCAGTCGTCTTTCCTCGCTCCGGCGCCAGCCATCCGTTTCGCCATGGTCGCCCCGAAAGAAAGACGCGGAGGCTGCCGCTACGTCAAGGCCGTCACCATCGATATGCATGACGATCCGGTCATTTGCCCTGTGCGCGCGCTACGCGCATATTATGATCGCCTTGGACGCCCATCCTCACGCCATCCTCATCCCATCGATCCCCGCGTCACCATCACGCCCTTGTTTCGCCGCCTCGCCGGCGCCAACGACGCGCCCATCTTGGCCACTACCATTGGCAACTATGTGCGGGACATCATGAAGCTGGTTGGACGCGAACCAGCCACATTGCAGATCCCCAAGGCGCGGGCACTCGGAGCCACGATGGCAGCATTAGCCGGCACGCCGATCGACGACATCGTGGCGCGTGGTGCGTGGTCGTCGAAAGAGATGTTTCTTCACTTTTATCGCATCTCCTCGACGACGACCATTAATTTTTCTGCCATCACTCTGGACGACACCCAGAGGGAGCAGACGGCGCTGTGTCTTGTTATGTAACGCCCTAGCTTTAGCGACGGGCTTAACACAAGACACGAGCCGTCTGCTCCGGTCTTTGGCCCCCCCTCCCTCCTTTTCCTTTCCTTTTGTTCCTTTTGCTTGCTCACTGGAAAAGATGTAGTGCATCCAGGGCGCTCCCAAAACTTTCCTTTTTAGCTCATTCAATAAACACGGAGAATTGAAAAACCCAGAGGGAGCAGACGGCTCGTGTCTTGTGTTAAGCCCGTCGCTAAAGCTAGGGCGTTACATAACAATTCATGATTGCGTGCCATCCAGTGGTCGCAGCAACGCAAAGGTGGGGTCATTAAATGCCTTAAGCTTCGGACTCATTGCACAAAGGAGAAAAAGACCTTGCTTATTGTGTGTTCCACAAATGGATAGAGAAATACACCAAAAACGCTTCCTTTTCGACAATGGCACAGCACGGCTGCTTGAAACATGACATTCGACGAGTAGGTAGTCTACTATGCCCACATGCATTTCACATCAAATTCGAGTGGCTCACTGGCGTACACTAGCTAATCATGAGCATCGCAGTGTTGTGGGAGACACAAATGACAATGATACCCCGTCTTTTTTACAAACATGGGCGAGACATGGCCAGCTCTTTGGCCCTTCCCTGAATTAAATAAAAGGGTATATGACCATGTGTGTAAAAAATAACACATGTCGTTGCGCGTAAAAAAAATAAAAAAAAATAAAAAAAAATAAAAAAAATAAAAAAACGCGCTATGGTGTATATAAAAGATAAGAAGACATACTCGTTTTTATTTTTTGTTTTTGCGATGCTCAGTTGGGCGGATAGAAAGCGCGCACCTTTTCCAAGTTGACATCGTATCGATTGGGGATGTGGCAGCCGATACCACGGGGGTACAAGCTCTCCAAGAGGTGGATGGGGTTAAACATGGCGCGGTTTGCGTCTCTTTTAGCGTCGCCATTGTTGGGCTCGCTGTCTGAGGGCACTGCGGTCCTTTCGCCGTTATCGTCGTCGTGACCGCCGTTCTTCTTTGTGTATAAGACGTCGCCACCCTTTTTGATGTTTGAGGCGATGATGCGCACTCGGGCACCTTTGACGACGAGCGGGCCTTGTGAGTCCCTTGTGTGGCGGTTGTTTATATGTGGCGGGATGTAGATGGCGTTGCCGACGTGGACGTAATTGAAAAAGTCCCATTGGGAGGCGAATTGGGCGACGCGGTTGTCGAGGCCGACGGGGATGCGGCTTACGATGTCGTACTGGTTGATGACGCGCCACATTGAGGACTTTCGTGTGATGGACAAGTGGCTGTGCGATGCGAATTCCGAGGCGAATGTGGCGTCGCCCACGGCGGGGGACCCTAGCGCGTAGCAGTCGCGCAGCGTCAGGCCTGCGCGGAAATCATTGGGGCTCTTGAGCCACCGCGCAAACAACATGGTGCTCAGAGCACCACCGAGCGAGTGGCCCGTCACCCACACTTGCACATTGACCCCCGCGTGATATGCCTTGGCCTTGGCGTGAATCGCGTTCAAAATTGCCTGGTACGGGTCGCGGTCGTCATACGGCGCATCTTTCGTTGGATAAATCGAGTCGTAAAACCCCTGATGTGCGGCGCCAAACAAGTATGGCCGTGCGTCGCTGCGCTGGATCGTGCAGTCCACGAGAAACTCTATTAAAAAAAACACCATTGGCGACCTTTTTCCCCATTTTTTTATTCCTGTACCTTCGTAATTGGTCGGTGTAGTGCCCTTGCAGCAAACGACGATAAAGGGATGGACCTCGGACCAAAAAATACCACAAAAGGTGCCACCCAAGGACTTTAGCTCCGTGACGCCTGTGGAAATTGGCTTGGTTAATGCCGATTTTGTGTTGCGTGACACATTTTAACTGCCCCCACGGACCATCCCCCCTCCCACCCCCACACCATGTGGTTTTCCCCGGATGTTCTTCTTTTTACCTTCAAAGCGCAAGCCCCAGCGTCGTGCAATGGCTCGAATGGTCGCTTCAGATTTCTTGATGAGATTTTCCATCTCAGTTTCGGTGGCCGCGTCCACGTCGCCATTTTGTTGCGACCGCGCCATGTACAAGTCATAGGCGCGCTTGACCAGTTCGCCGTCGCGCTCATACACGAGTGCAGCCAGTTGCGTCATGGTTTGTGCAATGGTAATGTCGAAAACGCGATAGCATGGCCCTTCCTCTTGCTCGTCGCTTTCTTGTGTGCTAGCGGGCATGCCCAAAAGAGGCAACGATGCTTTGATTTTGCGCGCAGCATCGCCCGAAAGGAGCCATGATGGTGAACCTATGATTTTCCAAAAAGAAAAAGGGCGAGCACTCATTGGCACATGTCATCGGGCGCACATTGTCCTCGTTGTCCACTTTTCCATATGCAAATGGCATGGCCACTTACCCCAATTGACCATGCTGAGGCCTTTTGCCAGTGAATTTCAAAGAAATCAATCATGCGGGCTACGCAAAACGAACATTGGGCTGCGTGTTTTTACCATGTCCGTATTTTCGGCTCCATGATTTGAGCAGCCTTGCACCACCGAGATACTCGAGCAAAATTTTGAGGATGACCTCGACGAATAAGAGGGCAATCATGATGGTCGGGTACACGGCGAGCGTGGCAATGGCGCTAAAAGGATCGTAAAATATCATGGTCCAATTGAAATACGACGTCAACAGCAAGCTGGTCAACATGCCTTGCACGTATTGCCCATAGAGCGACTGCCTATGGCGCCCTTTGCGGCCCAAGGAGCGCTGGCCGCGGTCGCGAATCTCATTGAAGCGTACATGGTGCCCATCATGGCTATTACACGATAAAGCCATTGCAATCGAGAAGGGACTAAATAAGAAATCTAATAAAACGTGTAAGAAGTGGAGGGCGGGAGGGATTTCAAAAAGAAACAAAAGAAAATGAAAGAAAAAATGAAACAGGCGTAAAAAAAAAAAAAAAGACGCGCTCTCGACAATTGGCCTTTTTGTATGGTACCAACTGGCTTGTTTGTGTAACACAGAGATCTGAGAGTCGGCAAGGTGTACGTCAGAGGAGGGAGGCTGCTCGCGAAAAGCCCGACAAGGCAAACCTTGCCATTTTTTTTCCTTTTTTTTTTGTTGCCCTTTTTCTCTTCTTTCCTTCTCTTTTTTTTTTTCTCCTTCTTTGTTATCTAATATCTATGCGCCAGAGAAACCGTCTGTACGTGGGTAAGTTTAAAATGCGATGCAAGTGCGCCAAAAAACGAAAACTTGGGTGCTTATTGGACTTTTTTTTTTCTAGGAAATATCGCCCGCTCCGTGCGTGTTCGCGATCTGAAGGATCTTTTTTCACGCCGTGGTCCTGTGGCTGATGTGATGATCATGGTAAGAACACGCGGGTGACACTGGGCGTCGTCGTCATTTGGTGGGCGGGCGCTTGTTTGTTGCATTTTTCGGGCGTACGTTCCAAAAAGTCGTCGTTTTTCTCGTCACGCTTGACCCTGGCAACCGACTCAATTTCCCATATTCCCAATTTCTTGTATACAGGCGGACTATGGCTTTGTGGAATTCTTTGTAATTTGCTTAAAAAAAAAACACGCGCAAATGGAGTGTCATTGGCTCATTTTTCTTCATTTTTATTTTTCGTTTCTGCAATTTCTAGGACAGAAGAGGTAAAGCTTTCTCGAGTGACCGCGAGCAAGTCGTAAAAATAGCGTGGACTGACGCTTTTTTTTCAACTTTTTGGCAGATGCGCAAGATGCCATGGAGGATTATGATGGTTACAAGCTTGATCACCAGCGACTACGCGTGCGCTTTGCCAAGACGCCTGGCGACCGCCGAGATGCGCCTAGTACTTCTTCCAACGAGAAATGCTACAATTGTGGCGAGCCTGGCCATGTGTAAGCCCACATTGATTTTTTTTTTAAAAAAAAAAAAAAGCAGCCAACCCCTTCAGACCCCTGATTTTTATTTTCCTAATTCCTAATCCCATAGTGCCCGTGCCTGGTGCGTCACGAAAACGAGAAGAAAAGAAAAAAAGAGCGTGGGTCGACTCATCCGTTTGCTTTTTTTCGCTTTTTTTTTATTTGTTTTTTACGCATCTTAGTCCCCAGGAACAAGGTGCTGGTGAACGTGCGCGTCGCTTCCAATCCAACCAATGCTTGTAAGGCTCATCTGTTCACGTGTACATGGGTTGGTGGGTGTCAATTGACACGTCTTTTTTCCCCCCCTCTATTTAGCCGTTGCGGTGAAGAAGGCCATCGCGCTGCGCAATGCACGTAAGTCGGCCTCCCCTCCATTCTCTCAATTGTGCAATTTCTCATTTCCGTTCTTTTTTCCCCCCTTTTCCAACTAGCATGACGCGTCGTCGTTCGCGCCGTTCGCGTTCGCGTTCGCGTTCCCCTCGTCGTTCGTCGCGTCGTTCGCGTTCGCGCTCTCGTTCCCCGCGTGGCCGTTCGCGCTCGCCCATGTCGCGCTCTCCGTCGCCTCGCCGCTCGTCGCGCCGCTCGCGTTCGCCCATGTCGCGCTCGCCCACCCCACGTGGCCGCTCGCCATCGCCCCGTAACGACCGTGGCGACCGTGACCACCGTTCTTCTCGTGATCGCTCGCCTCGCGGCCGCTCCCCGTCGCCACGTTCCCGCTCGCCGCGCAATGAACCCGCTTCTGACCGCTCTCCACGCGCCGCCGCCTCGTCACCTCCTCGTTCGCCGCGCGATTGAACAAAATTTGACATCTTCCACCCTTTCCTCTCCCTTTTCAATGCCCCCCCCCGCTATTTTTAAAAACGAATTGACACTTTCACACCGTGCATGATTGGTGGATCCGCGCGTGTCGAGGGGGAGAGGGAGGCGCTCCTTTAGTATGCATGACATTTAAAAGTAAAAACGAGAAAAAAAATAAAAATGTGTTGGAACGCGCTCTTTTTTTTTTCCTTTTGCCTTTGCTCTCCTTTTGAAAAAAAAGGCAAAAGAGCGGGCGTTCAATTTTTGATTTTTTTTGACGTGCTCACGGCCAGATTTTGAAACCCCTTGTCTCTTTTTTCTTTTTGAACAAAAAAAAATGTCCCCAACAGTGTACGCGTTTGAATCGACGGACGGTCTGTCTGCTGGCTTAAACGTCTTTTGCGAAAAGGTGTCTGCGGAAGCCATTGCGTCGCACGGGTCGGTGTCCATTGCTATTTCCGGCGGGTCGTTGCCAAAATTACTTGCCAAGGACCTGAAGCACAATAGCAAGATCGACTTTAGCAAGTGGCATGTCTTTTGGGCCGACGAGCGTTGTGTTGCGCACGACGATGCCGACTCGAATTACAAGGAGGTCAAGGCGCAATTGCTCGATGCGGTGCCCATTCCTGCCGAGAACATCCACGCGATCCAAGAGTCCGCCGCGGTGCGCAAGGACACGGACGCCGCCGCCGTCGACTATGAGGCGCAATTGGTCGCGCATTTCGGCAAGAACTTGCCTCGGTTTGATTTGATCTTGCTGGGCATGGGCCCCGATGGCCATTGTTGCTCGTTGTTCCCCGGCCACCCGTTGTTGCAAGAGAACACGCGCTGGGTCGCGCCCATCAACGACTCGCCCAAGCCTCCTCCCGAGCGCATCACCCTCACGTACCCCGTCGTCAACAATGCGGCCACCATCGCCTTTGTGACCGCCGGCGAGGGTAAACAGGAGATGGTTCAAAAGATCATTGAGCAGCCCGCACTCCAATTGCCCTGCCAGCGCGTCAAGCCTACCAATGGCAGTGTCTACTGGTTCATTGACCAGGCCGCTGCCGGAAAACTGCAATCTTCCTCTTACGGCGCGTACAAGTTGTAAAATTGTCATAAAATAAACGGATCTTTTTTTTTAATTTACACAATGCGAGTGAGGGGGGAAGAAGAAGGAAAAAAATAGAGAATAGGGTGTGTGTTGTGTATATGTGTGTGTGTGTGCATGAAGGGAGAGGGGGATGCAAATTGGAGGTGAAATGAAAAAAATGGAAAAAAACGTCAACCTAAAGAAGCTCAATGAGCTTTTGCGCACCGACATTCTTGTCGTTTGCGGCCTGCTGGATGGCCTTTTTGTGCGCCTTGAGGGCCTTTAGCGTGTCCTTTTTGGTGCTGGGTTCCTCGGCAAGCGACAGCACGACAAAGCTGCCGAAATTGGTCGCATAGTGGCCAATGTGCGGCTGGATGACCTCGAGCAATTGCGGCGCAAAGGCCAGGGGCTCGACGGCACGGTCGTTTTCCGACTCGGCGGTATCGGCTTTGACGAGGGCCTTGATGATACGATTGGCGAAACGATGCTCCATGACGTGGTCGTCCTTTTCAATATCTTCATCGACAAGGGCGAGGATGGTCTGGATGGCGGCCGACTTGTCGCCGACGGCGTGCAGCATGATTTCCTGGACAACCTGGGACGACAGCTTCTCGCGCATGACAATGGACGCGTGGTCGACGACCAATTGCAGCAATTGCGGCGAGCACGCCTGCAGCAGCTCGGCCGCCTTGACCTTGTTCTCCTTTTTGCTGTTGCTGATGTCATCGCCGGCCGTGAGGAATTGGATCGTGTCACCGGCAAGGTACTTGGTATTGCGGCCGGCCAAAATGTACAAAAAGACGCGGCGCCCATACTTGTCAGCGAAGAGCTCCTTGGCGTTCTTGCCCAATTCCGCGAGAACCGTCTTTGCGACGAGGACGGTGTCGTCGGTGACGTCCAGTAGCCGGAGAAGCACAAGGTAGCCATATTCGTCCTGAGCCATCTTGACCAAAAAGGGCTTGAATGCCTTGATGATGTGCTTCTTGTCCTTTGGCGATGCATACGCGAGGCACAGCATGGCGACGCGCGCGCCGTCGCGGGTATGGACGATATCCTGCAGGTTGTCGCGCAGCAGACCCATGAGCTCGGCACGGCCCTTTGCGTCGGCAAGCTCCAAGTATTGCAACATGGGCTTGTGCACAATGCTGTGCACGAGCGTGCCCTTGTCCAAGCAGCCCTTGAGCACCTCGTTCATGTGGCGCAGCACGGCATCCTTCTTCTCGGGCAGCTTGGCAAGCAGATCATCCAATGTCTGCGCACCGCCACCTTGTTGGAAAAGCGTCATTTCAGGACCGTAAAACTCGGCAAGCAGCTCATTGCGCTGCGCCGCCGTCGAGAATTGCGCGTAAAACGCTTCAATGACCGCGGATGCCTCCTTGTGTCTGATCAGCTTGCGCACATGCGTGCGGAATTCAGAAAGCACCGCATCACGTTGCCAATGGCAGTATTCAAGTGTCTTTAGCACAATGAACTTGCCATACATCGACTTGGCAAGCACCTCGAATTTGCCCTTGAGCTCGTCGGCAATCTGGTTGCGCTGCTCGCCATTGCCCTTTTTCAAACACGTCTGGATAATGCGCGACGCATCGTGCTTGAAAATGATCTAAAATGAAGAAAAAAATGCAATGAGCATGCTTGCTCCCCCCGCCCTCACCCCATTGGCCTCTCATGGCCCCTCGTTCAATTCATTGCTTTCCCACCCAAGGAACTTACATCTTGCACACGGCCGGTGATGATCGACATCATTTGCACCATCAATTCCTTTTGTTGCTCACGCTTGACATCGCCGCGTCGTAGCTGCTCCCAGACACGCTTGGCCTGTGAAATCATGTCATAGCTGCGGTCGTTGCTCTTGCGTTCCTGCTTGATCTGCTTCTGCTCCTTACGAGAATCTACAAAAGCGCCCCAAAAAAAAGTTAGTTTGTACTTTTGAAGCTGCTTGCTCCGTCATGCTTACCAACTTTGCTCTTCTTGTTGTGCTCTGTATTGCCCGAGGGAGCGTCCTTGCGTTTGGCACCAGCAAAAGCAGCCATGGTTATGGAAAGAAAAGAGGGTAAAAGGAGGGGAGAAAAGGAAAAAGGAAAGAAAAAAAAAAGTGAATTGTCATTTTTTTTTTTTTTTGCGTCCTGTCTTTGAAAGGCGCCACCGGGAGCTCGACGCTGATTGGCGCTCATGCATTGCCTGTCTCTTTTTGTGGGTCGTGACGGCCCCGGCCTATCAAAAAAAACAATAAAAACAAGACAGGGCCCGCCCCTTTTCGTTTCTTTCTTTCTTTTTCAATCACCCTTCTCTTTTTTCCAATGGCTTCCCGTGTTCTTTTCAACTCGTCCGTCTTGCAAGCGACCAAGCGCGCCGGTGTCCGCTTCTCCTCCACGGCTTCTGCCGCTGAGCAGGAGGCTATCCGTGCTCACGCCGCTAGTAAGTGCCTGGTTTTTTTTTGCCCTTGCGAGCACGTTTGTTCACTCCCCCTCCCCCTTTTCCCACCTTTTGTAGAGGCCGCTGATACCTGGAAGAAGATCTCCATCTTCGTCTGTATCCCTGCGTAAGCCCAAAAAAAATGAAAAGAAAAGAAAAAAATGAGAGAAATCACGAAAAAGAGGCATTGGAGCACTCATTCTTTTTTTTTCAGCTTGGCCGCTGCCTCGTTCAACGCCTACAACTTGTACGAGAAGCACCACGAGCACCTCCACGAGCACCCCCCTCAGTTCGTCAACTATGAGTACATCAACTGGCGCGCCAAGCAATTCTTCTGGGGCAACGAGGCTTTGTTCTATAACCCCAAGGTCAACTTCTCGGCCGAACAATAGATCACCCTTGCTTTTCCCACCTCTTTGTAGAACAAATCATGTAGAATAGGCTCGGCGGAGCCTCTATTGTACGAGTGTGTTGTTAGAATTAAATTGATTTACACGACAAAACCAAGAAAAATGCAAGGGGGGATGGGGGCCACAGTGGCAAGGCAACATTCCTTCAGGGGGCGAAAAGGACCAAGTGGGTGGATCGGCGGTCATGGGGAGGGAGGGCGGCGCGACAGACGCATTTCGCTCTTCTTTTTTCCCCCTTTTTATCGATGTTTGTTTCTTCGTACAAGTGCCAGCGGTTAGGTGTGTGGCTGATTGTCGGTGTGGGCACGCTGTGCATTGTTGCAATGATGTATTTGAGCCTGACGTTTGCCAGTCGCGTCCTTTTGGATCAAGACGCGCTGCAACAACCCGATCGCCAATATCCGCATTGGCTGGCCATGGCGCCAAAGTTGATTTTCCAGTGGTCATGGTCTCATTGGCTCATGGCTGCATTGTACTTTGTGCTCATGTTTGGCGCGCTTTCGCCTCCGCTCTTGGCCATCGTACGCGGAAAGAAGAAGAAAAACGCGTTCTTGCAGCTGAGTTGACTGTTTTTATTTTCCAGTGTCTAGGCGTGCTGATTGGTCTTGCGATTTTCCAGCTCGTGGATTACACGCGCGTGATTGCAGACAGGCAGGAATACATTTGGGAGCAGCTCCATGCGGCGTGGCAGGACACGCAAGCGCAATCGCCGCGGCTGATCCGCACCATGGAAAACACGTGGCATTGCCGTGGCATCGACCGCCTTGACCACGGTAGTTGCTACCTCGTCCTCTACCGACAATTTGCCGCGCAAATTTTTCACTGGGCCGTCGTCGTCTGGTGCATCAAATTCTTGCTTGTACGTGAAATGCAAAAGAAGCAACGAATCGTAATAATAAAAATGCTCATGCTCTTTTTTTTTTTCTCCTTTAGATTTTTGGGGCCTTTGTGTACGCTGCCATGTTTGTTCGCGACGACTATTTGGAAAGAGGCACGTTCATGAACACAATTCATCTGTAATAAAAAAATAAAGATGAATCACGTCGCTTACTGTATCATATGATATCGAATATCAATGACTTCCAGCATGGCATGATGATGATGATCCATTATTTTACAGTACTGCATCATACTGTATTGTTTTGTTTCGAGGCGTCAACGCTACGTATAACGAAACAGCACACTGCATTAAAAAGCACTCGTTTGCGTTTGGAAAGCGAAAAAAAGCGTGTTTTCCGGACTCTGCCAGCTTGCTGTGCCTCCAGAAATTTTTTTACAGTCTGCTCGCCCGCAAATGAAAAACGCGCCACGGCGTAAACTCTAGCCCAGTGCTCAAGACAGCCCCGTCCGATTTTTTTTGCGCTCAAAAGCGCCAAAAACCTCAGATTTGTACAATTTTACATACATCTGTTCATCTGCATGGTCGACCCTGCTCAAAAACAGCGGCATCGGAATCAACGCAAAATTTGCAACAAAAAAGCTTAAAACCTCAAAGCGCTACGACCACTTTTGAAAAATTCAGGGGTCACTCAGGGGTCACACTTTTCAATCTCAGAAAATGCCAAATTTGGGGAATTTCGAACTCCGAGTGATCAATGCATCCCAAAGCGGCAATTCCGACAATTTGCTATTGGCAGACAAAATGGCACGTCGCCGCAGCTTGAGAAAAATGCCCAAAGAGTGACGCATGAACGGCGATCGACTGAGAAAATTGCCTACATTGAGCAAGAATTTTTTTGCAAAATTTAAGGTTTGACACTTCCAAATTACTGTAAGGTGCGTAAATTGCATGGAATTTTTTTCGTGCGTATTTTTTTATTTTTTTATTTCGCACATTTTTGTGCGCTGACCGCTGATGATGAGTGGGCTGCAGGCTGGTGAAATGACCGATGCAAAAAGTCAAAACCCAAACTAGCGCGCTGCAAGTCACCCTATCATATTAGGTGCTTTGCCCCCCTGTTTGTCAGTAAAATTGCAATAAAATCGGTGATCGATTAGACCGTTGTCGAGAAAATCGCGATCAAAAAATTTGATGAAAAAGTGAATTTTCTCTGCGAGTTTTAGCCATCCATCCATGAAACTGGTCTCATTTGATAGAGATGCAAGAGGTGCCTTCGACATGTTACAAAGCGCCATGTGTTGTCCAATCCGTTGTCCAGAACATCGAATTTGAAAATTTTTGTACGTAATGTTTGAACGGCTTTCACAAGCGTACAAAGGCCACGCATCCTCGCATCGCGCAAACGAACATTCTGCAACTGACGTCCGAGCCAGTCTGATTCGAACAATGCAAATTTCATGGCGATCAAAGAAGAATTTGAGCAAGCCATATGATAGTGCAAATTGTGAAAATGTCGATGTTTTGGAGTCATCTGCACGACGACTCAACGGACCTCTGGTTTTCAACGTCATGTTGAAAAAGACGCGAAGAAATGGCCAAATGAGAACGTTTTGGAGGCGATCCAACCACGGCTTGTACTGTAGTGTTTAAGAATAAAGACTCGTATTGTATTTGTATTAAACGACAGACTCCTGAATGTCTCGACATCGGCACAGCCGACCATTGGTTTTTATGAGCCGCAGCACGCTTTTTTTTTTTTTTTTTTTTTTTTTTACGGGACGGAGGGCGGGGAATCAAAGGGACGCGAGATCTGTGTCTGGCAGGTTTTCTCGTTCCTTTTTCGTTCTCTCTCTTTTTTTTTTTTTTTTTTTGCATGTTCACTCCCACCTGTTGGCGCCTATGATATTATGAATGAAGAAGCGCCCAACAGCCTAGTGTCCGCGGTTACGAGAATTGCGTGTGTGTTGCATGAGGCGGCGAGTCCTCGGATCTCGTCCTGGCAGCCGCAGTTTATCGACACGTGCACGGCATGGTGTATGATTGTCGAAGGCGAGCTGCTGGCGTTGAGCGATGAAGCTATCGAGCGCGTGCGGATGGCGGCCAAGCAGCAATTGCAGGCCACGCACCCGGACGTGCCGCTGCCCTCTGCCGAAAACTTGATCGACGCGCAGCACGTCCTGTACCAGACGCTGATCAGCAACAATCATATTAGCGACGCGCTCTACACGCACCTATCCCAGACATACGAATTCTTGACCTCCTACGACGATGGGCCCGAAAATTTCCTCAAAGTAATCACCAGCAAGTCGCGTGCCCGCGCAGCGCAATTGGCGCCTAACTCGCTTTTTTTCTTTTTTTTTTTTTTTTTTTTTTTTAGGACGTTGTCCACATGGCACAGAGCGCGACGACATGCGCCGTGCTCGAAGAGGTCAACGAGTTGCTTGCCGACGATACCCATGAGAAATAAAAATGCTTCTACTATTTTTTTTTTTAAAAAAAGACGTACAAATTGGATATTGAGTGCAGAAATTATAGTACAAAGAGTGTATAGCAAGCATGAAAGAGAAGGGGGGATGGATGTACGTGTCTATGTAAACAAAACGAATGAACAAGAGGGAAAAAAAAGATCAATGGAGATGGGAGATGGATGGTTGTCTTTAGTGTCGCGCGTCTTCAAAGAGGCGCAGCTGGCCGGACGTCTTTAGCGCCTTTTCGTACACGCCCAAGAAGATGCTGCCGCCAATGGAGATCCACATGATGCGCGGACCCATGCCGGAAAGGAGTGCGCGCGGGCCTTCCTCGGCCGCAATGCGCTTCATTGTCGCCATGATCCCATTGTAAGGCTTGGTCGTTTGGTTCTTTTTATGAAAAAAAAAGAGCCGATGTGAGCATACGCGCCACGTGCATCACGTGACATTATTTTTTTACCTTGTGTGAGAGCATGATGCGTGTCTTGCAAACGTCGAGCGGGGTGGTGATGGCCGCGGCAATGCCGCCCGCCAGCGAGCCGCACATTGCTGCCTGGTACGGCTCGGGCGCGGTGCCGTACATGGACGCGTACATCTTTTTAAAGTACTCGTACAGCGGGAATTGGATGCACGTGAAAGGGATCTCGCGCGCGACCGTGGACAAAAACCCGCGATACAGGCCGAGAATGCCCTCCGTACGCACAACGCTGCTCACTGCCGACGACACGGACGTGTATTGCTTGGTCTGCAATCGCTGCTTCACCACTTCGGTGGGCACACGCACAGAGCATGCCGTCTAATCCACAAAAAAAAAAAAAAAAAAAAAAAAAGTCAGCATGTTTGATCTCAAAACCTCTTAAAAACACGAGTTTACTTACCACCTCGCCACAAGACGCGGCTGCCATGTGGATGAATGGCGCAAACGTGGGATCAATGGACGCGCCAAGGACGTGCTTGGTCGCCTCGTACGTGACAAAGAACAAGGAGGCTGAAATAAAAAAAAAAAACATGTCAGATGCGATGTCATGGCATGGCAATGCTGTCAAACTCTATTTGCAACCCGCCCATGAATTGTGCCTTACCGCTTGGTGCGCTGCCGATAACGGCGGCAAGCAAGCCAGAGTACACGCCGCGCAGACCACCCGAGGCAATAAAGCCAGCCTGCGACTGCAAGCGCGTCTTGATCGTGTCTAGGCAAAAGGAAGTGCATAAGTGGCGAGTTTTTCCTTTATATTTAAGGGGAAAAAATGAGCGAGTAGGGCCATACCGAGAGGGAACAGGGCGGTGTCAACAGCAGTGCCCGCCATAGCACCTGCAAACAGCGCCTGTTTCAGGTTGCGTTGCTGGTACTGGTGCCGTTCAAAGGCTTCAACTTCACTGCTGTTGCTCATTCAAGGAGAAGGAAGGGGAAAGAAGAGAAAAAAAAGAGAAACAAGAAAGACAGGGCCCAAAACAAAAGAGGCGGGCCTTTTTTTTGGTTGGATGGCTGGGTTGCCCCCTCCCTTCTCTTTTCTGATTTGGCAATAGGGACCTGGCCAGCCTCGTCTTGACACCCAACACTTTGCTGCATTGGTGAAATGCCCGTCAATCGTGTCTATCACGCGTCATTGCTTTTTTTTTTTTTGTTATTTTGCAAAATAGACTTATTTGGGGCAAAATAGCTGCCATTGGGATGTCAATAGCGTTCTTTCGATTGATCACGGCGGTGGCTCAACCTTTTTGGCTCTCACGGGCCACCTGCGGGCGCAGTGTGGTGTGTTTAAAAAAAAAGAAATGGCGGGCAAAGTATGAAACGATCGCGTTTTTCCGCCTGTCTTTCGCCCATTATCACGCGGACACGTTCATCCGCCGCAGAAAGAAAAGGGACGAGGCTATTCATAGCAGAGTAGGCCGTTTGCATCACGCAAAGATACCAAAAGAGAAAAAAAAACAAATAAAACCTCCAATTGCGCCTTACTGCTTGGATTTGCAGCAGCTTGGATGCAGCGCCACGGCCTGCACGTGGGAAGTGCGCCTCGATAAAGATAAAAAAAGCCCTTTCCCTTTCTTTACCGGGGAACACGGCAGTGGGCTGGCAAGATCACGCGGTCCATGGACAAAAACAAGAAAACGAGGACAAAAATAGGTTTGTACATGGGCGGTGAATGAGACTCGAGCTTTTTTATCTTCATGAACATGGAATCTTGAATCTATGCAAAGGGGTAGGGGAGAGGAGGAGGTGGATTAAATTGAAAAAAAGAGACAAGGAGACGAGTGCGTTCAAGGCCACTTCAAGATTTCCTTCTTGATTTCCGCATCCCAGCCAACACAATGGGAGCTCTGGGCGGTGTTGCCGTCGCAAAGCTGCTTGACGTCGGTGTTGATCCAGCCATCGAGGACGCGGATGCCGTTGCTGACGAGTTTGTTGGCATAGTCCATGACGTGCATATTATCGGCCATCGAACCCGCACCATAGTGTGTCAGCACGGTGTGCACCGAGCGCTTGATGGCAGACACAAGGCTGTGCACAAGCAATCCATCGTCAAACGTCGCATGGTCGGTCAATTGCGTCTTGATGCGTCCAATGACACGCTCCTTGACCTAAAAAAATTACAAGTCAATGACCCCATCCTTCATTTTTTTCCGCTTCAGCACTTACCATTTTTAAGTGATAGCAAATGGAAGGAGGGTTGCCACAGATGTAATCCATCTTTTCGCCTAAAAACAAAGAAAAAAAAAAAAACGGGGAATGAGCTCGATTTGCAGGGTACAAATTCAACCACTTACACTCTTCCAAGGTCCATGATTCACCAGCAGGAGGCATATTGCGGGTGAGGCGTCGAGGATGATTGCAGTCGCCCTTGAAGGGCTTGTCCTCGGCGAACATGACCGAAAAGATGCCTTGAGCCAAGGGTTTGTCGGTTGCGCGGTTGGAGAACTCGTCGAGGGTGCTAGAGACGACGGCCAGGACTTGCTCCTTGAGGTCGCTCTCGGGGACGACATTGGCAATTTGCTCGGGCAGCGGCGTGTTGGCAAACAGGTTGGAGCGAAGCTCCTCGCGCAGCTGTGTGACAGTGTCCTTGACGACGGGGGCATACACGTCGGCAAATGCCTTTGCGACGCCTCGTCGGCATTCGGGCTCACAGCCTAATGCCAGTGTCGAGAACAGAGCGAGCGCACAAAAGCCTTTTTTCAGTAACATGATAGAAAGAGGGGGAATATATGAAAAAGTGGAAAAGAAAAGAAAAGAGAGACAAAAAAAAAAGATCAAGGAAGAAAAGGAGTGAAAAAAAGGGGTTGCAAAGGCAGGCCAGAGAAACTTTGAAAACAAAGTTCATTGGGCAATTATAAATAGAATCCGAGCCTGGCTGGGCCCTTTTTTACTAGCGAGCAACAAAAAAAAAAAAAGACGTGAAAGGAAAAAATCATTCAACCTATTTCTGTGTGCAACGTCACATCCCACACTTGGCAAAGAATAGAAACAAAATCAAGGTCTTTTTGATTGCCCAATGGGCCATCCTTTCATTAAAAAAAAAGACAAACCAGCCTAAAGGAACCCTTTATATAATTAGCTTTCTGTTCTTCATGATAAGACGATGGTGGAAGAGAAAAGGAGGAGGGGCGGGGCGGGAACAAGGGTGGAAAAATAGAAAAAGAAAATAGATGGGTGTCCAAGCAGTCCGTCCAAAACAGAGGATTCAAAACACAAACAAGTGGGCGATTTGGCAAATGAGCCAAACATATTTTCTTCAAGTCGGTGTACGTCGTGGGTCGTCATTGTTCACACATACACATATAATACAAAAAATAGATATCTAAAGAGTGAAAAGAGGGCAAAAAAGTGGTGGAATGGTATACAATGAAGGGCAACAGAATAAAAAAAGAGGGCAAGCGTACAAAGTTAAAGGGCAAAAGGGAGGGGGGAATAGGATGCAAAGGGGGGTAAGGAATGAGCAGGCTTAAAGCAAGGACGATAAGGAGAAACAGGTCAAAACAAGAGAAAAAAAACGAAGGACAAGAACAGAGTTGGAGAAAATAAAAAAAAAGAAGAAAAGAAGGGGAAGAAAAACGGAAAAGCCTGTTTCGTTCACGCCGCCTCCCTTTTTTTTTTTTTTTTTTTTTTTTTTAAAGCGCGCGCGTCGTAGCCGGATGAAAGCTTGCGACGCACGCTTTCCAGCCTGTTTTTGTCAAATTCTCATCGCCAAAGGCAACCATGTGGAAAGGGCTTGTTTGTGCGAGCCCCCCTTTTGTCCATCAAGATTGGAGGCTGGCAACCCACGCCAAAAAAAATGAGTGCTCGTACAACCTGGTGTCACCATCCTGCATTGGGCAAGGGCCCTTGCTGCTATCCTGCTTTTATCCACATGGGGGGGGGCACGGCAATGATTTTCGCCTGTCAATTCGAGCAAATTTATTGATGTTTGTCCTTTATGTGCAATGCAATTGAAGAGAAAAAAAAAAAAGGGACTAGAGCATAAAACAAGGAAAAAAAAAAAGGAAAGGGAGGGAGAAAAAGGCAAAAACCTAGGCATTGATGACAGTGCCACCATTAGGATGGACGACCTGGCCAGTGATAAAGGACGCGTCGTCGCTGGCGAGGAACACAAAGGACGCGGCTATCTCGCACGGCTGCGCAGGGCGTTTGAAAGGAGGGAACGAGCCAAACTTGTGAATTTCCTCCTCACTGAACGTGTTGGGGATCAAAGGGGTCCACACGGGGCCGGGCGCCACCGCATTGACGCGGATGCGACGGTCGGCAAGCTGCTGCGACAAGGCACGCGTAAACGAGACCACGGCACCCTTTGTCGCCGAATAATCCACGAGCACGTCCATCCCACGGTATGCCGCAATCGACGCCGTGTTGATGATCACGCCACCCGCTTTGAGATGGTTACACACCAGCTTGGTCATGAAGATCGGCCCAAACACTGGGAAAAAAAAAAAAAGAAAAAAAGTGGTCAATGGCCCATTTTTTCATCTTTTTTTTTAAGATTTTGCTTACCATTGGTGCGGAAGGTGCGCTCGACCGTGGAGCAATCGAGGTCCTCGACACGCAAGACCTTGTGCTGCTCGGCAGCATTGTTGACCAGGATGTCAATTCGGCCAAATTTGTCAAGATGAGCGTCGAGGATTTCCTGGCAATTCTTTTCATAGCCCACATCGCGCGCAATCAGGTGGATCTGGCACTTTGTCTGTGCCTCGATGGTGTTCTTGGTGTACATAGCGTCGGCATCCTCGGATTCGTCGCGGTACACGATCGTGATGCCGGCAACGCCCTCCAGCGCGTAAAGCATGGCCACCGAGCGGCCAATGCCACTGTCGGCGCCCGTGATCAGCGCATATTTGCCTTGCAGCTTGCCAGAGCCCTTGTATGCCTTGAAACACGGCTTGCCAGTCGCGGGATCAAACGAAGGAAGATGCTGCGTCACCGGTGCAGGCTTGAGGATCGATGCAATCCCGGACTTGTTCTCATACTTCATCTTCTTGCGCACCTCGTTGAATTCATACACGTCATTGGGAAGGTCTTCATCAAAGCCGCGAGTCATCGTTACAAAATTGTGAAAATAAGAATGGTTGTGAAAAAAAGAAAAAAAAAGGAGAAACAAGAGCGCAATGGAGCACCTTTATATAGGCCACGGTGCATGTCTCGGCCGTAAATTCATTTGGATGAGGGAGGAATTAAATGATGAGGGGGCGTTTGGCGCCCGTGCGGGGGGCCGCATCGTGCCTCTTTTTTTTTTTTTTTTTTTTTTTCTGGAGAGTATCATGTTTATTTGTTATCTGACCACAGAAACTGGCTTGACACACGGAGGCTCGCAATATGCCGAGACTTTTTGAGTTAGCGATCGTGGCGGCAACATGCTGGATCCAAGCTTTTGGCAAAGCTTTTGATCATTTTATTGCGAAATCGACCAATTTGGCAAATTCATGCAGAATCGGGTGAGCGGCGTTTCAAACCACATGCTTTTCCCCCTCAATTGATCGCGTGGCGCGCAGCTTGGGTTGCACTTTTTAATGTGAAACCCATCATGTCGCCTCCATATGGTGGAAGTTAACCAACGAGACGCCTCTTGAGATGCATGCCCAATGGTTTTGTTGTAACCTCATTCAACCCATTGGCAATGCCCCCATGTTCATTACATGGGGTCATTAAAAAAGTAAAAGAGTAAAAAAAAAAAAAAAAAAAAAAACGCTCGTCGTCTATGCATTATTTTTTTTCTTCTTTCTACATCGTTTTTTTTTTCATCGTCTGTTTATTGCCTCTATTTTTAGCCTTGAGATCTATCATGTCGCTGACTTTATCTCGTTCGAAAAAGGGCACTGTGGCCCCGCCGCCCGCATCGACCGACCAATTTCAACAGACAAAGACGCTGCCGCATTTGCCAAAAGGTGTGCACATCCCCAAGCTGAATGACTACAGCAAGCCACTGCCTGCCGACACCCAGGATGGCGGCAATAATGCGCTTATGGTGCCCGGACAACAAGGTGGCGGCCGCCGCGAGCGACAACAGCGCCAATATGGCGTCGAGGAAGCGCCGCCGGTCTTTGCCGCTCATTCCAAGGCACTGCCCTCGCTGAGTATCATGCGCTCCACCAAGGCTCAAAAGCAAATGTACGCCCAGACCGGCGGAATTGAGCCTATTGATCTCCTCACGGACCGTCTGTCCGTGTGGCAAAAGGCGCTCAAGGACCTGGTAAGTGAAATTTTGAGGGGTTTGACAACATCGGAGTCCGTGTTTCGGAGCAATTCCGGATTTGGCCCATTCTGACACGCGTCTTTTTTTTTTTCTTCGCAGCTCAAAATGTTCAAAAACATTGCGGCGGTCGAGCGCTCGTCGTCGTCGGGCTATTCGGACGCCAGCACGCCACTGACGGTGCCTTTTCCAAGCTCCAATCACCAATTTTTGCAATATGGCGGCGTGCAGGATGTTTGGACCGCGTACCGCGACTACACGGTGGAGCGCAGCATGGTGCATCACGACTATGTGAACTTTTTAAAGGGTTCCATCATCCCCAGCTTGCGCAATCTCAAGGAAGATCTCAAGGAATTCGTCCATTCCGTCAAAAAGGACCCCAATCTGCGCAGTTCCGTCCTGTACGACAGCCGCGTGCATGCCGACCGCGTCACGCAAAAACTCGACAACTCTGTGCGCTCCGTCTTGCACTCGCCCGACGAATTGACCCCTCAGGATGATCCTACATTGCTGAATCTCGGTAAAAAAAAAATTGGCAAAAACAAAAAACGAAAAGCAGCGCGATTGACGCGTCTTTTTTTTTTCTTTTAGCGACGATCCAAGCGCACAAGAGCTTGTTCAAGGACGAGAACACACTCCAGGAGAATGTACGCCAACTGCAGCGCGAGGTTGCCACGGTGGAGCAGCGCCTCATGGGCAGCCTGCAAGTGATCACCAAGAATTGGGAAAACTACTGCGTCGAGCACAACGTCGACGAAAAGGAGCTCGTCGGCAAGGTTTCCGAGGCCATTGAGGCCATTGAGCCCAATGCCGACTGGAACGAATTCGTGCGCCGCAATCTCTTCCAGCTCGTCAATGAAAAGGCCGCTTTCAAGACCGACGACGACATCTCCTACCGCAACCAAGGCAGCCCCATGTGCATGCCTATCAAGGTCAACTTCCTCAACCGCAAAAAGATGATGGGCGGATGGACAGAGGGACTGTATGTCCTCACGCCGTGTAAGAACGCAAAAAAAAAGAAAAAAAAAGAAAAAAAAAGAAAAAAAGAAAAAAAAAAAAACTTGTTCCCAATTGGTCATGGACACGCGTCTCACGCTTCGCATTTTTTTTTTGTCGCGCTCCAGGTGGATATATGCACGGCTACAAATCGGCCAAGCACTTTGAGACGCAGCCATTGAACCCCGAGTTGTCGTTGTTCCTGCCCGCATCCACAGTGTCGTCGACGGACGAGCAAGCCGAGGACTTTAGTTTCCTTGTGACGACCGGTGGCAAGCGCAACAAGATAAACATGGAGAAGAAGTTCTTGTTCCAGGCCAACGACGCCAATGATCTTGCCAGCTGGTATCAGGAGACCACGAGCATGACCGGCCGCAACACGGGCCACGAGGTGCTGGATCTCGAGAACGTGCCGCCCGCGCTGCCTGGCCTGCAACACGACGAGCAACGCTTGTTGACCAATGAGCCCGCCACGTTGGACAACCAGCCGGCTGACGACCACGCCGCCGCCGACCAGTACGTGCCCGACGCGTCGGCCGCCGCACCCCTCGGCACCGCGTCCGTGTTGCCCTCGGATATGCCGTCCACCTCGTCGGCTCCCGATGCCGCCGGACTCCAGGCGCGCGACGATGAAGCCGCCGCACCGGCCGCAGACCAAGGCGTGCTCACGCCCTCGGCCACAGCCGATGACAAGATCCAGGTCACCACCCAGGATATCTTGAACGGTAGCGTCCCGGCCACCGACGACAATGCCGAGCCCCTCGCCTTTGGCGACACCGTCCCCAGCAGCAAGAAAGCTGCTGGAAAAAAGAAAAAATAATCTCCTCTTTTTTTAATTAAATCGATGACAATCTAGCGTAAACCTAATGATATTTCTGTGCAAATCAATAAAAAATTAGTATTTTAATCTACGTGTTTGAGTCCATTGGTGAGGTAAATTGACAAAATACCACGCGTTTTTACGCATTGCTCGCTTTTAGACGCGCATAGACACCATGAATCACGCGTCCATAAGAAGCGGTCACTGGTCCAAGATTGACAGAGATCGGTATGGTTCATTTTTGGTGGCGCACGCGACAACAGCCCAACGTATCGACACGCGAGTCATCTCAAATGAATTAGCGACCAAACGCGGTTAAAGCGCTTGTAGTTTTGGGACATCACGCTGTGCTCTGGGCTAGTTAGTCTTCACGGGTTTGATTTGGCCCTAAATAATTCATGTAAAATGCATTTCCTTCGGACGAAATGATCAAGAGTCAGGAAGACACGCCCTGCAAAAAGTGGATATTATACGCAGACCCCAAGATTTGAGTGTGTGATACGCCAAGTTGCTCCATTTGCATCATTGAGCCGTTAAAGCGTGTTTCCAAGCGCATGTCTCTCTCACAAAGGCCCTGTCCCACCGGTTCGCAAAAAAAGGAGGTAGAAAGGGGGTGATGCTCCGGTTTCCGAAGCGTCCATCACCTGATAGCGAGGTGTTTGTGCATTGGCAAATGACATGTGAAAAGATACGTACGTATTTTATGTGACAAAAGGGGCGGGGGAGCGGGCGGGTAGGTGGGCGGGCAAAAAAAAACAAGCATTGGGTATGAGACTACAAAGGCTACACTGCCCACAAAAAAAGATAAAGCGTAGATAAAGAAAAAGAGAAAGAAAGAAAGAGGAAGAAAAAAAAAAAACGATGCAAATGGAAAAAAGGGAAAGAAAGGGCCGCGGGTCGCATGAAACGCGAGGTGAGCGGGGAGGGGGGTGATGTACAAAAGGAGGTTGGGATTTGCCACCTAGGGCTTGGGAATGCGCAGGGTCTTGCTGATCATCAATGTGCCGCTGACAGCATAAATCAAGACCAAAGGATGCAATTCCCATCCGTCAGCAAAGGCGATCAGTTGACCGGGTAATGAGGTGAGGTAGCGATCATGCGTGACGAAATAGGCCAGGATGGCCACGAGCGACAGCGACGTTGGGATCGGCGTGCCCTCAAAATAGGCGACTTTGCCGGAAGCATCCTTGGGCTGGAGCGCCACAGACGCATTGAATCGCGCAAGACGAGCAATACCACAGCACACAAAGTACGTCAACACCACCGTGTCCATATACGTTCGCATACCCACTAGAAACACGCACGAAAAAAAAAAAGAAGAGGAAAGATGAGCTTTTGCGCGATGAATTAGGCCGGCATGGGGCTAGCCATTTGCTTACCAGCATAAGCAAGCGCGGCAGGTGCCATGCCAAACGAGATCTAAAAAGATAAAATAAGCTTAGGCAAGGATGGATCTAAAATGCACAGAGGGATTTGTTTCTTACCAAATCAGCCAGGCTGTCGAGCTCCTGGCCCAATAACGAGGAATTGTTGCGCCAACGTGCGACACGGCCGTCAAAGAAATCAAACAGCATGCCAAAAGGCATGAATGTCATGGCCGAATACAAGTCGCTGACATCATTGGACACGAGATAGCGCATCGACGCAAAAATCGATTGCACGCCGCAAACACCGTTCATCAGCGTAATCACATCGGCGAGGTAAAAGTTCCTATGATGCCCAGAAAAACATGGTTCAGCTTAGGCCCACGACAAGCGGGCAAGAAACACGGGGGGCTAGGCCGAAAACGCCCCCTTTTGACGTCTTTTTTTCTATTTTCTTTTACCTGACAAGCGAAAAGTGCTTATGCTCGACAGTCTTGGCCTTTTTATCGTCGTCTTTGCCCATGATAATAGTGATCTAAAGGAAGAGAGCGTGGGGGTGGAGGAAAAAAAAAAAAGCAAACAAGAAAGAGGAAGAAGAGAACCAGACTTTTTTTTTTTTTGCTGGGCGCATTTTTTTTATAGGGCGGGTGGTGCCAAGATCGACTGGCCGCCCCGTCCCCCCACACACCATTGTGACGGCGCGCGGGAAACAAAGCTCAGACTCTAGGCACCCAAAAAAAGAAGAAAAAATAAAAAAAGCGGGCGTGGTCCCCCTTTTTTCTTGCCGCAGGGCCGGCCCTCTTTTGCGCACATGGGCGCACATGGATACACACGGGCGCGCGCATGAGACACGCCACGCGGGAGACAGGAGGCGTAATGACATGGAAAATGAAGTGAAAAAGCGCAAATTACTTTATTAAGAATACAAAGGGTAAGGAAGGGGCGCCATTGGCGATTGTATATAGAGGTTGGTGCAGGAGGGAATCAAGTTTTCTAGGATGAAAATCTCTAATGACTGGGTCGAATCAGCGTCACTATGGTATGAAAAAAAGTAAAAAAAAAAAAAAAAAGAGTGAGTCGCATGATTAAACCTCCTTTTTTTGGTGTCCATCGCTTTACCCGAGTCAAAATCAGCAAAAGGATCATGGTGCTCGTCTGTCTTTCCGGGGGACGAGGCGGGCGCTTTGTGGGGTCCAGGTGTGGGTGACGCGGGCGCGTCTTGTGAAGACGAGGAGGAGGACGGGGTATGGTCGTGCTGTGGGATCTCAAAGCTTGAGCTTTCCTTGACGTCCTTGAAGTGGACGGCATCAATGGGTTTGTGGTGGCGCGACGGCAAGATGGGCGGGCGCATGTGACGAAGAAGGGCGAAATTCACGGGTTTGAAGAACGCATGCGCCTTGACTTCGCTTGCGCCTGCGCGCGACCCGAGGCGCTTGTGCTCGTTCTTGTGCAAGAGCTTGCGAATGCACGATTTGCACGCACTGGACGTGTCTGGTCCGTTAAAGTACGGATTCGCGCCAAAATACGGGAACGACAGAGGCAGCGACAAGATGCGGTCAAAGGTATCATTCCGACTCGCGCCTTTGAAAGGCGTGTACCCGTACAGCATCTCAAACAGCAAAATCCCAAGGGTCCACCAATCCACGGCCGACGTGTGGCCCTCGCCGCGCAAAATGTCGGGGCTGATGTATTCCTCGGTGCCAACAAACGAATTTGTACGCACATTGGAGCACGACCGCGTATCGAGCATGGGTTGTTGCTATAAAAACCAAAGAAAATAAAAAAAGGGTGCGTGTTAGGGGCCTTGCAAGCACGTGTCATCGTGTGTTTGTGTTTTTTTTCTCGTTTTTACCGAGAAGAGCAATGCCGAGGCCGAATTGGACTGCACAATGGTAGGTGATTTCACGGCTGGCGATCGCACCGACAAATCAAAATCAGAGAGCATCAGATGGCCGCTTTGGTGGAGCAAGATGTCTATAAAAAGAAGCAGGTTAGAATGAATTCATGCGCATTGGCTTTTGAACGAGGCTTACTTTCTGGTTTCAGGTCGCTAAAAATGGCATCAAAAGGCAAGGGCAGAGACGTGAGTACAAGGGGATCTTGGTGGCAGCCCTTTTTTTTTTTTTTTTTTTTTTACCGATAAATGAGGCCGTGCAAGTGCAGGTATTCCAAGGCAGCAATAACCTCTGCAGCGTAAAAGCGAGCCTCATGTTCCTTGAGCACCTTGCCGGGCCGCTGCTGCAGCGCTAATGAGAAGGGGAAAAAAAGGAGGGGAAATTGAGCTCACGGGCCACCGTCTTGGTGCTTTGCTCTTTTTACCTCGAAAGAATTCGCCGCCAACACAATATTCAAGGCAAAAATAGAGATAGTCGGTGCTTTGGAAAGAATGATGCAATGGCACAATAAAAGGGTGATGCGACATGGACAAGATTGCTTGCTCGGCCATCACTCGCTTCACTTTGTTACGCTTGATCATCTCTTTCTTATTGAGCACTGACAAAAAAAAAAAAAAATAAAGTGAATTTCCACGTTGATCTGGGTGCTTCCTTTTTTGTAGCCCATTTTTAAATACCTTTCATGGCGTAAAGCTGCTTTGATTCCTTGTCTTCGACCAGATAGACGCGGCCAACGTCGCCCTTGCCGAGAATGCGGATTTTGCGAAAATGTGACGGGCCGACCTGGACCTGCTCCTTTTGCACGGCATAGGCGGACGTGCGCGTCGTGGTGGTGGACGAGGACGACGTTGAGGACGAGGACGACGTCGACAGGGACGTGGACGACGACGCGGACCCAAGCGACGAAGCAGTCGTTGTAGCCAATTGCTGCTGTGGAGGCTGTGGCTGCTGGTTTTGCTGGATTTGTGAGTCCTTGGACGGCGTGGGTGATAAGGATACGGGTACGGGAGAGCGTGTGGGCGTGGAGGCCGAGCGTGAGCCTGTGGGCAGTCTGACCATAGCAGTGGCAAGCGGGTCTGTGGCCGCTTTGTTCCATAAAAGCGACGACGACGTTGTAGAGCCCGGCTGATAGCTAGGTGGAGGGCTCGCCGGGAAACTTGACGTGGATATCATCTAAAGTAAAACCAAAAAAATAAAAAACAAGGAACAAAAAGAGAAACGAGAAACAAAAAGGCCAAAGAGAGCCATTTTCCATCGAAATGATGATTTCGAGCGGGATTTGAATGGCTGCCTTCATTGGTGGAGCCCGCTGTCGTCGTGCCCAATTCGTGCCGCGCGTAGGCTATTTTTGTTCTTGATCCGCATCCAATCACCATGTACACTTGCCAAAGGTGTTTTCTTTGGTTTCTTTCATTGATGCCCGCCCAGCTTTTTTTTTTTTTTTTTGTCAAGTAATCACGTCGCCCCGCGGCGGTCCAATGCCGTTTGTGGCCGCTTATTTCTTTTTTTCTTTCTATGATATAGTCCCTCCATGTGCTTCTCCCTGTAAAATAATGATGAAAGCATAAAACCCCCTTTTCCCCACTTTGACAAGGTTTCTCCCCTTTGCTCTGGTGCTGCACCAAGTAATAAATTGCCTCATTCAATCATCCATCACGACCAATTAAACTTAAATTCAATGGGGATCGCTCCGACCAGAAGCGTTGATTCATTTCACTTGTTTTTTTTTTAATGCAAAAATGGACCGTGGAATATTTACAAATGAGCGAATACCGGTATCTACAGGATTGAGCGGCGCGTCTTGATGCCCCTTGCATGCTTCATTCATCGTCCGGATCAAACGAGAGCGCGACAGGCGCCTTTGTCTTTTTCTTCTTTTTCTTTGGCTTGTCGTCGTGGTTCTTCGAGTCCTTGTCCTTGCCGCTCTCCTTTTTGTGCGCCGCAATGGCATCCTCGACCGATTGCTTGCCTGTCTTTTTCTTTTTGGCGCGGAAAAGTAGCCGCCCATTCTCATCGACGGCCGGCGCTGAGTCGTCGTCTTTGTTTTCTGCGTCATCGGCGTTTTCCGCCTCGTCCTCGGGCTCACCAACGTCCTTGTGCACCTCTAAATAAAAGGGCACACAGGCGTGAGCAGCCAAGAAAACCGCGAATGGACCGCGTATGCGCGACAATTCGTGTGCACGACACTTTTTTTTTGATTATTCTTCAAATATACCTCGTCCTTGCTTGTCAAGTTCAACCACTTGAGCGCCCTCCAGCTCGTCGACATCGTCGTCGTCTTGCCCATCTTCGTAGTCGGCAAACTTGCGCTTGGCTCGCTCGTTCTCGACGGTCTGGCCCTTTAGACGCGCAAGAAAGGCAGGTTCCTTATGGACATACGAGAGACCTTGCGAGTACTGGTGCGGTGTCATGGATTTTTTCGGCGGCATAGCTGGGAAGTTGTGTGGTTTCGAGATCAAAAAGAGAAAAAGAAACAAAGAAAATGGTCAAAAAAGGCAGCCTTGAGCCGATTTTGGCAGATCACCCATTTTCACGGTTTGTTGCTTTTTCCTTGCACGCCTTGCCCGCTGAGACGCGCCAATTCATGCCATTGATCCACTTGTGCTCCTTGTTCCACGCAGTATGCACCGACACGGTGCGTAAATCGTGCAATTGGCCACCTTTTCTCTTCCCCCCCCTCGCAATGTACCATGCAGGGCCAGCTTTCATCCAAAAACGCGCTTGGGTGTCGTTGGTAATGTAAATGGACACTGGCATATGTCACGCAGTCGCGCCTTGCTGCGCTTTTTTTTTCTCTCAAAATGAGCCCATTTTCAAGTTGAGACGTGAAAATAATGCGCCCAGCACGTTGAACCTCACTTACACACCTGCTACGGGCACGCGCGGTTGCAATCCATGCGAATCTGGCCACGACATCCATGCACCAACCCTGTTTTTTACGCGATTTTTCTCAATGGCGACTCTTAAGTAAGTATCATCCCGTTAAAAGTTATAACAAAGCCTTTATTTGGTCATGGCAAGTATTAGTGTACAAAAAGAGAAGGAAACAGGAACAGCAAGTAGACAGGGGCGCGTTAGAGCAACGAGAAAGTACTGCAAACAAAGGAAACATGCTAAAAGGGAAATAAAAGTTCCACAATTCACGCGACCGGGCTGGCGTGGCTGCGTGAGAAGCAAGGATGGTCACCAGAAATAACAGCGTGGGGAAAAGCACGGCAAATGAGGAATTAGGACCCTTTTGGTTTTGTCACGCCGCGGTCTTTGAGTGCCTTGTCTCCTTGAGAGATTTGACGTTTGTCAGGGTGATGAGCCGTCCCTCTAGGCTCGCTGAGAAGCCTCACGGAGGTCGCTTGACGCATCATTTCTGGGGAAAACAAAAATGGATGCATCTAGTTCATCCTCTGCCCGTCTCTCACACAGTGCATGTACTTAGTGTGGGACAAGCTGCTCGTGCCAACTCGCTCACTTGAGCAAAAGTAGTGAGCGCGCAGAGAGGCACGTCAACACAACGAAAAATGGCAAAAACGCGCAATGATACGCGTCAAAGCGCGTCTTTTGCTTTCTTTTTTAGGCCATGATTGAAAATCGCCAGCTTGTCTCCGTCTCACATTTTCCACGGTCATTGGGCAACGGTGTCGGGCATTGACACGTGCCATTCTGGCAAACGTGTGCACAATTGACGCCTATTTCTTCCCCCGCGCAGTGTACTTTGATGGCTGCCATTGGCAGCACGACCAGCAATGGGCCGTTGGCACAACCATTTGGCCGCACACCTCAGAAACGGAAAGCGAGGGGGTGTACACGTTGTGTTTCAAAGATGTGGGGGCAAAAAGCTTACTTTTTGGCCAACACGGCTAAGATTTCAGGAGAAATCAGCCCGTGGGAAAAACGCCGCTGGGGGAAACAAGACACTGGGCGTCGAAAAGGGTGGCCTGTCTTTCAAAAAGGCGGCTCACACACATCTCATCCCCCCCTTTTTTTCTCTTGTTTTTTTTCACACACCCATTTACACCCCTCTCTCGCTTACTTTTTGTATCCTTGTTCTACAATGCAATCCTCTCGTCCATTTACTCATATGCGCACGCTTCTCAAGCACCAGCACCGCCACTTTTCAAGCTCCATGGGTAATCAGTCTTGAAAGACAGATTTTTTGAGCACATTTTGCTCACCTTGGGCGGCTTTTTTTTCTCTTTTAGCGCGTCAGCAAGAGACCGTCGGTTTCATTGGTCTTGGTGCCATGGTAAAAAAAAAAATGATGAAAAAGAGTGCCAAAGACGATGCAATGAGTAGATGTGCCATGAATTCCGGGAATTGACGCGTTTTATTTTTGTTTTTCGCGATTTTCTTTTAGGGCCACGGGATGACGCGTAATCTTGCTGCCAAGCACAGCGGCAAGGTTATTGTGTTTGACGTGAATGCAGCTGCGGTTGCTGCTGTTCAAAAGGTGTGCCCTGAGGTTCAGGCTGCCAAGTCTGTGGAAGAGGTTGCTGAGCGTTCGTCGATGATCATGACGATGCTGCCTGCGTCTGCACATGTGGAAGGTGTGTACCGTCAGCTTGAGAAGGTGGTGGACAGCCGACACAAGTTGGCAGACTCGAGCACGATTGACCCGATGGTTGCCAAGGATGTGGCGGCGCTGATCATGAGCAAGGGCGCACTTGCGGTTGACGCGCCTGTGAGCGGTGGTACGATGGGTGCTGACAAGGGCACGTTGACGTTCATGGTGGGCAGCAACACCAAGGAAGGATTCGAGGCGGTGAAGCCCGTGTTGAGCTGCATGGGCAAGAATGTGGTGCACTGCGGACACAATGGTTCTGGCCAAGGCGCCAAACTGTGCAACAACATGCTCCTTGCCATTTCCATGATCGGCGTCTCCGAAGCCCTCTTCCTCGGCAAGAAATTGGGCCTGGACCCCGCACTCCTCTCAAGCATCATCAACACATCCACCGGCCGCTGCTGGAGCGCAGAAGTCAACAATCCCGCACCCGGTGTCCTGCCCGACGCCCCCGCCGCTCGCGACTACGTCGGCGGCTTCGTCAATCGCCTCATTGCAAAGGATCTCGGCCTCGCCATGAAGGCTGCACAAGATGTCCAGGTCCACCCCACGCTCGGCGCAACCGCCCAACAAATCTACGCCCACTTGGCAAACACAGAGAATTGGGACGGACTCGACTTTTCCAGCGTCTACAAGGTACCAAAAAAAAAAAAAAAGAAGAAAAATTAACAAAAATCGAGAAAAAAAATGAAAAAGTGCTTTACCATGCAACTTTTCTCACTTTTTATTATTTCATCTAGTGGATGGAGGATCACTCGCAGGAGACCATTGATGGTGACGACAATGCGCGCACCGCGGCTTAAATTTGCAAATGTATCATACAAATAAAAATTTGGAAATGGGTCCAATTTCCGTTTTATGGGCATTGACCTGGACAAGGACATGGTAAAGCATGGTCAAAAGGACGAGAATTTCCGTCGCGGCACCATCACGCCGGTTGCTGGGGCTTCGTGGCGCCGTTGTTCAAAGCAAGGAAACCAAAAGTCTCCAGTTTCATTCGAAAGACGCAAATTGCTCGAGAAGCAACAAGGAAATGAAGTGCTTCTCTGCGTAGCCAAATGATGATACAACTTCGTGGTTCTCGAATGGTATCGGTTTTATTCGGGAGCAACATGATCAGACGCGTGTGAAATACACAAAGGCGAAAAATCGTCCATTTCGGCTTTTTGGGGGACCGTCCTAAATGCCTATTGGCTGAATTCGCACGCTGTAGCATAAAGGACGCGACAGACTTTCATTTGAGCCTATCCATGAGTCTCTAGGTCGCGTAGATGGCGAGCAGCAGCAAGAATAAAATATGGCCAAAATCCCTATGACCCCGTGGCCAATTTTCGAAAATCAAAAAATGTCGCTGTATCGCCGCGAAACTTGGAGGGTAGCAAGAGCGCATTGCTCTCATCATTTCTTGTGTGGGTAAGGTTGCGGGTTGTTATGCTGGTTGGAGAGAAAATGGACAAACGAGCACGAAAACACAAGATTTTCAATTCAATGCCATCGACCGACGATGTGCTTTTACCGGCCTGAAACGATTATATCTCGCTTCTATTAAGCGTGCGCACACGTGGATGCCGGTGATCTCAAGAGAACGCGCTTCGCACGTGAATGGCGACGCGCCGAAACCGCGTTTATTGAAGTGAGTTTTCGGCGCGTCATTACTCTCAATCGCGCACAACCATTGCCCCGGGCAATGCACTCACATGAAACTTTGAATGATTCTCACCGAGAAAACGTCAACAGATCGGCTCTAGCGTGTTTTGTCGTCGAGCGATGAGCATGTGAAAGTAAGGCCTTCAGCTCACAAAACCACGATTTTCTCGAAATTCACAAGTTAGAATCTCGTGAAACTTGTCTCGTCTGTTACTACCTTTTGGTGCGTACCGTCCCTCCAAGTCTGAGGAGGATATGCGGAATTGAGGTTTTTTTGCAAAATCTTTGCTGTCCACCACATAAAATTTCTGATGGGCATCGTGCCTCCAACTGTACCCCCAGAGCCTCACGGAGGGGCTCAATTGAAAGTCTGCTTCCTCCTCTTTCATTTGTAAAAAGCAACGCGTTGAATTTCGTACCACTCGACGATTACGCGTCGTTTTCGCGTAAAATTGAAAATCTGATTGTTTGGACCCCATATTTCCTTTTCTACTGTCTCCATTTTCCGTTCATATACTGCATTTCGACTGGCTGTCATTGTATATTATCAACTATTGTCCGCTTCGCCTAGTTTTGTTCGCGTGCGTTTTGCGCAGACTTGATTATTCTCGAAATTTGCGACTCGTGACTCTTTTTTGCTTTGAATTCGCATGCAAAAACTCCAGCATTAAATGCAACTAGAAGTTCAGAATCGCATGGTGCAGCATGGTGCAGTCAGAATGGTCCTTTTGCGTGATTTTGACTATAGCGGGTCCACTTTTGTGGGCTGCTTCAGGCCAGATGACGGTCGCGCGCCGCCTCTCGCTCCCCGAATTCATGCGATAATTCAATTGAACATCCGCTTTCGGCAGGTGGGATGCCTTGCTCTGGCATTTTGGTTCCCGTTGGCGCGGCGCCGACCCCTTTCTCTTGTTCTTTTTTGTATTTTTTCGTTTTTTGTCTCGTTGCGATTATGTACACGCTGCTCAGTGGACTTTACCAATACGTGACGCAAAAGGAAGAGTACAATATTCTTATCATTGGTCTTGACAATGCTGGAAAGACGGTAAGATGGGCACACCAACTTGTTTTTGTGTTTTTTTTTTTCGCCAGAAAAGAAGAGCCATGGCGACCCACTCACTTTGCTCAATTTGCTTTTTCACACGCGCAACCCACAGACACTGCTGGAGCGTATAAAATCAACATATATGGACGTGCCGGGTCTGCCACCAGAAAGAATTGCGCCCACGGTCGGATTAAATAGTAAGTGTGTGTGTGTGTGTGTGTGCGCCTGTTGCGCAGCCGAGGTGTCATTGGGCATTGACCACGTGCATGGGCAACGCCAGGATTGTTGCTGAGGCATCACTGACAATTGCTTTTTAATCAGTTGGTCGCATCGAGATCCAATCGTCCAAGCTGAAATTCTGGGATTTGGGCGGCCAGCGCGACTTGCAATCGATTTGGGAACGCTACTACACCGAGTGCCATGCGATCCTCTTTGTTGTTGATTCGACTGACAAGCGGCGCCTGGAGGAATGTAAAGATATCTTTGGTAAGCAAGCGAAAAACACGAGAAAAGGGGAAAATGGAGAAAAAAAGACCCGCTTTGTCAGGGCCCAATCTCAAAATGTGACACGCCCTACTTCATTGCCCTCGAAATGCGGAGAGGGGATGCGCGTGTTTTGAAAAAAAGGGGGAAGAGGAAAGGGCAAGGAAACAATGGAAGCATCCGTCTCACATGCACATTGCCTTGCTTTTAGAGACAATGGTGACGAATGATCTCGTGGAAGGCGTGCCGATTCTGATGTTAGCAAACAAACAAGATATACCCGACGCGCTGCGCGTGGAGGACATCAAGGAAGTCTTTAACAAGATTGCCGTCAAGCTGGGAGCACGTGATTCGCGGGTGCTACCGATCAGCGCCATCTCAGGGTAAGAAGGGCGGCGAGCGGGCGCGCGCGCGCGTGTTTATTATTATTTTTTTTTGTGTTTAGGGGGGAGGAAGAGGGCGTGTTGTTGTTTACACGGAAAGTTCTTTGGTAGAAATGGAGTACATGAAGCCATCGACTGGTTAATCAAACGACTACACCGAAACAAGATCAATCGGCCGCCAATTTATCGCTGATCATCCGTTTTTTTTTTTTATTATTTTGCTTCTACCTGGAAAACTCACGGTCGCCACAACAACGTGCATCGCCTATCCATCACGCCCAATTCCCCCCTCATCCCCCCCCACAAACACACTCTTTTCGCCCTTTGTTTCATATTCCCCCCTTTTTTTTTCGTCATTGCCCTTTTCCCCCCTCCGCGCACACTCACATCCACACTCCCCCTTTTTTGTCCCTGATGCAATTGGCAACAAGGGTTGCTGTGGCCTCTTGCAGATGGGGGAAACATCTAATAGATTGGTGTTTGCGTGTAGAATTAGAAATTTGGCCATTGGTGGCCGCCGCTCGACACCCTCCCCCCTCCCTCCCATGCCCCGTGGTGACTCGTCTTTTTTGAATTTAGCGCCGGTGATCTGATCAGCCCTTTTTTGCACGTTTCAGAATGAAAAGAGCCTGCCTAAAACAGCCAAACCTTGTTTTCCATGTGGTGAGCGTGTCGTGTGTGTATTTTTTTTTTTTTTTTTTTGTGCGCGTGTGCTAGGCGACTTTGACATGTCAAGTGTATCAGAATCGTTTTTGCAAAAAAAAAAAAAAAAAAAAAAAAAAAAAAAAAAAAAAAAAAAAAAAAAAAAAAATAGGGGGGATGGGCGGAGCGCGGAATTGTATAAAAAGCGCGTTTGGATTTGCCCGGATGGTCGCCGCGCCTCTTTTTCTTTTCATTGTTTCTTCTTTGTCTGGCACGTCGCCACCCCTCTCTCCTTTTTTTCGCATTCTCATCGTTCACTCGCTGTCTTTTTCACATTCTACGTGGCTCCGATTCCAAGCTGATATAATCCACGAGCCTTGTTTGGCCATCTTTTTACACCCATTGTCTTTTGAAACACGCGTCCCCCGTCGCAAGTCAAGTCATGGTAAGCTGGGGAACGAGCCCATGCATCGCGAGATCTGATTTGTTTTGCCATTGTGTGGTCCACAGGAAGCAGAAAAGGAACATTGGTCCCGCCGATCTCGCCTCTCTTTGTCTCCGCGGACATGCAGCTCCCATGACACATCATGGGATGGCGCGTCTGCATCGGAGGACGGGTCGCGGCAAGGATGACGTGCGTTTGATACGTGCGGAATGAAGCGAGGTAACACAATTGAGCGCGCAAAAGCGTGAAGCAGCGTGCTTTTGGTTCTTTGCATGCTGACTCGCCCTCTTTTTGTTGTTGTTGTTGTCCTAGTGGATGTAAACTCTTTGGCACTCAACCTCCCCCTCTATCGCATCCACGCTTTGCGCGTTCTCGCAATCCCCCCCTCACACACACCACTTATACCTCTCATACATATTTATGTATGCATAATGACTATTTATTCCCCCCTCCCCTGTTTTGTATTATATTTCCTGTCCTGTCATGCATCCTCGCCGCCAGAAAAAAAAAAAAAGAATGCGCCCCGCGCATCTTTTTATTTTTCTGCCGTTTTCCTGTATTGCCCCGCTATTCCTTGTCTGTCTGTATCTATTCACCTCTTTTTTTTGTATAATCACCCGAGTCCCCCCTCTGTCTCTCTCTCTCTCAGCACCTTATTTATTGGATCAGAGTTCACCT
Organism: Gongronella butleri; assembly: GCA_025201375.1. Taxonomy (NCBI): domain Eukaryota; kingdom Fungi; phylum Mucoromycota; class Mucoromycetes; order Mucorales; family Cunninghamellaceae; genus Gongronella; species Gongronella butleri. The sequence goes on along the minus strand of JAIWZP010000026.1, from coordinate 34,805 downwards.
CTTTTTTTATTTGATTCTCGTCGCTTTACTTTGAAAAAAAAATCCAAAATCCAAAAAAAAAACGCCAAAAAAAGCGCGCGTCACTCTTGCTGCGCGCCCTATGCCACCCTCTCCGTTTGTTTCCACCCCTATGCAGCCCTCTTCTTCTATGTCTAAGCCTTCTTTTATGCGAAAAATAAAAAAACAACCTAAAAATGACATCCATTTCATGTCAATCACTCGATTCTTGTTTCGAAATCCAAGGGGACGACCTGATCGAGGCCCTGGTAGCCGTCGCTCATGAGGTAGAGAGTGTATTGTTGCTTGCCGAGGTGCACGGGTGTGTCAAAGGTGAGTGTGCTCACGGATTTGTTGCCGAGGGTCTCGTTTGGCCCATTGCGCATGCTGACACGCTTGAGCGCGAGCAATTCGTCCGTGGCGGCGTTGCCGAGCACGAGCCACCACGATTCGTACTGCGCCTTTGGGAACAGTGGCGCGTAAATCTTGCCGTCGTGCTTTGTGCCGCCGAGTGATTGGCGCTGCATCGTCACTTGCACCTTGTACTCGCTCTCGGGGATCAAAAATGCCTTTTTGCTGTCAATCTTGGTGTGGATGTCTACCACAGGCATGCGGCGCACAACACGCATCACCTAGGGGAAAACAAAAAGAAAAAAATGTAAATGTCGCGTCTTTTTTTTTTTTTTCATTTTCAGGCATACATCGGCCACCTGCTTCTCGGACAGGTCCTTGATCTTGCCAAACATGGCGAGCAACTGGCGATCATTGAATTGGAGCAGCTCACCTAGGCAGATGATGCGCTTGCCCTGAGAAAAAGAGAAAGAAAAAAAAAAGGAAAAGGAGCTAGTCAGCATACACGCTTCATTTCTGGCCGTTGGACGCGACTCACTTGGACGTTAAAGTGCTGAAGCATGTGTTGCTCGATGTGGGGCAAATTGAGCAACGTCGATTCGGACATCCATCGCGCCTGTTTGATGCATTGCAGCGTGTTCATGATGGTCAAACACGTGGTCAACCGGCCAGCGTCAGCAGCAATGTCAATCATCGCCTACAGAATTAAAAAAAGAGACTCAGCATTGTGTTTTTCTCCCTCATTTTTCTCCTTTACCTGGCAAAAGCGGATGGCCGAGTCCAAGACGGTGATTTGATCGGTGATGTAATCGGTGATGGGCAATTCGATGCGCGAGATGTGCGCCTGTGTAAGAACAAAGGCCTTGACGTGTGGCGAGATGTAATTGCGCGTGGCCGTGACCTTGAATGGCACGTGTTTCTCGATTTCTTGGTTGAGCAAGTCCTCATTGCATCGTGCGGGCAATTCTTCGTATTCCGGCGAGTTGCCCATGATCTCCAATGCCTGTGCCACCGTGATTTGCGCAGGTTGCACGAGTTCGTCCTGGAAATGGCGCACCGTTTGATGACGCAGGTAATAATATGACGCAATGCGGCCTGGTGTCAGCGGCGTCAAATCAAACTGGGTATCTGCGTCCATTTCGACACAGCCCGATGCTGCAAGGCGCTCGCACACGTCGTTGATCCTGGCCGTGAGGAAGGCATCGAGGCCGCCTTGCGACACGTCGTCGAGACCATAGTACGACGGATTTTGCTGCAGACGGCGATAAAAGTAGGTCCACGTCAGATAATCGAGCGCGTCTTGCTTGGACGTGATGGTGCCAGCGACAATTTCGGCATTGATGTGGTCGTCCATGAATTTGTGCAGACTGGATTCCACGGGGAAAGGCTCGTGCAAGAATTTCTTCAAAAAGTGCTTTTTCGAGTCTTGGACAAACACGCGTGCAATGCCTGTGGTGTCGAATTGAGGGCGGCCAGCGCGACCCATCATCTGCAGCACGTCAGTGATGGGGTAATCCACGTACCGGCCGACCTTGTAATTGTAATATTCGGTGCCCTTGATGACGACAAGATGTGCTGGCAAATTCACGCCCCACGCGAGCGTGCTGGTGGCAATAAGGATCTGGATCTTGAGATCCAGGTACAATTGCTCGACAAGCTTGCGGTCGTCCTCGGTGAGACCAGCGTGATGCAGACCAATGCCAAAAGCGAGCGACATGCGCAACGATTCGTCATGCACGCGATCCAGCACGTCGGCCAGCGCGTCTTCGTCCATGTGGTGAAGCCATTGACGCGGGTTATCCTCCATGCCGCAGTACGCGATCAAATCCTGGGCCGTGAGACGCGTCTGGCGGCGCGATGACACAAAGACAATGACGGGCTGCGTGGGTGAATGTGTTTTGATGGCGGCATATGTTGGCTTATTCATGGTGGCCATGCGCGGGCAATAATGCTTGCCGGGGAAGCCATCAATGTAGATTTCGAGCGGGACGGGACGCACCGAATGCTTGAAATTGAACAACCCAACTGCAGGTTCAATACCCAGCCAATCGGCCAAATCAATCGCATTGGCCAGCGCAGTGGAAAGACCGACGACGCGAATCTTGCGTTCAAGCTGGCTACCAATGTAATTCATGCGCGACACAATCACCTCGAGAATTGGCCCACGATCGCCGCCCAAAAGATGGATTTCGTCAATGATGACGCACGACACCTTACGCACATAACTGCGCGTCTGCCAGCTGCGGCTGATGCCGTCCCATTTCTCGGGCGTCGTGATGATGATGTCGGCGGCTTCAATGGTCTTGAGATCCGGCGTCACATCGCCTGTTAACTCGACCAATTTCTTTTTCATCGGAATCGTCAGTCGCTTGGTCCAGTCGGCGACGCGTTCCTTGACCAACGCCTTCATTGGGGCAATGTACACCACCTTGGACCCTGGATGTTGCTTGAATGCAGCCCACATGACCAATTCAGCCGCAATGGTCTTGCCCGAGCCTGTGGGCGCGCCCACGAGCGCATTGTGTGCGGTGTGGTACAAGGTATGGAAGATTTGCGTCTGCACCGGATTGAAATGGGAGAACCGCGCCTCGCAAATGGCTTCCAGCGTCTCGTCTTGCAACGCATGTACTGGCAATGGCTGCAAATCGAGCAACTCGGTGTTTGGCGGGTACAATTGCGGAAGAATCAGGTGCTGGAACGACACAGGCAGCACTGTTTCAGCACTGAGCCAGCGGTCGGACACGGCGCGGATGTAGATTTGGCTGGGCAGTGGTTCGACGAGTGGCACGGTGAAATTGAGCGTGACGGGACCCTCGGCCATTTGCTTTTTGTGCAGCAAAAAGTATTCCGAGTAATAAATCTCGACATTTTCCGAATCCTCGGCCCAGATCCACCATGGCTCCACCGATCCGTGCACCTTGTCGTTCCACAGGAAATCAGGCGTCAACGTGAGGTCGACATTGAGTACGTGACGCGTCATGGGCGCAATACGCGCCTCCAGCTGCAAAACAGGGAATTGATCCACACAGCGTGCGAGCGTCATGCCCATACGGCGGTGGTGCACGAGTTCGCCAAGCTCTGCGGGCTCCATGTCACGCATTTCCTCGATGGATGCGTGGCTGCGTTGCTCGAGCTTGTTGACAATGTCGTGTGGAAGGCCCATTTGTTGCAATGGGTGCTGGAACGTCCAAATGCGCTTCTCAACCGCCTTGTTGATCGCAAGCAACACTGCCGACGTTGGACCCCAATGCCGATTGAGCGCAATTTCAAACAACGCACGCGCAATGCGCCCCGCATTTTGCGCCACATACGCGCAATCAGACACAAGCGCGAAATCGTCAATGTAAGCATTGGAAATGTACGATTGCAACAGGATGTTGACCTTGCCGTGCGTCGAATCAGCACCGCCCTTGATATCGCACGCGCATTGCTTGTCCAGCAGTTGCTTGAGCTCCTTGTGTTCCGTGTCGCGCGATTTGATATTGTCAAACTCGGAGCTGAGACTGATCATCGACAGCACGTCGGCCTCAGTCATGCGTGCGCGCATCATCTGGTTGAAGATCTCGATACTGGTGTGCTTGATGTAGAAATTGGACGCGATGCGGCCAAGATCCTTGGGCGTCAGATACCCCGTGGATGGGTCGTAGATGATCATCTGGCATTGAGCAAGACGAGCCGCCGCTGTCGTGATGATTTCGTGTCGCTTGCGCCCAAGAAGAGGGTCTTGTGCAGGCTCCGTGTGGTCCATCCCGTACACAAATGGATTGCGCTTCATGCGCACATACAGGAACGTGTAGCTGAGCCATGTCACGGCCTCGTCCACATTTGTCACCGTGCCAAGTGAGATTTCCGCGTTCAAATTGTCAACAATGTTCTCGATGAATCTAAAAAAAAAGGGTCAGCACGAGAAAAAAAAGTAAAAAGGGAGAAAAAGAAGAAAAAACGGGAAAGAAATAGCCACTCACTTGCTCTCAATGGGATGCTGCTGTGTAATGGCCGAAATGTAGTGGGCGAGACGGTCGTGGGTCGTTAAAATGTAGCCGACACCGTGCGTTTCGTACTAAAAAAAAAAGAAGAAGAAAAAAAGAAGCATTAGTACCATGTTCGACGTCCATTCGAGTTTTTTTTTTTCTTTATGTATACCTGAGGACGACCAGCGCGACCAAAGATTTGCAGCACATCGAGGATAGATAGATCGACAAAGGCACCCTTTTGCGAGTCATACACCTGTGTGCCTTTGATGACGACGGCATAAGCGGGCAAATTGACACCCCAAGCAAGCGTGGCCGTGCAGCAAAGCACCCTGAGCACGCCATCGGCAAACATGCGCTCCGTCAGCGTGCGATCCGAGCGCAGCATGCCGGCGTGATGGATACCAAAGCCATATTTGAATAATTCCTTCAATTCTTTGTTTTTGGATTTGGCCACCTCCTTTTTGTAAAAGCCGTACTTTTCGGCCGTCGAGCCGTCAAAGTAATCTGCAAAAGGAAAGGGGAGAGGTAGAAAAAGTGAGATTACGCGTTCGCCATTGAGCTTTTTTTCACGAGTTGCCTACCTTGCAATCCTTCATTGGCCGCTTCTTCACGTAGCATCTGCGCTGTCTTGACAGTCTCCTTGCGTGCGTGCACAAAGACCATGACTTGATGGTCGTCTTGTACCAGATCGGCCACCTTGTCAAAGCATGCTTTGTTCATGCGCTCATTGGACTGGATGGAATTGGGCTTGCCTTTGACACCGATGAAATGTTGCTCGAGAGGCACGGGACGGAACCCGCTGTCAAAGAAAAACAGGCCTTGGTAAGGGTTCACCCTGGCGCGTATAAAAAAAATTAACAAGAAAAAAGAGGGAAAAAATGAGTACAACAACGCGACACAATTAATCACCATGACAGTCCTACCTCAAAAACGCGGCCACATCGAGGTAATTGGGCAGCGTGGCAGACAGGCCGACGATGCGGATCATGGACTGGCTCGACTCGACCTGACGCAACGTGCGCGCAATCAGACTCTCAATGACGGCACCACGATCTTCATGCAAAAGATGCACCTCGTCAATGATGAGCAGCTTCACCTTTTGCACGAGCTCGACGTCGCCGGTGCTCTTGCGTGTAATCACGTCCCATTTTTCCGGCGTGGTCACAATGAATTGCGTCGCCATGATCTCGGTCTTGGTCAGTTGCATGTCGCCCGTCAACTCGCGCACAGAGATGCCAAGGAACTTGAGTCGCTTGCCCATCTTTTCGACAACCTCGGCCGCCAGTGCCTTCATGGGCGCGACATACACAATTTTGAAATCGTTTTTCGCAATTGTGAAATTGATATCTGTCGTGCCCTTGACAGGCGGCGGATTGCAGAATTGCGAGATGCACCGCAGCACCGTCAGCATCGCCACGTCCGTTTTACCCTTTTTACAAAGAAAAAATGAAAAATGACAAAAAGAAGGGAGATGAGATTAAGGAAACGCGTCACGGAGCTCGACTTACAGCACCAGTGGGCGCGCACACTAGCATGTTCTCATTGGTCTCATAGGCCACGGGGTAAACGATCGATTGGACGCGATTGAGCGACTCGTACGCCTTGAACGCGCCTCGCGCCAGGTTGTCCATATCCTCAATGGCTATCCTGCGCTCTGTGGCGCGCACAGGCGCCTGCTTGGGCACAGGAATCGTCGTCTCTTCGTAATCGTTGAACTCCTCGCGCGTCGTGCCCGCAGGGAGCGCGTATTTTGTACCGTAAATCGACAGCAAGCTGCCCGAGTCCGACGATTGATACACATTCGGGTACCGTGGCCCCGCCGTTGTCTGCGCAAAGAAAAAAGACAGGGGGTTGTGAGCAAAGTATGCCCCCATTGAATAAAAAAAAAAGAGTGACACGTACCTTGTGGGTGGAGCTGAACAAAGGTCGATCAGAGGTCAAAGCAGCCTCACGCTGTTGTTTGAGCGACTGTGCATCAAAGCCCAAGATGCTAAGCGACAATTCCAGTTCGTCCTCAGGCTGGCGGTGCTGCTTGGATGCTTTTTTCTGCTCCTTGCGCTGCTGCTTGCGCTTGCGCACCTCTTGTTCTGATTGCACAATCACCTGTGCCCCGTACATGGCGGGGTTGACAACCTGCATCGACGAATGCGACGATTGCTTCATCTGCAACTGCGCCACATGTTCGGACTTGTCAGGAAAAAAAAACCGGTGTCAGCCCATTGGTTGTCAATTGCATCGAAACGACGCGTTTTACCATATTCATGATATTGTTGACGAGCGTCGCGCGGTTTGTCAAAAGAGAGGTAATCAAATCCAGGTTCTCAAAGCCCAGAATGTCCACGAGTGACGCCTGGATGTCCTCATCTGGGCACAAAAACAGAAAAAAAAGGGATAGGGCGCATCAGTGTCGCATTCTTCCCCCCTCCCCCATGAAGATGAGCTATAGCCTACCTGACGCGTCAGATCGAAGTACGGTGAAGATGTTGGCGCAGAGCTGGATGTCAGAGAGGCCGTGGTCGGGCTGACGCGCGACAAGTCCTTGACACTCGCTAATCAAATCCACAGGATGAGTCGTTTTTTCCCCCATTGTAAGAGCTTCAAATTGTTACCTAAGCAACCAATTGCGGTCGTACACCACCAGAGAACCCGTTGTCGCCACATCGGCGCTGCTGGGCGTCTCAGTGGGACGTGTTTCCTCTTCAAAATTGAACAAATTGGCCGTGGGCGCCTGATACGCAATGTCGTGCCCAAATGCTAGGATTATCAAGAGTCAGGTGAGCACACGCAGTCAGCGCGTCGCGCCATTTACCTTGCTGTTCAGCACGAGAAGACGCGTGTTTCGAAACATCGTATTGGTCAAGAAGCTTGACAAAATCGTCCATGGACCTTTCCGGCGATGGGCTCGGTGTTGGTAGCGAAAAGTATTGCGCCGCCGCCGATGACGCCTTGCCCTTGCCCTTGGACAGAGACTTGGCGCTCGACACAGCCGCCAGCTGCTCCAGGAGTGCACTAAACGATGCAGTCACCATGGTATAAGGGGAAATCACGAAAAAAAGTATGAAAGGAAGAAAAAGTAAAAAAAAAAAAAAAAAAAAAAAAAAAAAAAAAGAACGTGCTGAGTTTATTCATCTTGCACCCGCCCCTTGACGCCCAAAAAGTCAGAGCACGACTGCGGCACTCCGCCACCGGGCCAGCCTGCGGCAAAAAGCAAGGTTTCAACGCGTCGACTGTCGTGAGCAACTTTTTTCACATATTTTTTTAAATGTGCCTTACATAACAGCGCCATCTCCCATGTAATGGGTGCTCCGCCATAGTAGCAAAAAGCTGTCAGCTTTGTAAAAGTATTTGTCCATTATAAAAAAAATATACATACAAAAAAAAAAGGACATTTGCCAATATTACAGTATGATATCATACTGTAGCGCTCATCAAATCAAGCACCGAACACACGACTTGCTGCTGCAAGCATCAGCGCGATTCCATGGTACAGTAGGCAATATGATATTGATGAAATTTCGCTTTTTTTTTTTTTTTTTTTTTTTTTTTTTTTTTTTTTGATGCTGGTGCCTGGAATGCCGGATATTCAAATGATTTTCTGAGCCATTTGGTCGTCAATTGTACTCAGACAGGCGTGTTCTGGTCGCGGGGACTATTCGCAATTATTTTTGCGCTTGCATAAAAGAACTGCTTAATTTTTTTTTATTTGAAAATGGGACGTAATTACAGAGGTTGTGTCTTGATGACACCTCTCGGCACATTTTTTCCATAGCAGCGATGGTCTAAAATCATAATGCTCAAGGAGAGAGAGAGAGGGAAGGAATCAAAAAGACAGAATGGGGGGATGAGGGATGGGGGGCCTCCACTTTAGGCGGACTTTTGGCGCATCAAGTTGAGGGCGGAACCGGCCTTGAACCATTCGATCTGGCCAGGGTTGAAGGTGTGGTTGAGGGTGATGTCATCCGAGGTGCCGTCGGCGTGCTTGGCACGGAGAGTCAAGGGCTTGCCCTCTTGGAAGTCGGTGAGACCGAGGATGTCCATCTTGTCGGAGGGCTGGATCTTGTCATAGTCGGCGGGGTTGGCAAAGGTGAGGGGCAACATGCCTTGCTTCTTCAAGTTGGTCTCGTGGATACGGGCAAACGACTTGACAATGATGGCGGCGCCGTTCAAGAAGCGGGGCTCCAAGGCGGCGTGCTCACGGGAAGAGCCCTCACCATAGTTCTCGTCACCAACGACGACCCACTTGATGCCACGGGCCTTGTAGTCGCGGGCAGTCTCGGGGACGCCATTGTACTCGCCAGTGACCTGGTTCTTGACGCTGTTGACCTTGTCGTTCTCGGAGTTGACGGCACCAATCAACATGTTGTTGGAGATGTTGTCGAGATGGCCACGGAAACGGAGCCAGGGACCAGCCATGGAGATGTGGTCGGTGGTACACTTGCCCTTGACCTTGATCAAGACGGGGACGTCAGTGATGTCCTTGCCATCCCACTTTTCGAAAGGCTTAAGCAATTGGAGGCGGTTGGACTTGGGGTCGACGGCAACATTGATGGAGGCACGGTCAGCGGGAGGAGCTTGGTACGTCTAAAAGAGACAAAAAAAAAAAAAAGGTCAATCGCTGTGCCCTTCCCTTTTTTTTCGTTTTCTTTTTCATTCTTTCTTTTTTTGCTTACGTTCTCGCCGGCATCGTAGCCCTTGGGGGGCAATTCGTAGCCGTTAGGGGCCTGGAGCTTGAAGGGCTTGCCATCGGCGCCAGTGAGCGAGTCAGTGAGGGGGTTGAAGGTGAGGTCACCGGCGAGGGTCAAGGCAGTGACGATTTCGGGGGAGGCGACAAAGGCGTGGGTGGCGGGGTTGCCATCGTTACGGCCCGTGAAGTTACGGTTGTACGAGGTGATGATGGAGTTCTTGTCACCCTTCTTTTGGTCCTTGCGGTCCCATTGGCCAATGCAGGGGCCACAGGCGTTGGCAAGAACGACACCACCAGCGTTGGTGAGGACGTCCATGATGCCGTCGCGCTCAATGGTGGCGCGGATCTGCTCAGAGCCAGGGGTGATGGTGAAGCCAGCCTTGGCCTTGAGACCGTGGTCGGCAGCCTGCTGGGCAAGCGAGGCGGAGCGGGCCATGTCCTCATAAGAGGAGTTGGTGCAAGAGCCGATCAAACCGACCTTGAGTTCTTGGGGCCAGTTGTTCTCCTTGACGGCATCCTTGAACTTGGAGAGAGGGGTGGCCAAATCGGGGGTGAAGGGGCCGTTGATGTGGGGCTCGAGGGTGTCGAGGTTGATTTCGACAACCTCGTCGTACTGGGCACCCTCATCGGCACGCAAGTTGTGGGCAAAGGCCTCGGCATAGCCGGCGATCTCACCACGCTTGGTGGCGCGCAAGTAGTCACCCATGCGCTTGTTGAAGGGGAACATGGAGGTGGTGGCACCAATTTCAGCACCCATGTTACAAATAGTACCCATACCCGTGCAGGAGATGGAGTCGACACCCTCGCCAAAGTATTCGACAATGGCGCCAGTGCCACCCTTGACGGTGAGAATGCCAGCGACCTTCAAAATGACGTCCTTGGGCGAGGTCCAGCCATTGAGCTTGCCAGTAAGCTTGACACCAATGACCTTGGGGCACTTGAGCTCCCAGGGGATATCAGCCATGACGTCGACAGCGTCAGCACCACCAACACCAATGGCAACCATGCCGAGACCACCGGCATTGGGCGTGTGCGAGTCGGTACCGATCATCAGACCACCGGGGAAAGCATAGTTCTCAAGGATGATCTGGTGAATGATACCAGAGCCAGGGCGCCAGAAGCCGAGGTTGTACTTGGCAGTGGCAGTGGCCAAAAAGTCGTAAACTTCCTTGTTGATGTCAATGGCGCGCGCAAGATCCTTGGCACCGCCAACCTGGGCCTCAATCAAGTGGTCACAGTGGACAGTGGAGGGCACGGCAACGCTGGGGAGACCGGCAGACATGAATTGCAAGAGAGCCATCTGGGCAGTCGCGTCTTGACAGGCGACACGATCAGGGCGGAGCTTGAGGTACGACTGGCCACGCACGATGTCTTGGTTCTCAGCATCGTCCAAGTGACCATACACAACCTTCTCGGACAGAGTCAAGGGGCGGTTGAGGCTGCAATGAAAAAAAAACGAAAAAAAGTAATAAACATGAGACTTGTGCTTGTGCTTTTTTTTTTTTTTTTTTTTGCTACGCAATTGCCTATTTGTCCTCACCCCCAACCCCCAACTTTTCCAATTGCATCGCATCATAGCTTTCTTTTGCACCCCCTTGCAATTGGGCGCGATCGGGCCACATTTGGCTCTTTTTTTTTTCGTTTGCGTCATGCGATGCCTCCTTATTTTGCCCCCCGTTTGACGGCGCGTCGCTGATCCTCCTCGTCCTTTTTTTCTTTTTTTTTGGATGAAATGCCTTACCGCTTGCGGACGACCTGCAAGTTGTCCTCAATGCGCTGGTAGTTGATGAACTTGTCTTGCTCCAAGTTGGACATGGCAACCTTTTGAGCGGCCCAGTTGCCCGAGACTTGGGCATAGGTGCGAGCAGGGACGTGCGAGCGGACAGCAGGGGCGAAAGCCTTGAGAAAAAAAAAACGTGTGAGTGACAACGCGTCATTTCTGCCAAAACAAACAAAAAAAGAACCAAAACATACCTTGGCAGCCTTCATGAAGGAAGAAGTAGACAACATAATGATTTAAAGCGCTTGGAAAAGCCGAGCAAGCAAAAAATCAAGAGATGAAAAGAAGAGAGGGGGGGTAAAGGTAAAGAAAAAGTAACAAGGAAAGAAAAGAAAAACAACAAAAGAGGAAGGGGGGCCTAGGGAGTATTTGTGCTTGCAAAAAAAAAAGTTTTATGGTTGAAACCCCGCGCTTCATGTGCTTCTTTTGCTCGCTGTTTCACAGGGCCGTAAAATCATGGCCCCACATCGCTCATTGTTTGTTGTTGTTGTGCTTTTCATTGCCACGCCGGATCACCTCCACTTTGCATGAAGAAAATCATTGCAATATGTCTTTTTTTCCAACATGTAAAAGGGCGTCCTCAGCCTTTCAGTTGGTTCATTGTCGCCGCTTCATGCTCTTTAACCGAGAAATACGGATGATCAAGCGTCAATTGGGTCATCCGCATCGGAATATTGGGCTGACAGGGCCGAGAAAAAAAAATTATGCGTTCCGCTCATGGCCCTCCTGGCCCTCCCTTCTTCTTCGAATAATTTTGGGCTCATCGTTTACCCTGGGGGGGGGAAACAAATTGACAGATGCGTTCTTTTTATTTTTTTTTGCCCCCTTTTCTTTTCTTCTTTTTTTTTTTTTGTTTCCCCACGCGACCTAACCATTGGGCTGCCAAGATGACAAGGCGCGTGGGTGTCCATTGGGTCGCCAAGATGATGTGCACGCGCATCAGCGCGCTGCGACCAGGGTATCTCCTATGAATTCACGCTTTTTGTCTGGCATGAGGGGGGCCATTGGGGGTCGTGAACTTGCTTGTCAGCATAAATGTCTTCCTGGGCGGCCATTCAATGGCCTCAGTGGGACAAAGTGCCGTCAATCGATGACGTTGAGCCCAATCACAAGCCATCGCCTCCTTGCCCAAAATAGAATGGTGTCAATCCGTGTCCCACACAACCCTAAAACCCGCAATCTTTTTATCAATTTTCACAACACCTTGCCCTTTTTCTTCCCTTTTCTCTCCATGGGCAGAGATCATGTGGGGCAATCCTGTCAATTGGCACCTCTTGTCAGTGCTTTCCCGTTTTTTTTTTTTCTTTCCTTTTTTTGTTTACACGTTCCCCTGTTTTCTTTTCTGCCCTCTTTGTTGTGCTTTTTTGCTTTTTTGTTTTATTCCTGCATCCTTGTCTCTACCCGCTTTTGGTAGGCTAGATTATTGATTTGATCAGAATCAGAAGGGAAAGCTTGGCCAGTCCCTATTTTTCATGTGGGTTTCCAACGGAGTGCCGACGGGGCTTGATTTTCCCTACAATTGACGGGCCAAACAATCCTGCAGTCGTCAATTCTTTGCTTTTTCTCTCCTCATGCTTGTCTCGACAACAGTGACGATCGATACGGCCGTCCATTCCGTGGAAACAACGGCAGCTGATCGACGCAAAATAATACCAAAAAAAAAAAAAAAAAAAACACCGCCTGTGGCCGACATTGGCCGTGAACCGCCAGTGTCCAGCGTGCCAAACCTTGATACGATCGCCGATTTGTCCAGCGAATAGGCAAAGAGCAGGCTGGAGCGTATAAAAAGAACGATTTTTTTTTTTTTTTTTTTTGCACGCGTTGCGCGACGCGTGCTTGAAAAAAAAAAATGGCGGTCCTGACAATGGCGTCCAAAATCGGATGATCGACAAGATCCGCTTGCTAATTGCGGAAATCAAGCCAATTGTACCCGGGGATCAGCATCAGTGCGAGAGAGAGAGAGAGAGAAAAAAAAGAGGGAAAAAAGACAAATGTTTAAGATTCAACGATAGACTTGCTTGCCCTCTGCATGCCTGTCTTGCCTCCTTTTGTGATTTTCATACAATATTTTTTTTTTTTTTTGCCTCCGTGCTGCCTGGACACTTGGCAGGGTCAAGGCCAGGGGGCAATGCTCCTTTTGCATGTCCTCATTGGTAACCAAGGCCCTATTACATGGATGGCCATTGGCGCCGGCCCTTTGGGACCCGCTTTTTTTTCGTTTCAATTGCGTCCCGGCTTGTTTTTGTTGTGCGTTTGCCTGGTTTAGCTCATTTCAAAGCATATATGATGCGGTGAGAACGAAAACAGAGAAAAAAAAGGTATCCACGTGAGCTCGGCATCAATTGGCTGGCTTTTGTCTCTCCTTCCCGAGCCATGGCTGCTGAGAAGGGCTGATTCCCCTTTTCTGTCACCAATTGCTCTCCACAAATAGCATCCTTTGGAATTAGGCATCTCACGTGGCTTGAGGTGTGCGTGTGGAAGAAAGACAGTCGTTTGGAGGGAACGAAAGGGTGCGTGTGTGCTGGCAAAGGGTCTCACTTTTTTTTTTTCATAAAAGTTCTCCTTCTTTTTTTTCCTTCTCTCTCTTTTTTTTTTTTTCTTTTTCTTTCTCTGTACACCTAATACCGCGCTTGCCCGCCCAGAGCCCTAGGTCGTTCCCCACTCCCTTTTTATATTTTTTGCTGCTTTTCTTCGTTTTTCCGACTCTCTTCCCTCATCTCTCTTCTCTTTGTCCATACCTGCGGACCTGTATTCTATGACACGGGACGAGTGTCTCGAGTGGTTGCATATCGATCCCGATCCAGGTACACTCCACCCAGCGCGCGCAACACTCGCAAACACGACGCAGCTGCGACCAATTGGGAGCTGACAAATGTTTTTATTTCGTTTTCCGGCATCAATTAGGCTTGTTGACGCAGCTGTGCGTTCATTTGGGCATCCAAGGCGTACAAGTGGAAGAGCTCTTGTCGACGCAGCGCTCAACACTGTTTGATCTTCAGTAAGGCTGCAGAAAAACAACAAAAAAGAGAGTCAGGGGTTGCATTGGCGGGTGATCAGGGTCCCCCATTGGTGGAAAAAAGGGGGCATTGAGCATCATCCGTGCAAAGGATTGGGCAAAACGAGCAAGAGAGGAGGCAATGGCGACGAATGGGTCCTTTTGCACTCGCAAGAGCGTGTGAGAGAACAAGGAACGGCCCTGCAGAACCAAAAAAAAAAAAAAAATAGGGAAGCAGTGGACAAAAAGGGGAGCGTTTTGCTCATCGCCATTGCTATTTTTTTATTAGACCAGTGTATGGGATCATTGTGTTTTTGCATCATCACGGACGACCATCCAAGGACGACGACGTTTCTTCACACGATCGGCTATATTTTGCAAACCAGGTACCTTGGAAAAAATAATAATAATCAAAATCATAAACACCGATTCATGCAGCCGGCCCTTAACGTTAAACTTTATTTTTTGCGGTCCTAGGTGATCAACGACGCCTATGCAGTACACGCCTTGTTAAGCATTGTCCTCAATTGCGACGATGTCCTCGATCTGAGCCAATCTCTGATAGAATTCAAGCAATTTACGCGCGACTTTTCACCTGTAGTAAGTCAATCTCGCGCCAGATGGCGCGACGCGGTTTGCGCGACTCCTTTGTTGTTGTTGTTGTTGTTGTTGGCCACTCTCATTGCCCTTATGATCCACTTTTCCCGACAAAACAGGTTTTGCAGCGTGCAAAACGTGGGACACAGGAGAATTGGGGCGAGGAGGGGCCGCTCACGTTGCAAATTGGGCTCGTGAATGTGGGCGTGTGGGCACGGGGGGAACACCAAAAGGGAGAAAATGATCGGGGCGTGGTCCAATGCCTTTCCAGAAGCATCATTGACGAGCATCTCTTTTTTTTTTTATTAGGACAAGGGTCTAAGCCTCGGTAATAGCCAAGCCATCCGCGAGTCTCAAAGCAAAGTGGCAAGGTAAGATAATGCCCTGATGGCCCAAGGATGAGATGGACCAAGAAAATGAGGCGAGATGGGCGTACAAGCGAAATTAGGAGCGTCTTGCCCGGAACAATGAGGATCCCGTAACCTAATTTGTGTTTTTTTAACATTCCGCAGGAAAAACACGACCTCCGCGACCAAAGACCAAATGTACCATTATATCAGCTACGTTCCATTCGAAGGGCATCTATGGGAGCTGGATGGGTTCAAAAAAGGGCCGGCAAGACTTGGTAAAAATTGCAAAAAAAGAAGAAAACAAAACGTGGCTGACGCCTCCGCTCTTGATCCATCTTTCTAGGGCCATGCACAGACAAGAATTGGCTCGATCTGTTGCATTTTGAGCTTGATCGCAAGACGGAAGGGTAAGTGATTGCATGGCCCAGGGCCAATTTTGATCAGATTGGCTAAAAATCTTTGCTGTTTCGGGGCGCAGGTACCGACGCCAGCATGTTCCCTACTCGATATGGACGCTGATCCAAGACCGGCGTCAGGTCTTGCAGCGGAAACTTGTCGCGCAGCGGTACGAGAAGGAATCCATTGAGAGGAACCTGGACGAGATCTTTCCACGGTGGCGCACAACGCAACAAGTCAGACAATGGGAAGACGAATTTCGGCACGTCATTCTCAACAATGTGAGTGGTCTTTCTGTTCAAAAATAGCACACGCTCGGCCCCCAATTGACACCTGTGACCGTTGTTTTTTTGTGTTTTCTTTTTTTTTTTTTTTTTGATTAGGCACACAATATTCGTGGCATCCGCCTGTCATCGGAGCTGCTTACCTACTGCCAAACAATCAACGATTTGCCGGAAGAGGAGCGTCCCGTGGTGGAACCGCAGAACTCGTTTAAGGATTGCATAGATGTGTGGCTCGAGGCCCAAGACAAGCTATTGCGTCTGTATAACCGCTTGGGCCAGGAGGACGACAAGCATGAAAAGTACAAGGTACGTCAAAGGAGAGAGATAAACATAACATTTGACTTGGCCGAAACGCAGAAATGCGCTGTTTCGCGTTAGTTTTACCATTTCGCCCCATTTCCACGCGACATGGACGCGATTTGACGCGTCACACCAAGTCAATTGACACTGAATTGATGCCATGGTTGGGCGTCGAGGCATAGGACGCGTGACTGACGCGCTTTCCCCCCCCCCCACTTTTTACTAGAACGACACGGTGCGACGCCAGCATGACTATTTGCCATTCATCAAATCATACCTAGAAGCTCTTCATTCAGCCGGTCGATTGCAGCAGTTGCTTTCAAATGAAACACACACGCCATGATTGGCGTCTCTTCCTCTCTCAAAAAAAAAAAAGGCCAACGCGCGCGTGCGTACGAACGGTCTTGCACCCATCTCTCTCGTTTCATCCTGTACGCCCTCCCTGCCTCTCTCCCTCTCTTTCACGCGCTCAGCTCCTTTGCCCCTAAAGTTTTTTGCCGTCTCATTGACCTGCATGTGACGTGTTTCTTCCATCATCATCCTTTCCCATCCTCAGCTCTGCATTTGGATGCGAACCGCCTGTTGGACCGCCATCCTGCCTCCTCCCCTTCCCCCCCCCTTTTTTTTTTAATCTATGCGCTCATTGTATGCTTCCCAATGCCTTTTTTTTCTCTTTTGCTCTTGTGAATATGACCCCCGCTCTCCCCACTTTCCATCGTGACTATGTCGACTATATCCGTAGCTTGCTTTTATCCAATGGCGTGTAGTTTTATTTTTGGCGAGAATAAAATCCAACTCTTTGCAAACATTGCTAAAAATCACATGCAACAAGACAACAATCACCATTTTCTCGACAATCATCAATTCGAGCGTCATTTTTAAAGCACGGCATGAAACAAACAAGCGCACAATCGCTTGTATAAAGTATGGGACCATTTGAGAAAGGTTTTTTTACTACGTGTCCCATGGTCGACTGCTTTTACAGACAATTAATATTATCGCTCACGAACCAGGCACTGCAATGCCCTGAAATCCATCACAACGTGAAAAGGGGCACTGGAAACCCGGTAGAAACATGATTTGCAGCGATTGCAGACTCCGGGGTATGCGCTACAGGCAAATAAAATAAAAAGCCATGTTGAGAGCTCAAAACAAAAATCGAAAAAATGGGTCCCCAAAAATGCTCCAAACTTACACATATGATGTACTGTACAGGAGCGAGAAACCAAGAGAATGTCAATAAAAGATTGCGGTCCAATTAATCGTTCCCGAGCAATCGACAATTTTGGTTCAAATTTCAACCCTGAATTGCTCGGGAAAAAAGCGCTTGTAGAGCCGCGCTGATGCGTCTACTAGAAGGAGAGACGCCAGGTACATGGGATTGATAAGGGACAGACGCGTATCTGTCGACGACTGACGCGGTATTTCACGCGTCCAAGGTGCCCCGCAAATGGACCGGTCGCGTTTATTCTGCCGGAAACTCATTTTTGCAGTGATCATTAATATCTACATACGCAACAGATCGTGCTCTTTCTGATGGTCTCTGTTTTGCGTCTGTGCGGTCAATTTTCGTCGACTTTTCCTTGAGGCGAAAAAATGACGTAAAATGCATTTTACGCGAAACCTGGTCTATGCACCCTACGTTTTCATTGCATTTTCGTCGGTTACTAGAGGATGTATACCTTGTGGTTGAATGGCGTGGCGATCCGAGGAGTGAATTTCCATCGTTTTCAAATTCTCGACTGTACACCTTGGAAAATGCGCAAATTTCGAAAACAGCATTTGCGCACCATCCAGTGGCTGCAGTGTCCCAAGGCAGGGTTCATTTGAACCACGAGCTTTGGAGTTTTTGATTCAAATCATAAATGTACTTTTTTAGGGCGTCTAGTCTTGACAAACAACCAAAAAGCATTGCAGCCACCTTTTTCGTAATTTTTTTCTCTTTAACCACCTGTTGGATCTGCATTTTGTTGAGCAGCAAATGACAAACCAGAGTCTGAAGCATTCACGGATTGTGTTTGTATTGTACAGCTCAAGCGACGGTGAGCAAAGCAACATCAAAGAGGTTGAATTCTCCAAAATGTCAAATGCTAGCCGTACAGGGATTCTAGCTCGGTCAAACCTGAACCAATGTTCCGTCGCATCCATAGATTACAAAAAAAACTTTGACCTACAAGAGACTCTTGGCATAGAGTGAAAGCAAAATTGACTCAAAATCGCAGATCGAATGCCGAATTCGGGGGGAAAGGCAAAGCTTCCACGTAGCCTGATACCGCATCTTCTTGTGGATATTGACCATGCGCATCTATAGGCGTCAGTGGCATAAAAAAAACCCGTGTGGCGCGATATATTAAGGCGCATCGAAATAATCAACTGAAAAAAAATGCGATTAAACGCGTCCGTGTACACCAGCACGCGTCGTCATCCATTGCAAAGCTCATTTACGCGGCGCGTGTGCTTGTTCTCCGACAAAGAAAAAGTCAACCCCTTGGCTCCAATATCGAATGTCATGATAAATATTGAAAATAGGGGCCAAAGTACACTAATTGTCGATTTTTCGATTTCTGTTTAGCTCAAATCCTTGAAGTTTGACCCCATTGTGTGATGCTCATTGATGAGCAGCTTTCTCTCCAAATTTGAGACCCCTTCTTCTTGGCATGGACTCTTTTTTTTTGCCCGAAATTTCGTCATTTTGCGCAAAGCGGGGTGCTCGGCACCCTTTCATGACCTGACCACCTGACTGCTCACCCTTTGGCGAACAGAAAATGCCATGCTCTTTGTTTTTAATCATCGTCCAGCTTCGTAACAAAGATACATGGCGACCAATTCCATATTTTATTTATTTTCAGTCATCCCACTCGGGTATCATGGAGAAATCGTAGCCTGGCGTTTCATGATACGCGTAGTATGCCAGGTAGAGATGATAGGCACCTAAAAATATAACAAAAAAGGGCGGCGTGTGAGCGGCAAAATCGCTTTCGTGTCATCTGTATGCAGGGTTTTACCAGGAATGAACATGATGCTGCCCAGGACAAGGAAGGGAATGCCTCTGTCCAGCCACACATCCGACGTGATGTAGCCCAATTTGATCATGACACCAAGTACAATCAGCATCGACCCCACCGAGAACAGCAATGTCGCCAACCCAATGGCTTTCCATGGGACTGGTGGCAAAAAAAAGAAAAAAAAAAAAAAAAAGAAAAAGAAAAAGAAAAAGGCGACTTAGTGAGCTAAAGGTTCTTTTTTTTCTCTCTCTCAAACGAGCTTACTTTTTGGCTTGGGCTGTATGAATTGATCGGCGCTAAAGCCTCTGTCTTCCTGTAGCTCGACAAAAGGTCGTCGTTTTGGTTTAAACTTGAAGGGATGCGGCATGGTTAAAGAAAAAAGAGACAAAGTGCGTAGCAACCACAATGAAAAAAGAAGAAGAGGTTCGAGAAATGGCGGGATTTCAACAGATATCCATTTTCCAATTCTGGACCAACCCCCATGCTCATTTTTTCCACTTTCTTTTACAATGATTCCTGCCTTGCGACCAGCCGCACGCCTTGCTACACGAGCAACCCAGCGCCGTTGGGCTTCCACCGAGCAAACGTCCACACAACAAACCGAAGAAAGTACGACCAGCGGCAAACGACTCATAAACGCGTCTTTTTTTAACTTTTTAACGACGATTTCTCTGTTTTTTTCTCTAGGTTTCAGCACCAATGCCTGGCGCAACGCCTTGATTGTCGCTGTTGGTGCCGTCGTTTGGTATCGCATTGACGAGCGTCTCACAGACCAGGGAGAGGTACGCGTGAAAAAGTGGTTTAAATCTCCTCAAATCATTTGTACATCACGCTGACCCTTATTTTTGGCGGGGAATTCCAGGAAAAGCACCCTTTCACCAAGTGGATCGAGTACAATTTGCTCTCTAACAGCAGCGACAATGACAGATTCGCCGCTGAGCAGCTTGAAAAGGCACACAAAATCGCTGATTACAAGTAAGAGTGAATTGCGGGAACTGAGCTGCAAAGACCAAGCGATCGGGGGAATCAGGGCGGTGTCAATTGGGTCGAGGGAGCGAGGGAAAAGGTTTGGGGGCTTGTCTGCACCCCGTGAAAATGATCGACAATGGTATAAAACTGCAAAAACGCGATATACACTATTATTCATTTACAAGTGTGATGGTTCCGGACGACACAAATGCGGTCACCATCGACAACTGCTGTGATTCATAGAAACAAAGATTGCCAGCACGCTTTGACAACATGCAATTGGCGGCTGGAAAGTCGCTAAAATCGGCCAATTTGGACCTAGAACTCGACTGGCAGAGCGTTTCACGAGTGGATCGGTTGTGGGGGGAAAAGAGGAGAGAAGAGAGACGCAATGGGAAGTTGGGGCATGGGCAGCCTGATCCAGTGACTGACGGTGCTTTATTTTTTTTTTATTTTTTTCGTTAGATTGATTTATCAAGATGCCCAGCGCGCTCCCATCTACCGTGCGCGGTATCCTGAGTATGTGATCCGCTGAATCGGCGCAAACATGGCATTGGTCGCTGACCTCGTCTTTTTTTTTCGTATTTTAGGGCCTTTGAGCGCTCGAGTCCGCGTGCCTTGACGGCTGGTGCCAATTGTGATGTCACGAATGTCCAAATTCGAACCAATTATGAATAGAATGATCTGCCCTGTTCTCAACAATATGATGCATCTCTTGAAATGGAATGTGACGCGAGACGCAACAAAATAGCCCGCGAGGGGCCCCGCGGGATTGTGTGCGTGGAAAAAAAAAAAACAATAAAATTAGCTCCACAAGGAAAGAAACGCACAATTTAATGAATTGTGGGGTGGCCGACGGGTCCAAAGGGGTCCATGGGAAGCTGCAGGATGCCGGAAACGTTCATTATGTAAGTTTGGCGGGAAAACTGATCATACAACGGACAATTTTCGTCGTAGCTCTTTTTTTCCTTTTCGTACCACGGACACGACTCAGCGACCAAAGGTTGTCTGGGTCCCTCACGGCGTGCGCTTTGCGCATGGGGTCCCATGTAATCGCGCCAATGGCTTGTTTAAAGCACCATCGCGCTGGATGCGCGTGCATTGAGAAGCATGTTGCGCGCGCATTGGTGCGACGCGCCCTCCTCTTGCATGTTTAAGACCGCGTCGGCAAAGCCCTGTTGTCCCTGCAGGTGTCACGGTCGGTCAAAAGGGACCGACTCTGATTCGCATCTATTTTTCCTTGGGGGATTTTTTTTCCTTTCTCTCGTTTTTTGGTGTATTCACACACCACAAATTGCAATTGTCATCCATCATGCATGTTCGGGTTTGTGCGAGGTTACGCAATTTCCCGCCTCCCGCCTTACTCGATTGCAGCAGAACGGAACAATGAGGGAGGCATCGTAAAAAAAAAATTAAGGTACAGGCCGCCACCGCCACCAAAATGTGTTTCTTGGCTCTCGGCGATGGCTATCGGGATGACGTGGGATGAAGACGTGGGATGAAGACAAAGGGGCGCAAAATGGCATTGACGCGTGCGCACTCACGTCTTGATTTTGACCAGTTGAAAGTGATTACACGCCTCAATTCTTGCACCGCGCCGCGCCAATGGGCTTGTACACCGTCTCCGTTCATGGACATTCATATGGGCAGGGATGACAGGCTGTAATTCAAGCTGACCACATGAGCTGGTGCCCTGCATTTGATTTTTTTATTTTTTTTTATTTTATTTTTTTTGTTTTGCAGCCATTGCGGGACGGTTGCACGAGATCGTGCCTGAAAGGGCTCATAGGGATTGCTAAATTGGCACTAGATTGAAGAGCCGTGAGGTTGCCGGCTAATTTTGGACACCGCCCAATCCTAATTGCCGTCCATCATGAGCCCCTGTGCGCAAGGCTCACGAAAAAAAAAAGGATGACCCTGCTTGGTGGCTATTCAGCGCCCTTCGCTCCCCCAACCTCCTCGCGCTTCCCCCCCCCGCACTCTTGCCACGCCGACTTCATAGACACATTGACCACAAACAAAAGAAAAAAAAACAAACAAAAAATGACAAAAAAAGACACCTGTCAGGCACGGCACGCAAAGCGCGATTATTTGCATGGCGCGCGACATGCGACGCGTTCATTTGGAAGATCGCGGGAAGCACGGTCATGCCCCTCTTTGCCCCATCTCCCCCCTTTTTTTCTTCCCATTTCAACATTTTACTTCTTTTTCCACGCAAGGCTGCCACTTTGGGACACTGCACCCAAAGTGCTCTGAATAAAAAGCTAAACCTTATCACGGTCGCACCCCGCCCACACTGCCTCTTGCCCCGTCTCCTTAGAAAAAATGTATAAAAAGATGGATTTTCTGTCTTTTTTTTTTTTTTTTTTGTTCCTGTTCATCTTAAAAATAACCCAATCATGCGTGTTACTTCATTGCTTGCTCTGGCCACCACCATGCTGGTCGGCTCCTCTTCCGTGGCCGCCTGGACCTTGAAGGACACCTACCAAGGCGACACCTTTTTCAATGGCTTTACCTTCTTTACCGGTTCTGATCCCACCCACGGCACCGTCCAGTACGTGGACCAAAGCACTGCGCAGTCCTCTGGTTTGATTTCCACCTCGGGCGGCGTCGTCACAATGAAGGTAATCCCAAAAAATAGCAAAAATCAAAAAAGCACGTGTTGATGCCCGTCCGCTGGCTTCCTTGTGCGACACCATGGGCCCTCCGCAACGCTCCGTGGCGTCCCTGCATTTTGCATCAAAGCCCACTCAATTGCCCCCTAAATGCTCTTCTAGGCTGATTCTACCAATGTGACACCCAATGGCCGTCCCTCGGTGCGCATCACCAGCAACAACTCGTACAACACCGGCTTGTTCATCATGGATGCATCGCACATGCCCGTCGGTTGCGGCACCTGGCCCGCGTACTGGCTTGTCGGGCCCAATTGGCCCAACAGTGGTGAAATTGATGTAAGTTTTGACAAGCCTTCTTTGGATATTTGCGAATTTATTCTTGGAACGTGGCACAAACTGGAGTGGCACGCTGCCATGTTGTGATCGATTGTTTGTGCAATGACGCATACTCACGCATTTTTTTTCTTTTTTTTCCATTTTTGCAGGTCATTGAGGGTGTGAACACGCAATCGACGAACCAAGTGACATTGCACACGTCGGATGGCTGCACTGTGGGCGGGACCTCGCAGACCGGCAACTTTGTCACGACCAATTGCTATGTCAATGCTCCTGGCCAGTCGTCCAACCAAGGTTGTGGCGTCAGCACGAGCGACACGACGTCGTACGGTACTGGCTTCAACAACAATGGTGGTGGTGTCTATGCCACGCAATGGGAGGCCAACAGCGGCATCCAAGTCTGGTTCTTCCCCAGAAACAAGATCCCTAGCGACATCACGAGCGGCAATCCCAATCCTAATGGCTGGGGCACGCCTCTTGCCAACTTTGGCTTTGGTAGCTGCAGCAGCAATCACTTTGCCAACCTGCAAATCGTCTTTGACTTGGTAAGAAAAGCATGAATTGAACGCCAAAATGTCTAAAAAAGCGCTTTGCTCACGTTTTCTTCGCTTTTTTTTTAAAAAAAAAATTAGACTTTCTGTGGCGACTGGGCTGGCGCCGTCTACAGTCAGAATGGCTGCCCTGGTACCTGCTCTGACTATGTCATCAACACGCCCAGCGCTTTCCAGAACGCTTATTGGAGCGTCAACTATGTCAAAGTGTATCAATAAGCAATACCACATTTTTATGGATTCCCCATCCGGAAATAAATCATCCTGTACTTTTCATCTGTTTTTATTGCCATGAATGCTTTTAAAAACGAATTGAAATCTTGGCATCACAAAAATGTAAAATAAAAATAGTCAGGCTGTAAAAAAGAGACTAATTATGCACGACGCGTCGCGCTTTGTCATCGTGCTTGGACTGTTTTGCCCCAGCCAGCGCGGAGCTTGGAATGCCATAACAAGCAACGAATCCCAAAAGAATAAAAAGGTGGGGGGGACGAGCGAGGCTCCGCCCCAATCCCAAGCAAATCTTTTTCTCTTTACCAGTTTTGCATGCTCTCGCGCGCACGCTTGTCTATCCATCGCCTCAAGTATCGCCTCCCTCGTGTAGCTCTCTTTTCTCTCTCTCGACCTCTCCACACGACGCTTAGCACCATGAAATCCGAGCAAGAATGGCAAGCTATCCTCACGCCTGAACAATTCCGCGTTTTGCGCCAAAAGGGCACCGAACGACCGGGCACCGGCGAATACAACAAGCACACTCAACAAGGTAAAGAGTCAGAAAAAAAAAAAAAATAATAAAAACGAGGCGCAAATGGCTCAATTTCCACATCCATGCAGGCACCTACGATTGTGCTGGTTGCGGCGCTGCATTGTACAAGTCGGACACCAAGTTTGATAGTGGATGTGGTTGGCCCGCCTTTTTCGACGCTGTCCCGGGTGCCGTGGTCCGTCACGAAGACAATACAATGGGCATGCAGCGCATTGAGATCTGCTGCGCCAATTGCGGCGGCCATCTCGGCCACGTTTTCAAGGGCGAGGGCTTCCCCACGCCAACCAATGAACGCCACTGCGTCAACAGCATCAGCTTGCGCTTTAAAGACGAGTGATTTTTTTTTTATTTTTGACGCATAAAACGAGCCATCTAGTGTATTTTTTTTAACAATTGAAGGGAGAAGACGGGAGAGAAACATTGGTATATCGTACAGAGGAAGTGTAGACGACGCCATTTCACCTGCGCCCACCCTTTTTCTTCTTGCTGGCTTCCAGATTCGGCGCGGACACCTTGACCTTGCTCATCATGGCATTAATCGCCTCCATGTCGGGCACGCCCTTGATCAATTCCTTTTCACGCGCCGACCCGTCCACATTGTTCAAAAACACCATGTCGGCTTGCTTGACAGCTAGCAAAAATGAAAGAAAACGCGTCAGAACGCGCCACGTTTCATGTTTTTTTCTTACCTTTGCCGCGCTTGAGAGTGCCAGGCGTGAGCTTGACCTTGTACTTGTACTTTTGGAGCGCGGTGTACGGGGCGCAAATGGGGACAGCAAAGTGGATGATATCGTCTTCAAGCGGATTGGCCGTCAATTGGTCGAGCACCGTCAAATTGGCTATTTCATCGGCATCCAACATGGTGATATTCTCCTCCTTGAGCATTTGGCGGATGTCGTCCTTGTCATTCTGCAGAGAAAACAAAAAGAAATGAAAAATGAGAAAGGGTGACGCGGCACTTGAACGCGTTTTTTTTTTTTTTTTTTTTTTTTTTTGGCGGCCTACCTTGCTATTCTTGGCATTGTCTTGATGTTGCTGCTCTTTTAATTCCTTTTGGCGCTTCTGCTCCTGGCGCTGGCGGTCGAGGGCCTCTTTTTCTGCCTTTTCCTTGGCAAGCTTCTTTGCTTTTTTGCCCTTTGGCTGAGGACCCTTGTTGGACTAGACGAAAAACGCGTCAGCAATGCGACAATTGGTGATCAAATGCGCGTCCATTTTGCTTACCCCAAGGAGTTCCATGCGCAATTGACGCTCCTCCTCGTCTTGATCGGCGTACTTGTCCTTGATCTTCTTTGCTTTGGCCTTGCGACCACGCTGAGACACTTGCGGCTGCTGCGGCTGCTGCGGCTGCTTGGGCTTGCTCTTGTCCGAGGCATTGGCCGACGTGCTCGTGCTGTCGCCGGTCTTGCCCTTCTTTTCATCGCGGCGTTCCTTGGCAGATTTGTATTTTTTCTGTAAAAAAAAAAAAAAAAAAAAAAAAATCAGCAAATGGACGCGATATCATCATTTTTAGATATACCGAGGAGCCATCGGCGGGCGCGCCCGGCTGCGCAAAGTCAGGGAGCTCGTTTTCGTCGTGGCCATAGTCCTCTAGGTCGTACTTGTTCCATTCCTTCTTGGCAGGAACGGCATTGGACGCGTCAGCGTCGTCAGATGCGACATTCTCGGCCGGCGCTGCAGCAACTTGCGTATCCGGGAAGGCCTCGTCATCGTCGGAGCTGTCACTGCCGCTGTCGTCTTGTTTCGTGTCTTGGTCGTCTTGATTTTCATCATCAGATGCAGCAGCTACAATGAAAAATTGGATGAGCGACGACCCTAAGCTATTTTTTCTTCAATTTTTTCTTCGTACCGGAGGCTGTCGTGGGTGTGCCAGCAGGCGAGGACTCTTGTGTAGGGGCCAATTGCGCGTCCAGTGGCTGCTCGGCTACTTCCTCGGCTTGTTCTGACACAATTTGCGTATCACTGTCGTCTTTTGCACTGGATTCATCGGCATTGTCGCCTGTTTCGACTGTGTACTTTTGACGCTCGGCGATGTGATTGCCAATGGACGCCTCATCAAGCTTGAATAGGTAGCCATAGCCGTAAACAAGCTGAACGGGCGGAAGGTAATTCTTTTTGCCACGAATCATGAAGCTGCCAGTCGTCAGGTACTCGCCCGTCGGCGCCGACTTGGACACCTGTCATTCCGCAAAAGAAAAATAGAATTTTCAGCACTTGTCACATATTATTTACGCGCTCAATTCCAATTTTTTTTATTTTTTTTTACCTGACTCGGGTGCACCCAATAGGCGCTGGTGACGATCTTGGCGTCCCATGCCTTGCTCTGACACACAGACATGACGCCGGCTTGGTAGAGCGTGCTGGGCGGGATTGGTTGATCCGCCATGTCGGGCTTGTTCTTGACAACAACCGATGCTGCGCCATGCAGGTCCGCGTGGACGTACACGTCACCTATACAAATGGAATCGCATCAGAAAAAAAGAACCCGAATCCTCAATTTCTTACCCTTGTTCAGGTAGCGCTTGACAATCATCTCGTTTTGCTGCATATCACGGCCGGCAATGACAAGATGGCCCTCTGTCGAAATAAACCACAGGAATTTCTCAAACCAAAAGGGTTTGCGGATCTTGCTAATGCTGACGTTGATCTTGGTCTCCTTGAGGTCCTGGCGAATCTTGCGTTCGGCGGATTTCAGGGCCTAAAAAGCGCGTCGTCAGCAGCCGCAATGTCATTTTTTTCGATTTTTTGTTATTTTGTCATTTTTTTGGCACTTACCTTGGACGTCGCGGCAATGGTCTTTTCGTGCTTGACGGCGGACTGCTTCTTCATGTCATAATACGATCGAGCATTGGCAAACGCGGTCTCCAGAATATCAACGTCCACTTTGTACAGCTCCGCGGCGCGTTTCGGCTCGCTTTGCTCGTCTTCAGAGTCCGACGTGTCTGAGCCATACCCGCTCTCTTCGTCTTCGCTGCTGCGCTCCTCATCAGGGTCACTACACGATAAAAAAATGACGCTAAGCAATGAAATGGGGGGGGGGGAAAGACGGCGCTTACGACAAAAGCAGGGTGATTTGATTGGTTTGGAGTTTGAGGCCGTCAATCATGAGCGCAATGGGGTTGCTGCGGCGCTTTTCCTCCTTGACAAGTTCTTCCAGATCCTTCCAATCCATCTGGCTCGCGACAGCATTGCGGATGATCGAAATGGCCGCGTCAACCATGTCAAGATTGAGCTCAATCAGCTGCGCTTTGCGCGTGTTGGACATTTGCTGGCTCAACAAGCCCTCAACACGGCTCGCTTGCTCCTTACGCACGGCTTCCAGCTTTTTCAAGGCCGCGTTTTCTTGACTGCGCACTTTCATCTCCAGTTTTTGCGTCTCAAGAGCCGAATAAAACTCGTCCACCGCGCCGTCAAACTTGTCAAACTCCTTGACTTGCTTGTTCTCATGTTGGTGGTACCGGTATGGGTGGAATTCGTCATACCTGACCATGGAAAAATAAAGAAAACGAAAAAAAACGAAATACGAAAAAAAGTATCAGCATCGAGCAAAAATAAAAAAAATGCGCGCCCACTTACAGCTCGAGCGCATTCTCCGCGTCCTTGGAACTGCCTGCTTTGACTTGATCCATCAAAATAATATAGCCCTACGCGTGTTTAATGATGAACATCCATGATCGACGCGTCCCATCCGCGTTTTACCGCGTGAAATCCTCACCTTGGACACCTTGTTTCCACTAGAAGTCACCATTTCGTCTCCCTTGATAAAAGCTTGGAGCAAATCGTCAAGAACAGGGGAATCTATGCAAGAAAAAATGGAAGAAAAGAGGAAAAAAAAAAAAGGAGAAATCAGCACGCGCGTCTGCCAACTTACTTTTTATTTTTGCCCCCTTACCATCCGAAATGTCAAGTTCCGTAGCCACCTTGAGATTAGGGTTCAAGCCTGCCTCCAAAATGATGTGTTCCGTCATTGCCGGGCCATATTCTACAAAAAAAGGGGGAAATTGGTGAGCAGAGATGCGTGGCGGCAGATCAGACATGCTCCAATTCTCGCGTCGTACCAAAGCCATGGTTGAGAACCTTCTTGAGGACGTCCTTGGGGCCGGCTGCGGCAAGAACTTGCTTGAGTTTTGTCGCGTCGACTTTTTGGAAATCATGGAGCGTGGATTCCATCTTGTACACCTCGCCAACAGTGGTCGTGACGTTCTCGCTCTGTTGAACGACGCGCAACACGGACATTATGCGGTAATCTTGGTCCGTCAAAATGATGTTGCCCTGAAAAAAATTCAAAAAGATGAGCCAAATTCGCCTGTATTTTTGTTTTTTTTTCCAATTTTTTTTTCGGCACTTGCCGCAGCATAAAATTCAGCAATGATGTGGAACCCCAGGCTGTTCTCGCCGCCCGCGAATTCGAAATCAACAATGCGGTCAACACCCACTTGTCTCACGTTGGTCAGCCGGCGCGTGCGCAGATGCTTGCGAAGCTATAAAAAAATAAAGGGCCATTGTCAGCCCACGCTCTCTTTTTTGCCTTCTTGAGCCTTTTACTTTTGCACAAAACATGGACGGCATGGCCGATTTCTCGCGACTGAATTGGGTTGTGTGCAATCGCGTGCCAGATTCGATTAACACCAGCTCCTTGTCATCCGGCTATGAAAAAAGACAGTCAGTTGGCAATTCTAGACACCTTTTGCACCGTCTCTACCTTTGCAAACTTGAACAAAAAGGTCTTGGAGTTGACATCGTATATGTTTTGCAGGCGCAGGCCGATGAGTCTAATAAAAAAAAAACAGATGAATTGCTTGCCCACGCATTTCCTGGTATCAGGCCGTACCTCTCCTTCAAATTGGTCACCGTTGCACGGATGTCCAATGCATTGAAACGCTGCTTCATCGTGAAAGACAACTAAAAACGTGAAAAAGAAAAATGACGGGCAGGAAGAAAAAAAAAGTGAGCTCCTTCCCGAGGGCCAAAGCCCGCCTTCTTATTTTGGATGGCCCTGGATCTCCGCCTTTCGCCGCAAAGCAACGACCAAGCTTGGCAAGGGCAAAAAAAAAAAAAAAAGGTCAAAAATTACGCACCTTGTTGGCTCGACTCGATTTTTTATGCATTGGTGCTATTTTTTAGATATTGTAAAGATGGGATTCAGAGTTGTCCCTTGTAATTAATTTTAACAAAATTTCAAGCCGATCAAATGGCACAATGTCGAGGACGAACAATATTTTCACTAAAAATCACGAATGTGTAATAAAACTCGTCATTGGGGGAGCCCCTTAAGCACAATGATACTTGTTCAAAATAAAGTCGGATAACCATTGAACCGATGTTAATGCTAAATAGTCTGTTACTGTCATATTATAAAATTTGAGTCAAGAAAAAAAATGAGCCACAAGGGAAAAATTGAGCTAGCGAGAAAGAGCAAATGGGGAAGCAGTCGGTGAGTGCCAAAGATCATACCCGCGCTTTTTTTTTTCTCACTTACCATTGTAAAAACCTTAAACAAGCCGCCCTAGGGCGACTTGTACACGGTGTCAGCCGTGGGCGTAAAAAAAAAAAAAAGAAAAAGGAGAACGAAATAGAGGGGTATAAAAAAGGGTGAAGGAGAGACAGAGAGAAATGGAGAGAGAGAGGGGGGCTATGCACATTGGGGT
Source organism: Gongronella butleri (assembly GCA_025201375.1). NCBI lineage: Eukaryota > Fungi > Mucoromycota > Mucoromycetes > Mucorales > Cunninghamellaceae > Gongronella > Gongronella butleri. The sequence goes on along the minus strand of JAIWZP010000026.1, from coordinate 5,210 downwards.
GGGGGAGTCATCGAGGTCCTTTGAGAAAAAAATCACTGCAAGGATTCTTATGAGCGCCATCCGTCGACCTTTGTTTCTCGTGGAGGGGGTTGCCCATATCCAGTGCAACAAGAAAGGCTCTCTCTGTCGCTCCCACTCATCTTTGGCGTCAATACTTACATTTTCAATTGTTTCGACGTCTTTGAGCTGGGCGCGCTGCATTTTCGTTGTCGTCGGCAGGACGGCGTCGACGTCGTGATCGCTGGGGCTGTTGAGCGCGCGGCGGGTGCGTCATGGATGGCGGGCGACGGCCGACCAACGACTGCGAGTGCAAGATGGACAGCATGTTGCTGGCGGCATTGTTCTCGCGATCGACGGTTCGTCCACACGACGGTCAGAAGTCGGAGCCAAAGACTGAGCGGCCATCGCGTCGTGCCAATATCACAGGCGTGTGGCAATGAGCGCACGTCTATCAAAGAAAAAAGAGAAAAAAAAAAAAGAAAAAATGAGTGGTGGGCTTTTTCTTTAGCTCATTAGCACCCAGATACCTACCCGGGAGGTGAGGAATTCATTGGTAACGACCGTCATGACGATACCGCGCAACTGTCGTTGGAACAAATGGCGCAGCACCATTGACGAGCGTCCGATAGGTAGGCCGCGGATGCGCACGGCATCCTTTGCGATCAGTGCGCCGCCAAAGGCGACGACGGGGACATTTTGGTTGATGGCATTCCGATTGTGAAATTGGCGTTTTCGCGGCCGCATGGTCGTCTGGGCACTGTACAAAAAAAAAAAAAAAAATCGAGTGTTTAGCGAGAATGCGAGATAGCAAGCCGGTTTAATTACCGTCGGCGGCGTGGTGGTGGTGGTGGTAGGTGTTCCTCACGATGGGCGGCGTCACTGATGTGTGCGGCGGCGGGTGTGGGGATGTTTGGGGCAGCTGCAGCTGGTGCTTGTGTTTGAGAGACGTCGGCGGCATCCAATGCTGCTATGACATCCTCGTCCGCTAGGGAGCCAAACATATCATCGTCCTCAGGCGTGGAAGGTGCAGCAGCAACAGCGGCGTCCAAGGCTGCAATGATTTCGTCGTCGGTCAGCGAGCCAAACGACGCGTCGTCTTGTTGCGATGACGGCGGCATGGCGCGGGGTGCTTGCTGTACGGTGGTGGCGGCGGCGGCGGCGCGCTCCTCGCGGCCCTGGCGCTTGTGTTTCGCTTTTAGCAAACGACGGCGGCGATTTCTGCGGAGCTTTGCCATATTCCGCGGCTGCTGTTGCTGCTGCTGCTGCCAAACAACTTGGCTCCCCATTTATTGTACGCGCTGCACCATTGAGACAGATGTGCCACCACACATTCAAGAATCAAGGCGAACTGATGATCGCTCGAGACTTTATTCAGGCGCGTCAAACAGAATTTTTGTAAAATGATTGATGTTTTTATGCGATCAGAGCCAAAATTACTCCTCTCGCAAGGCGCTAAATGCCCTTTTTTATTATACAGAACAAATTTACAAGTAATACAAAATAATAATGGGATAAGTAGAACAAGGAAAAGGGGGGAAAGAGGGAAAAGGGGAGAGAGAGGGAGCACGAGGAAGAGAAAAAGTGCAAGAACGAGCGGCGCTCAGTCTGAAAACTCATTGTCGCCATCGTCAGATTCGAGCTGGAGGCGGCGTCGTGGCTGACGGCGCAAAGCCTCGTCTTCCGTGTCGTCGTTTGTGTCATCCAAGGAAACTTGGCGAGCGCGGCGCCGAATTGGCGACATGTAGACATTTGGCGACGGTGGTGTCGTGGGCGCGTCGGAGTCGAAACCGTCGTCGCTCTCCTCGATCTGCGCTGGCTGATCGGCGGCACTACTCTTAGGCGGCACACAATGGGCACCAAAAGGTGCTGGTGGAGACAGCAGTGGTGGTGTGCTCGCCAGGCGTACAAAAGCTTCAGATTTGGCAGAAACACCTTAAAGTCCTCCGGGTGCTGCGGCAAGATCATGCGGCCAGCGGGCGTCGCCACAAAAACGTCGTCATGCGCGCGCAATTCGAACATGGTGCCTACAAAACCTAAATAAATCATTATTTAATAAATAAATGTGAGATCAAACACATTATTGTAAAATAATATTAATTTGACTTACCGGCCCAGTCCATGGCCAAGGGCAGCTTGCAGAATTGGCGCAGCATGGCTTTGTTGGCGCGCATGTTCTTGATCTATCTGTTGCGCCATCGCCATCTTGGGACCCATGTTCTTCTTCATTCCACTCATATCATGATGCGCCGAGAGTTCCAGGCCATTGTTGGCGCTCACGAGCAAGTCAATGCGCCTGCCCTTCATGATCATGGCACCTTGCTGGGCATAAAGGCGCTCATTCTGGTGACAGATGGTGTTGGTCACCACGTCGCACGTCGGCTCGCCAGTTTGAAAAAATATGATAATATACCGTACAGTACGGGCCAGTGTTCAAGACGGACCCGCCGCCCGATTTTTTTTTGGACTTGAAAATGCCAAAAAATGTCAATTTGTACTATTTTGCGTTCATCTCGCCATCTGCTGCATGGTGGACCTCGCTCAAAATTGACCGCATCGAATTATTCCGCGCAAAATTTGCAACAAAAAACCTTCTTAAACCCCCAAAGCGCTGCAATCACTTTTGAAAAATTCAGGGGTCAATCAGGGGTCACACATTTCAATCTCAGAAAATGCCCAATTTGGATTTTTCGAACTCCGAGTGATCAATGCATCCCAAACAGGTAATTCCGATCATTTGCTATCTATTGGCTGACAAAATGACGACAATAGGGAGCTTTTGCCTTATACGCCTACCACCGATTTTTGGCCTTTACAATTGCCTAATCGGGACGAGCTACTAGTAAAAAATGTAGCTTTAATTCTGATTTTAGTTTTGACCAAGTTTCAGTCTCCTGTGATGTTGCATTCCTGAGATATTGTGATTTTGCCTAGTGCATGTCAAAGCCACATTTTGGCCTATTTCTCAGAAGCCACTGCAGATACAAAAATTTCACTTTGCAGGTGCATTTGAATCAGAGTCAGGAGTATGCACAGCCATTTTTGGCCGGTTTTAAAATTTTCATCTTTTGCGGAATGTATGCATTGCTTGCCATCTAGAGGCCCTAGAGACTCCAGAAAACCGATTTTCTGACGTAATTGAGGTCATAGAATCTGATGGCGGTGTTTAAAATTTGAAATCACAAACGGTTTATGCACGAAAGTCAGCATTTTAATTCTTTGATCACTGCCTGCACGTGCATTGACGCGTTGAGCGCGTTTAAGACGCGCTTGCTTGAGCTTTCTTTCATTGACAGGCCATGCGTCTGTTTGTCAGGACTTAGGAGGACGGACAGAATTCCATGTTTGTGGCATTTTCAGGTAGACTTTTAATAAACTCTTGGTATCATAAGGTCAACTGGGTGGGTGGGGCTACAGAAATCGTAGTTGGCGAAACTATTAGGGGGATTGCCCCACTTCGTCACCCCCCCATTTTTATCAGAAAATCATAGACACTTGGACAAGCAATGGACAAAAAAATTTGGGATTTACAAATATTTTTGACCGATCGCCTTATCATATGATACCCAGTGACACCGCGTACCTCGCCAACGCCAATTCTTAAACATCTTCCCTGATCATACTACAGTAGGTACAGGCAAAAACGGCAGACATGCCACATAAAAAAAAAGAGCGAGAGAGAGAAAGAGAGCGAGTAAAAGAGGATCTACACTGAGTTTGCACCTTGTTGATTCGCGTCTCAATCGAGAAGTTTCAAGCTTGAATAAAAAAAACGAGAAATGCGAGTAAAACGAACGCTTTCATTCTCCTTTGTCAAGCAACGTTTCTCCTCTCCATCTCAATTCAGCTGAACCTTGCACAGTATACACATGCAGCACGATGCGTTCAGATGTGCAAAAAAAAAGACAAGACAAGACAAGAAATGAAGTAAAAAAAAGGGGGGCAAAAAATGGCTCCAGGGTGGACCTAAAAAGGGGTGACCAATTCTAACTTTACCACGCAAAATTTGAGGTACGCTGACAGAAAATGCCTGAAAATACGTGAAAATGCGTGAAAATGTGTGTGTCTTTTTTGTGTGTGTGCGTGTGTGTGTGTGTGTGTGTGTGTGTGTGTGTGTGTGTGTGTGTGTGTGTGTGTGTGTGTGTGTGTGTTGTGTGTGTGTGTGTGTGTGTGTGTGTGTGTGTGGTGTGTGTGTGTGTGTGTGTGTGTGTGTGTGTGTGTGTGTGTGTGTGTGTGTGTGTGTGTGTGTGTGTGTGTGTGTGTGTGTGTGTGTGTGTGTGTGTGTGTGTGTGTGTGTGTGTGTGTGTGTGTGTGTGTGTGTGTGTGCATGTGCATGTGCGTGTGTGTGTGGACTATGTACGTACGTGTGTACGCTAAAGTTGTTCCAAGTTTGAAACAGGTGAAATGCGGTGTTCTACAATATGTGTGGTGTTGTGTGTGATAAACTTGTCATTCCAACGATCTAATTTGTCATTCCAACGATCTAATTCGTCATTCCAATGATCTAATTTGTCATTCCAACGATCTAATTTGTCATTCCGATGATTTAATTTGTCGATTTAATTTGTCATTCCAATGATCTAATTTGTCATTCCGAGGATTCCCGAGGATTCCCATTCATTTTTGAAAAAAGTAAAACTATAAAAGGCACCTTCGTTCTTTTATTTCTAATCTTTCTCTTGCACTTTTTTATTTTTACTTGCACTTTCCCTTTTGCCTTTACAATTTTTTATAATGACACAGCGCAAATCTCACGTTTTTGAAGTCCCGAGCCTTCGTTCATCGCCACCGCCTCTCAGCATGGTCCGTATTGATCGTCGTCGCAGCCCAGATGCACCAATGACAGAGGATACATTGAAGTATCATCTTGGCAACAGCCAGCGAACGGCAGCAAGCTGGCTTGCGCACGAATTTGATATTTTTTATACCAATGAGCACATTGAAAATGAAGCCCAAGATGCAAATGATGGTGGTGATCCTGAGAATCTGGTGGTGCGCGGCCTGTTCAGGTGTCCAAGGCATGGCGGCAACATGGAGCTCCGTCGCTCTATCAAAGAAGATCGCATTGCTCAGTGGATTGTCCCAAAAAGGACTTGCCCCAATGCCCCAAAATGCACAAGCACGATGTCTTATCGAATTGGGTCCATTTTTTACAACCTCAAGTCGCCTTTGGAGTCCACGGTGCGCATCATGTACAAAATTATGCATCGTGA